>CM031237.1:915373951-915973951 GCA_018340775.1 Taxus wallichiana var. yunnanensis
GCTTAAGTACAAGAAGGCATGTGGGTGTGTAGGACCTATTTGAAGAAGGGAGTGTGGGTTGAAGGCACGTAGGGAAAGGGTTCTTGAAAGGTTTCACAAAACACATAATGCATGCATGTAGGGAAAAATAATTTTTACTTATCCGCATTCGAGATCCCGTGCCGCAAGAGAAAAGCATGACCCTTATGGATAAGGTGCCAACCTAGTGACTGTGGATCAAAAAGAGAATATTCCAAGCATGTGATAGAAGGTTCTAGAAGACATCATTGTAAGAAGTGGAGAGCTCGAATTGGAAAAGGTATGCTCTATGGAGAACCACTTCAACACTTGAAAACTGATCTGTAATTTCTAGAAGGCATGGCGGTGGTTAATGACGATATATATTCAACTTATCGATAGAAGAAAAGAGAGAGATGTTGGTGAGAAAGAAGCAGAACATAGGACAGAGAGGAGAGGTGAAGCTCTGTAGGAATATCATGGAGAGTTCTATGGGATGGGTTTAGGAGATCTATAGGAATAATGGAATGTCAAGGGGATGGACTTGTGTTTTCTATGTAATATGAGGGACCTAAGTCCAGTTTTGATGCATGACTCTGGTCTGCACTATTATACTGATCTGTGATGGCCTCAATAAATGCAATGTGATTATCAAACATGCTAAATATGAATATATGTGGTTCCTGGTTTATACTTATATCTATATGGATCATTTTGTGTATATTCTTTGTGAATGGATGTAAACCCTTGTGCATTTCCTTTCTATTATGATCCAGATCTGTATTCTGTTAATTCTTTCCTTGTTTGAATGGATGCATTATCCTAGAAACTCATCATAAGCTCTCAAGATAAATGCATGGTTCTTTTCTATTTTTCTGCATTCAAGTATTTGTCATAGATGATGATCTAGATCTGTATTCTATTAATGCTTCCCTTGTTTTAATGAATGTATTAGCCTAGAAACTCATCATAAGCTCTTAAGATAAATGCATGGTTATTTTCTATTTTTTTGCATTATCAAAAACTCATACAAAATAGGGTCTCAAAGTGCCCATGTGTGCCTTAAGTGAGTGCCAGTACTTTGGGTAATAGGTCAGTGTGTATGGTATTTTTTTGTTCTTTGAAGGGTATAAAAATGACTACGGAGTCCTTAGTGTCGAAATTCAAGAAATATATCCCTATATAAACACAACATAAAAACCATTATAATGGTGGGAAATTTTTATCAAGGGCTATCTATCTACATATTAAAGGGACTAAATTTTGGGATCATTACTCTACATACACACTGCATAGGAATGGGAAGTTCATTTTTCCATCCCACACATTTGCATTCTATCTAGCTACTACCCACTATCTTGGCGTCATTGATGCAAGGGAAACCTAGGAGAACTATTGCACATATAATCATATAGAAATAAATTGGGTCTAAGATGTAGTGCAACGCTTAATCATAAGTTCACTAATTGATAGCTAAGGAAAATTTGAATCCTCATTTTAAATCTTTCTTTATTAGGATTTGATCTCTTTTTGAGGGTTTTACAAGAAGATATTTGTGTTGCATATTTATAGGTACTCCCACAATCAAAGTATGAATTTCAGGTGATCAAGGGCTAATAAGTTTGAAACCATAGAGATGGTGTAAGAACTATATTACAATATTTTTCACAAAGCTACGATGCCTACCAAAGGTCTAGGGTGCTCGCAGTGCCCTTGACCCTATTTAGGTTCCTATTTCTAGGAGTTTTAAGTACCTCTACATTTTTCTGATCGAATTGCGATGATCTATGTTTCTATTCTATCACATTCTCCAGTCTAAACACACTTTGGGATAAGAGAAATCAAGGTAAGTTTCCTATATCTTGTGTTTTCTTTCATAAATAAATAAAATAAATTTCCTATCATCTATATCTCATTGTATATCAGTTGTAGCAGTCATTTCTTTTAGATTTAATAAAATAAATTCATACTTTATTGAATCATTTTGTTGAATTTGTAGCTTACAAATCCTTTCCCTATGACCCACCAAACCCTAATAGCTAATAATATCTCTTCTCCTCCTAGGAAATACATGCCTCATGTAAGTGTTAACCCTATTTATGATGAAGAAACTATAGCTGAAATTAGCACTCTCTATCACAATATTGTTCTTTTAGATAATACTCAAAGGAAATTGTTGGCTAATGAATGCAATATTCCTACTAGCTTTGATCATTTTACTATTATCATTATTTCTGATCCCACAATATTTTCAGTTATAGACCTTTCTATGCAGTAATCCATACTCCACCCTCTTCTATTTCTATTGAGACTCTAGATGATGTTATTATCCATTTTATGCTTAGTCTTGATGATGATACTCTAGATAAAAACATGATGAAAATATACATGTGCATGATGTTGTTTCTAATACTATTTAGGATGATTCTATAGTTGCATCTCATACTCCTTGCATTTATGAAAATGTCTCCAATGATTGTAATGATACATCTCATACTATTTCTCCTCCTACTTCATTGTATGTTGATGATATGCTTAATGAAATCCTTGCATCCAAATCTTTGTTTGATATTGATGATGCACATGTTAGTAACGATTCTAATTCTTTGCATACTACTCAATGTGAATTATCTACTTTGCTTTCATCTTCCTTGTAGATTATGTCTAGTAACATGCATGTTGATGATTCATCTCCATTTATTACTTCATCTCCTAATAATCCTTCCGATGTTATGATCGATGTTACATGTTCTTTACTTGCATATTACTTATTCTCGCATATACACCTACCGTGAATATAACATCGACATCCTCCACTCCTTCTAAAATTCCTATAACCACTCATAATAGAAAGATTCAACCACTCAATACACTATTAACATATTCTACCATTCCTTCACATGACATATTATCACTCATGCATGTTGTTGGCCAATTACAATCTCGGGTTCAATCTCTCACGCTTGAAATCATTGTTAGAATATAATGATTAAGTGGTCTACCCAACCCTTAATGTATATGGGTCCATCACTAATATATAGGTTAATATTTAATAATATGAAATATTTATATTTCTATTATTAAATATGTAAACCTAGGTATATACTTTAGGTTAAATATTTAATATCATGAAATGATTATATTTCTAATATTAAATATTATAAACCTAGGTGTATGTTTCAACTATTTTAGGTTGAAAAAGTGGGTCAGAGACATACCCGATCGACTTATAAAAAGGGACTTTAGGTCCTCATTTGAGATATTCAAGAAATATATCAAAGGTGTGCAAATCAAGTGATCTGGTTTTACCCTTGGTAAATAGGGTTTCAAAG
Source organism: Taxus wallichiana var. yunnanensis (assembly GCA_018340775.1). Taxonomy (NCBI): domain Eukaryota; kingdom Viridiplantae; phylum Streptophyta; class Pinopsida; order Cupressales; family Taxaceae; genus Taxus; species Taxus wallichiana. The sequence goes on from CM031237.1 coordinate 915,377,281, forward strand.
GAGGAGGTGATCTTACTGGATGTAAAATAAGTTCTCTGAAGTAAAAGACTATTTTCAAAGTGGTTTTTACCCTATTGAGGTTTTCCACTATAAATACTGTGTCACCTGTGTTATTTATTTTCTATAAGTATTTCTTTATTTAGTTATGTTATGATGTAATATTTATTTAAATATTTATTGTAACATTATGTAATATGTAAGTTGATTAAATCCGTATTTATTAGAATCCTTAAATTCTAACATGGCATAAGAGCGAGGTAAATTAAATAAAAATAAGATCAAATGTTGTGTATTTTATTTATTTAATTTGTACGGGTTTTTCAACCAATCAAAAGGATATTTAAAAGTATTTGGTCCCCTTCTTTTTTTCCCCAATTTATTTTGGTATTACATTTATGCAATTAAACTCTCAGGTAAATTTTTAGGTTTTTTTCAATTTTAAATCCCTAATTTTTAGGGGGAGATGTAATATGATATGATTCTTACTTTCATTTACATTTTGTAAATTATATAGAATTAATGTTTGATTGGAGATTGATGTATGCACAGTAAAAGGGGCTTCAAATACTTACCTGTGAGAAAATCACATACATAAAAAGAAAGGATTTATTACTATATGAAATAATTTTCATGTTTTCTATAATTTTAAATGTTTACAGGTTAAATATTTCGGAAGGTAAATTCATACATATGTTCTTTGGTCCCTTCTAAAAGGATTCAATTTAAAAACTATAGTTTATAGTTCATCTATAACTATATCCTATATAATTTGAAAACTATATTATTATTTTTAAATAAAAATATATATAATATAGAATAAGGTTTATATAATAATTTATATAAACATCATATTAAAATTTATATAGTTTTGAAAAAAAAAACTATATATTAAAAGTCTTTAACCATATTAAAATTACATGGGATTGAGGGAAGAGTCAACAGACCATATTCTAAGCCTAAGTTTAAATCATATTTAAACTTAACTTATAAATCTAGGCATATATAATTTAAAAAAAAAAACAAACCTAAGTTTAAATCATATTTTATATATATGGTTAGTTTAAACCACTTAAAATATAAATTTTATTAGTTTTGGTTTATATATGTTAAAAAAAAACTTAAGTGCTTACTTTTTTTGGAAAGGGGGCCTATGTTTATTGTTTAGTTATGAAGGGATTACTTTTTAAATCTTAATACTTATTAAATAAAACCTAACATGTGTCCCTAACCATTTATATTATCCATGTAAGGGGGTGACCCCATTCATTTATATCTTATAGTTTATAAAAGTATATAAATAAACATATTTAAAGGTTTTTGTTTATATAAGAGTGGGAGTGAAGAATAAAATGAGATAATATCTCAAGTATAAATGTGGAACTCTTAAGTATAAATGGAAAATTTAAAAATGGGGGCTAGTTTATTGGTGGCCCATGAAGTGTGGTAAATATTTATTAAAATATTGGTAGTTATAGCCACATAAATATTTTAAAGTTTTTATCTTGTAAGAATTCTATAAAATATTTTACAATATTTCCATAGTTTTAAACCCCTTTAAACCTGATCTATGTCCTTTAAACCCCTTTAATAAAGGTTATGTTTTTTATTAAAAAATACTATAGTTTATAATTTTTATGAACTATATGTTGTTTTTTATTTACATTCTATAAACTATATACCTTTTTTATTAAAAAGTGTATATATTTTTACATTATAAATTATAATAGGTTATTATAATGTGTTAAATATAACCTCCTAATATTATACAAAAGAAAAAAATCCTAGAATTTCACATTCGGAAATACACAACAATTTTTAGCTTCATTAAATTTGACGGTCAAATGACCGTCACATCAGAGACCAAACATAAGACAACATGATGATCATTTAAATGTCAAATTTAAGCTTGTTGATTACAAGAAACTTTCACCGTGTTAAAATTGACAAATCAAATTACCATCATGATAGACCAAAAAATAAGCCATTATGACGGTCATTTAGATGTCAAATTTAAGTTGGCCATATTTTTGTCTACATTAATTTTTTCAAAAATTTGAAGTTGTTATGCATTCTTAGGGGTCTCTTCTTCACTTCTATATGGTTGGAAATATTTTGTATACATATATGGGGTATAATGCGAGTCCTTTATATTGTGGGGTTATTATTTTGATCATGGGAGATTAATTAGTATGCATTGTAATGACATAATTAGTTATGATCAAATAGTTTCTTTAGATCTATAATAATTCGATCCGATTCTATTAAAAGTGTTGTTTTTATTATTGATAAATATGTATCTAACGCTATGGTACATTGTACATCATAATGGGGTGTGTTTTACAACTTTAGGAAAAAAAAAGGCATCCAACTATTTATGTCTTGATAAAATCTAAATCTTGAATGAAACCAACAACAACATTTGGGTCAAAACAAACTTTATGGTGAAAAAACTTTGGATAATTGTTTCTAGATCTGAGGTTACTCCCACCGGTTTTCAAGAAATTGTAGATAACATGAATACATTCTTGTAACGAATGCAGGAGGCTCTTTCTATGATTCTATGCAATGTGAACAATGAGTACCTTCTACACATTGGTAATATTGAACATCCGAAAGAGGTATGGACACAACTAGAATCCATGTATGAAAGATACTTTGTATATCAAGGATAATAATGAGAGTACAATAGCTAAAGGAATTCAAAGAAATGGTTTGTATATTTTTAATGATTTCTCTTTTACATCTTGTTTTATATCTCAAAGTTTGAATAATTCAAAACTATTGCATGAAAGGTTAGGACATGTTAATTATTGAAGCTTATATGAAATGCCTAGATAAAATCTAGTGAAAGGTTTACATGTGTTGTCTTCTTCTCTTGAATTTACTTCATTAAATACTTATAAATGATGGTTTTGATTCTAATTTAGTAAATGGTCATGATGATGTTTTGATACTATAGATGTTTCTAAAACTCTTATCTTCTTAGATAAGAAATTAAATTAGACTCAATCTATGTTAGAAATTTCAAATCCTATTAACCTTAGGAAAATCACCGAAAGCCATCATATTTACCATGCATTAATTACCTTATATGAACCAGAAAAGTGAAATATTATAGGGTCCAGGTGGATATATCAACTAAAATATAATGTTGATGGTAGTAGTAACAAACATAAAACTAGACTTGTTTCTAGAGATTTCACTCGAAACACTGGTATTGATTATGTTGAGACATTTCCTATAGCTACAATGAGTACTATTATGGACTTATTTGTAATTGTCACTCAATTTGGGTGGGAAATTCACCAAATGGATAAGAAAAATAATTTTTTGAATTACGATTTAAAAGAAGAACTTTACATGTTTTGAACTAAAGGATTTGAAAAAAAGGTAAATAAAACTATGTTTGTAAGTTGAGAAATCCTTGTATGGTTTAAAACAAGATCATAGATCTTGGTATGTAAAAATTGTTTCCTTCTTTAAACTATTAGGTTTTGTTAGTTATTCTTCTAAAAATGATATATTCATTAAGCAATAAGACTCGCATATTATCATTATATACATATACATACATACATACATATATATATATATATATATATATATATATATATATGTTGATGATTTTCTTATGTCCGATGATAATTCAGATTTTATTCATAGGATTAAGAGAAATTAAAGCATTAATTTGAAATGAATGAGTTAGATCTCTCACATCATGTTATTTGTATGACTATATTTCATTCTATTGTTATTTTTCAAAACACAATATGCAACCATTGTATTAAAAAAGTTTCTTATAATTGATTGTAAACCATTTTCTACTTCAATAGAAGATTGGAATAAATAGTGATCTTAAATCTATATATGAAAAAGGTTGATCCTATTTTATATACGATGTTAGTTGATAGTTTGATTTATCTAACTATAACTAGATCAGATATTTCCTATACATTAGGAATTAATTCAAGGTTTATGCACGAACCTTTTTAAAGATCATTGGAATCTTGTAAAAAGAATTTTTAGACATCTAAAAGGAACAATCAATTATGGGTTGCATTATAATAAGAATGAAAATGTTATCTTATATGGATTTTGTGATTCTAACCATACTTGATGTTGTGTTATAAAATATATTGGATATGTGTTTAAGTTTTTTTGTGTAGGAACCATTACTTGGAATAACAAATACAATCAACAGTCTCCATTTCTTCTATTGAGGTAGAGAAGTACAATGGAAGAAGTAAAGAAGCCATGTGACTACAATGACTATTGGTAGAGATACACAAGGAAGCTAAAGGAAGTATTTCTCTTCTATGTGGTGGTTATAATTGTATTACTCTTGATTAAGAATCCAGTTCAAAATCAGAGGATGAAGAACATTGAGATAAATATACGCTTCACCCATGAGAAGGTACAAAGTGATGAGATAAATCTCAAGTTCATGTTAATCAAGAGCAGAGTTGATGACATCTTCACAAAGTCCACGAGTGTTGCAAATTTTTGTCACTTTCGTGAAAATCTTGGATTGTTAGAGTTGCCATTAAGGGGGAGTGTGCATGACAATGTCACCTCCTAATAGAACTTGGTTTTTGTAAAAATACCTTCGGGTAAGTGTAAAATAGATACCTTAGGGAAAGTGTAAAAAGACCTCCAGGCATGTATACCTCCTCAGCTTCTTTTTTATAAAGAAGTATAGAAAGATCTTAAAGACGGTCTTCAATTTACTCTTTAGTGTTATTGAGTTTACTGGTAAACATCTAGTACAAGCATATTGTTAAGGAGGTCATTGGTTGTAAAAGACTCCTATATGTTTGGGTTCAATAACCTTTTATGAGAACCTATGAGAACACGTAAAACTCATAAATCATACTTAGCCACTGATCATGGGATGATCTTTGGGATTCCAAATCCTTTCGTACTCAAAAGGTAATTTGAGTATGATGAAGGTGTTATAATTCTTTCAACCGATATACTAGCCTAAAACCTTTATGGTTTAAGGATTGTAAATCTTGTAGTGTACCACAGATGAGTAATCTATTGGCATATGTTATGTTATCCCGCTTAACATTAAAAGGGAGTGTTGGAACATAATGATTAAATGGTCCGCTGACCCTTAATGTATATGGGTCCATCACTAATATATAGGTTAATATTTAATAATATGAAATATTTATATTTCTATTATTAAATATGCAAACATAGGTATATATACTTTAGGTTAAATATTTAATATCATGAAATGATTATATTTCTAATATTAAATATTATAAACCTAGGTGTATGTGTCAACCATTTTAGGTTGAAAAGGTGGGCTTGGAGACATACCCAATCACCTTATATAAAAATGACTTTAGGTCCTCATTTGAGATATCCAGAAATATATCAAATGTGTGTAAATCAAGTGATTTAGTTTTACCCTTGATAAATATGGTTTCAAAGGAGGAGGTGATCTTCTTTGGATGTAAAGTAATTTTTTTTGAAGTAAAAGGTTATTTTCAAAGTGGTTTTTACTCATTGGGGTTTTCCACTATAAATATTGTGTCACCTGTGTTATTTATTTCCTGTAAGTATTTATATATATACTTATGTTATGATGTATTCTTTATTTAAATATTCATTGTAAGATTATGTAATATGTAAATTGATTAAATTCGTATTTATTAGAATCTTCAAATTCTAACAAAAGCAAGGCCTATTATGCTTCTATCGATAATAATTCTTTGCATGACAATCCTATTCCGAAAAATATTCACAATTCAACATTTCCTAAGGATTTAATTTTTCCTACATTTTCATGTTTTGACGGTAGTGGTAATCCATATTTGCATCACAAACATTATTTTCTATCTATGGCTTCATACTCCAATAATAGATTATTGCTAAAATATTTTCACCATAGTCTTACTGATGAAGCTATTTAATGGTACACACATCTACCCTTTGGATCTATTAGTACCTATTATTAGATGGAAGAGGCCTTCTTTCAATGCTTTATACTTAACAATGGCCCTAGAGTCACACATGATTGCTTACCTTGCTTACACCAAGGAAAGATAAAACCTATAATTGATGACATTTTTCATTTCAATGCTTGCATGCATCAATTATTATTTCATCCCATTGATTTAGAAAAGCATTTCACCTTTTTTGTGGCTTAATTCTTGATTTAAATAAACACTTGCAATATGATACATGAGAATAATTCACACTCTTCTATTATAAATTCATTGATTTAGAATAGGACCTCATTGCTACACATGTCATAGATCTTCCTCCTAGTAATTCTATTGCTACATCATCTAGTTCGTATCCTCTTCCATTTTTGAACATCCTCCTAGGTATCCATATCCTCCACCCCATTAGTAAGTTTAGTCTCATCCATCACATAAAGCGACCTTTATCTCCTCCACCATGTCATTCTATGCCTAATACTTCTTCCATTCCTCCAAGGGATCCATTACACGTTTCTCATGATGTTATGCCTCATGATGTGTTATGTACTTTGCTTGATAAGCACTTGATTTGCTTACCCTCTAATCAAAATCGTCTACCTCATCACTTACAATGGAAATATGATCGACCTTATTGCAAATATCATCATAAAATGAATTTTTTTGCCCTTTATGATCAATTACATACATTAGAAGACAAGGGTGTCATTGACTTTGGCCCTCTCTCTTGTGAGCGCTTTATGTCTCTACAGATCAAGAATTTCCACACTTGTTACCTGTCCAAGTTAATGCACCAAACTAAACACACAAACCCTAAAAAACTCAAACAAATCGATACATGATAGATTGGATAAGATCCAAAGATGTAGATGGAGAGAATGTCGATGGAGACAAGATGGCTGCACACGAACAATCCTGTAAAGTAGATCCAAGAAACATGTGATGCACAAATCCTTGGCGAAAAAGATAACGTTAGACGATATATGGGTGAACTGCTCGGAAAGTGGGTTTGGGAAGTAATGAGCTTCCTTGGTGGATGTCAGTTCACATTTTCAATCAAGAATAAAGAAATACATGATAAAATATGTAAGAAAATATTTAGGTTTTCTGATTAAAAATGTAGATAGAATGTAAAAACCACAGCAAAAAATTGAAAGAAAGAAGGAAACTATAAAAACAAAGCTAAAATTGTGTTACCTAAATTTTGTATCTTTCTGCAGACTAGTCGGCGTCGATCAGATAGTGATCAACATCATTTTTTTGGGTCGGTGTCGATCAGATAGTGATCGGTGTTGTTTGTTTGGGTCGGCGTCGATTAGGTAGTGATTGGCGTCCAATTGGACACACAAGCAGACAGAAGGCCAGAAAGTAAAAGAAGAAAGCAAACTAAGAAAAATGGATTAGACGTAAGACCAGATTACTGAAGATTGATCAAAAAGTAGAGATTGAAGATGGAAAAAGGGGATCTGAGGTAGAAATTTATGGATTCTAACCTAGAAACTGAAGAAAGACCCGATCAATGCTGATTTGGATAAACTGACATTGATTAAAGACTAATCAAATTCGACCGGACTGGATCGGTGTTGATCAAAAGGAGATTACAGAAACTAAAAAAGGAGAATACCTAAAAAATGCTTGATTGATGATGGATGATGACCAAGGTAGATGTGGAGACCCGCAAGAGCTGTAGACACGTAGACAGAGTAACAGTAAACCTCTCAGGGATTAAACTACACAAAACTCACTTTCTTTCTCTGATAATTTATTTAATCACTTAAAAAAAGTAATCTCGGGCCACCAAATCTTCCGAATCTAACCAGAGAGGATCTTAGTTCATAAATTTATAATCAGTTCCAACCGATATAAAATTGATGTTGTTCAAAAATCGGCACCGCTTAGACAAATCGTGTCGATCGAGAAACGGTCGGTGTCGATCAAGGAATAGACTCCTAAAGTGGAAAAAATGAATCGTGGGGATAATAAACGTATCCCTCCTACTCAATACGGGAAGAATCCCACTGCATAGTTCTAGGAGAGGAGAAATAGGTGGGATACATGGATAATAATAGCACAGGAGGTTGGGAAGTGATATGGGGTGAATAAGTAGAAGTGGAATAAATGTAGAAGATAGAATTACATGGTTAATGTTTAATTAACCATGGATGAAATATAATGGGGTGGAGAAAACTTAGGATAGGCCTTTAAATTAAATATTTAAGTAATACCCTAAGGGAGAAGTGGTGATATAAAGGTGCCCCAGGTTACCTAAGAGGATAAATGAACCCAAAGGACACTAAATTGAATAACCAATTTTAGTTGTCTACATTTTCCCCTTTTGTCGATAAACTTGCAATAAGCAAAGCTGCAAGACAAAAACAAGGAATTGGAAGAAAGGAAGAACATAGACTATGTGATCCCCCTCAAACTAGGGATGGGATGGCCCCAAAAAGCCAACAGATCCTAAGTTTGAAAAAGGTAGATAAAATAGAATAGAAGAGAGGATGCCCCAGCTAGATGTCTAGAGTAGATTTGATCATTGATGACGCACATAAAAAAAAAAAAGGCAGCGACCTAAGGAACTCACATTGGTAGGGAAAACTAGACGGTCTTCATATGAGATGACGTAAGTGGCTACAGACTGGTGAGTTAAAGGTGACTGCAACATAGCAACAACTAAAGAGTGACACATTGGTAGGGATAACTAGATGGCCTTCAAACGAGATGATGTTAGTGCCTATAGACCCATGATCTTTAGGTTGCAAAAAAGTGAGTTACCCATGTACAGGGAAGAACTCGGAATGGGTGATAACACCAAAAATATGTGCTGAAAGGCAAAAATAAGGTCATAACAACAATCAAATAAACAAGCCAAGCATCAATGCTTAGACAAGAAGGATGAAGTGATGGCCTTGAGAGGATAGCCACCATAGAAATCGACATATGGCCACTATAGTGGACTTTGTAATAGAAGCACTGTCAGACTAGGTAGAATAGGTGTGCTATGGGTGGCACATGCGTAAGACAGGAGAACAAATGAGGATGAAGTGCGTCCTAGTGGGACTAGAGGATGAAATATATCAAAATATCCCCGATCAGCACCGATGGGATCCAATCGACAATGAACTACCCTAATTGACGTCGACCATAAAAATTGGCGCCGATCAAAATAATCAGTGTCGACCGCTCTGAAAACCTATAAGTATAGAAAAGGTGAACGGTAACGATTCATTTGCACTACGATGATTGATTTAGAAAGAGTCAAAAATTGAATTTGAGCAATATGGAAGCCTCTAGAAGCAGTCAAAAGAGGAAGAGGACACGACCAAGGGTAAGTGAGCCTTCCTTAGCTTCGTACATTTATTGTTTTGTTTTTTCCTTTTTCATGTTTTTTGTAGTAGGAGGCAAGAGGGTTTTTTTAGCACTCTGCCTCGTAATCGGCGTCGATTGAAAAAATTGGCGCCAATTAGAAAGTGATTGGCACCGATTGTAACACAATCAGCGTCGATCATCAAGTAACGGCGCCGGTTGGCATGAGTTGGTGCCGATTGAAAAAAGTGACATTTTTTTATTTTGATTTTGGAGAAATATTTTGATGAAAATTTAATGATGTGGATTTTGAAAAATATGAAACTAATGACGATGTTTGATATCATGTAGACATGACAGTCCTACACATGTGGGATGCTATTCCCAAGCTACTAGAGACCATACTACCAGATGTGATAGATGCTGAGTGGCGCCATCTGGAGTTATCCAGACTAGGGGGTTTCCATTATTATAGGTGGGTACCCCGAGATGTGGAGCTCATGTGAGCATTGGTGCAGCGGTGGGATAGCCAGACCTGCACATTTTGGTTTCAGACGGGTGAGATGACCATCACCCATGAGGACATCTATAGGATCCTCAGGTTACCGATTACAGGGGACCTGATAGAGATCACCCCACGAGAGCAGCAAAGGAGGGCCCTGGTATGATTATATGGGGACAAGGAAGATGATGCAGAGATAGTGTTTGGGGCTATGAGGACAGCCTCATAGTACCGGTAGGATGACCTCGGAGTAGATTGATAGCCTTGATCTAGATGGCTATCTCCTACTATGCATTACCAGATTCGGAGGTGGACGATTCCCACTACTCCTACTTGACTGTGTCTGCGTGATATCCTAGAGTTCATGCAGGTGTTTGCATTTGCTGATGCATTACTAGCATAGATATATCATGAGCTATGGATGTATACCATAGGTAGGCGGACTAGGATAGATGTGATTTTTGTGCTCCATTGCTAGGCATATGAGCATATATCAATGATCAGGCCATCTGGGCTTCCATGGATGCCAGGAGCAGAGGGAGCCCTTGAGTATGGATTTCAACGATGGCAGGCAGACATGGCCCCAGAGATACAGGGAGATCCATAGAGTGGTATTCAGAGAGATTTAGGACTCTGAACACTAGCATAGGTGATATGGAGACCATACAGGTCTATCCGATATGGGCTAGACAGGACGCCCATCTGGTGGAGTTGAGATACAACAGGTGATCAAGGGTCGTAGGCTAGAGCTCTTAGAGTGAGTCCCATTTATACGGGTGATGAGGTAGTTTGGGTTGATTCAGATCATCCCGACTATATATACACCATACCAACGAGATAGTAGGGAGACAGACCTACCTATACTGATTCTCGCATATCCACTCAGGGAGGCCCCACCTCCCATAGATGATGATGATGATGTAGGAGTGGATGAGGGCTACAAGGCATGGTACCATGCGGAGCTGCCATGACATCTCCCGTAGCTACAGAGGCAGGCGAGGAGGATCTAGTAGCAGCGCTAGAGAGACTTGAGGGAGAGCATGCTTCCTTGACACAGACACACCCAGATGCCCTCAAGGAGATTAGGACTTTGACAGAGGAGAGGGACACCCTGATACAAGAGAGAGACACCACTCGTCAGGAGTGGGATACAACGATCCAATAGAGAGATCACTATCACAGGCATAGGGAGGCCCTTAGGGCCAAATATGGTGATACAGTACCACCTCAGAGTTAGGGGCATAGGGTGTGGTAGCAGGAGGACCACCAGCAGTAGCAATAGCGCCATTGTGAGCACCCGGTATGGTGAGTTTGAGTACCTATCAGGCTCTCCTTTCCAAGGTGATATATTATGAGGACTCCCTAACACAACACACCCCGATGTGCCTCGGTATGGAGCAAGGAGGAGGACAACAACAGCTACTGCTGGTGGTGCCTCGAGGGTGCGAGCACTAGAGGAGATCGAGGAGGTGGTAGGGCCATGGCAGCAGGCATCTCTAGCTCTGTAGGAGATGGTTAGGAGAGACAACCTGCACTGAGGAGGGAGGAGGAGATAGTGTTTTCCACCTATCTGATTTTACCATATAGATGTGATATTTTGTAGAGATATACTGATGTAGCCTCGAGTTGAAGGCATTTTTTGATACGATGTATATGGCTTGATTGGAAGCCACACATTCTTTTGTACAGACATATATATGTATATATATTCATCATTTTGTGTTATGTGATTGGATTCATGCATTTAATTTCGATAGATGTTTTGTAATATTGATGTACATAGATGAATGTTATAACTGATAGATGAATAGATGTGATTTGATTGATTTGTCATGATTGATTAAATAAACATGTTTAATATGTTAATTCAATTAAATGAGATAGATAGATGGATTCACATGTGTTTTTAATACATGCTTTTTTGATGACATTATATGAGATGAATAAGATGAGCATAGATAGATGATAGACTTGATTGAGTAAATTAACATGTTAAATGTCAATTTAATTGGATGAACAACAAATAAACATGGGAAATGTATTTTGTGAAAGAAAGTGATGTAATGATATTATCCCTTAGAGATGAAAAGCACTACACCTAGATAGGAAAAAGAATGATAAGTTAGGCCCCTAACCGACCATAAATAGAGACCTTGATGGTAAATCGAAAGACAATGCACACAAGGCCATAGATGTGGATAAAACAAACCTGACACTAGTTAGTCACAAACTAAATTTAGGAAGTAGATAAGGATGAGAGATAAGTATACATCTCATCAAAACACATGAAGGATTAAATACGCACCCATATGGGGAAAACAGTATCTCCATATGATCAAAAGGTCTCATATCACACTTTCATGAATTTTTCTTTTGATAGAAAAACAAACGATCAATGCGGGAAGTTTGCTAGATATAGAAAGACTGATCGATACGAGAAGTCTTTCAAAGATGCTAAAAAGTGAAAAAACTGGCCAATAGAGGAAGTTTGTTACTACAAAGGCTGAAAATGCCATAAAACAAACAACCGTCCTTCAAGGGAGTGGTCTGTATTTTGATTTTGATGATAGCCATCCTTCGAGGAATGGTCTATATTTTTTATTTTATTTGATAAGGCATATATAGCTGTCCTTCGAGGGATCAGTCTATCTTTTGGGACTAGGATAGCATCTCCTTTTTAGCTTTGGAAGAAGCTGAGTTTAGACCAGATAGATCAGATAGAGGGGAATAAAATGTATATAAGCACGTATTCATGCCCCCAAGTAGATTTGATCAAGATGAATACCTATGGCAGATGAAGTAGTGATTAAGGTATTCCTACCATGAGAAGGAACAAATCCGGTTTACTAAAACCTAATCTAACTGCAAGCTAAAACCTAAGGAGACAGGGGTAAGAAAATGCATAGAATAAAACCTAAACTACAAAGGTGATGCACCGAGGAATATTAGACATTTGTTTTGCAAATTTAACACGTACTCACATAAATGCAATACAAACACCATGCACAGTAACCAAACCGCAATAAGAGATCAAAACGACAACAAATGAATACATGAGAGGGTTGAGAATCAATCACAAACATATATATTATTGCTCAAAAGTCAATACAAGATATCAGCAAAGGGCCAAGAGGCAAAATACTGGCATTACAACCTATATGGGAGGTTTGAAAGCTCCACAAACTCTCTCAAGCAAGCAAGGGGAAGAAGGGAGGATGCAAAACAAAAATGTCCGACCTCTTAAAAGGGCTCCTCTTTACAATATATATCAAGAAATGAGAGAGGAGAGAGGGGAAATTCAAATCTACTCCAACCACTTCTTGGTAGCATTTAAATCATCTCATTATGATCCAAGCGATGTGGATCCTCGCAAAACGGCGGGTCGTCTAACAGAGCGAGAGCCGTCTCGCTCAGATTAAAGTTGGTTGTGAAGCATTACACGCGCGAGACATTTTCTTAATTTTCTCCTCCAAACTACACCAAAATGCAAGATTGACCCTTAATCATGTAGAGAATTTCAACAGCTTTCCGCTGATATAAAGAACGTGCAAATCCGAGCTCGATCGAAAGATATGAAGGTCTGAAGATTTAGGGCACAAAACAGGTGAAAACGAATTTTTAAATTTCTTTTCCCGCTTCGCCATCCGACGACACGCAAGTGGCAGCTCGTCCACCGAGCAATTCCTCTCTCCACCTTTTCGTGGGTTTTTCTTGTGGGCCCTTAAACTTGGACACGTGGCACTATTTCATTGGTTTGATCTGCTCAAAACTCGCCCCTTTGACTTTTGACCTTTTTCCTCGCGACACGTGTCATGCCGTGATTTGTCCACGGCCTCGCTGGATTTTCACGTCCACCGCGTCCTTTTGTCCCAAATGTCCCAAAGGCTTGCATGGGAAAAATCCTCCGATCCACCCGAAATGGGCTTCCTTCGCCCCTTTTCTCAATGGTGACACGTGGCGTGATCTCGATTGGCTTCATCCTTCCCGCCCCATATCCCCATGTTTGTCCGCTCTCCTTTCAGCCGAACCGGGTGGTTTTCCCTCAAAGCCCAAATGTCCCATGTTTAGACAAAGTTCTCCCGCTTTTTCTTCTCCTCAAAGCCCAAATGTCCTCCTAGCTTCCTTCTCGCCGAACCGCTTCACGCCCGCCCCTTGTCCCGATTGTCCTTGTGCTGGCAAAATTTCCTTTTTTCGGCCGAACGCCGGTTCACGCCTCTCACGTACATTTGTTCCACTTGTCCCAGTGCTTCGCGGGCCACCTGGAGGCATTTCGGCCGAACCGCGCCTTGGTGTCCCGAACGTCCCAAATATTTCTAGGACAAGGACTTAGCCGATTTTCACAATTTTTTTCTCGTCCAGGCTTATTTTCTGCAACTTCTCACATTCTCTCAGAGCTCGTTCTTTTTCAGCCTGGGACTTGAGAATCCTGATGTATGTTATCAATTCAACCCTGGGGGTGAAGTTGGATAACAATTTGGTGACTCAACGGGGTCATCTGCCTACTAGATGAAAAGACCAGCTTGCCTTTTTGTGATCCATCGGGCATGGAGTCATAAACAATGACCTCGAAATGAGCCTCGATACATCGCAACTCCTCCATGAGAGCACGCTGAACTCAAAAACTCAAACTAGAGCGACAAAACCTGCGCCAAAGCACTTAGGGAAACCGAAACCTAACTACAACAAGACAATGTGCATACGCACTTAGAGGAATTGAAATCTAGACTAATATTTACAAGGGTGAACCTTTTATTTTCAAGAGTAATGTTTGAGATAGATTCCATTTACTGAATCTGCAGCTTCTTCACCGTCCAATGAGGCCAATTGAAAGCATTGCTGCTTTTGCACTTTGTGACCATGTATGGGCCACTCCAAATAGCATCAAATTTTGAATGCCTTCCCGGTTTTCTCTCGTCCGCATCCCATTTCAACACTAGATCTCCAACTTGAAAAGATCTATCCTTGGCCTTTCTAGCAAAGGTTTTCTTGATCAAAGCTTGATCCTTTTCCATTGCTTGGGATGCCTGATTTCTGATCTCTTGCAGCTCCATCAACTCTGCATATCTCACCTCCATGGGCTCAAATTCAAGTAACTCCAGCTGCTTCATGAGTTCCAATGTTGGTAACTCAAGTGACATGGGCAAGATTGCCTCTCTTCCATGACAAGCCTCGAATGGAGAGTTACCTCATGGATCTTTGGAGTGATCCTATCAGCCCATAAGGCTGATTTCAGCTTGGTGTGCCAAGACTTCGATTCTCATCAAGAGTTCTCCTAATGATCCTTAACAAGTTCTTGTTTGTAGACTCGGCCTCGCCATTACCCCCGAGGGTAATAGTTCGATGAAGTGCTCAGTAAATACCATTCTCGACGGCCCACTCACCACCTTAGATCCAATGAATGCCAATGCATTATCGTAGATTATTGTGGTGTACACCAAATCTGGTTGTTATTCCTCATAAAAGTCTAGGATGCTAGACTCATTTGCCTTTTTGAGTGCTACCGCTTTCGTCCATTTGGTGAAGTAGTCGGTGGTCACAAAATCCATTTATGCCCTTGGCTTGAATTGGGGTTAATGACTCCAATGAAGTCCAAACCCCATTGCATGAATGGCTGGTCAACCGAGATTGATGCAATGGAAGGGCAGCAAACTTCTTTTTCCCGTGAAGAATGCACAATTCCTACACCTCTTGATCCATGCATAGCAATCACTGAAGATTTTAGGCCAATAATAACCAGCCTTCATGATTTTTAGAGCTGTCACTCTTGGTGCAAAATGGCCACCAGCTGGTCCACCATGAAACTCTTCCAACACCCTTTGAATCTGATCTGTGCTAATGCATCTCAAAGAAGACTCCATTCACGTCTTTCTTGAACAAAACTCCATCAACAATGGCATACGGAACAACCTGCAACCTGAAGTGTCTCCTTTGGGTCTTGTTCATCTCTAGGGGGCACTGGCCTGTACCTAGGAAGTGCATAATATCTTGGGTCCAGCAAGGAGTGGGGGAAGCATCGTCTTCTTCTTGATTGCCACTTGGCTCATGATTGTCCCCGACTCACAAAACAACCTCTTCTTCATTGCATACTTCCTTTTGCTTCCCCAAAACCAGCTGCTCACACAGCCCCTTTCCTCTTACCAGCTTGGTGATCTTGATATCAATGTCATACTCCATGACACGGGTGATCCAACCTCGCCCTTTTCTCATTCAAATCCTTGTTGAGGAGGAAGTCTTTAACTCCAAAGATGTGAGACCAAAAATCGACCTTGTTGTTTGAGACTAAATGCTTGAATTTCTTCAAGCTTCGACACGCAAGTACATGCTTTTCAATAAAAGAGTACCTCACCTCACAGTCATCTAGGCTCTGGCTGAAAAAGGCAATCGGCTGCTCATCATTATCTTTGTTCTGCTGTACCAGAATGGCAGAGATAGTGTCATCACCTCCAAATGCATAGAGGATGAAATCCTTGGAGAAGTCTGGGTTAATGAGAGTTGGTGCTTGAGAGATAGCTTCTTTGATTGCCTCAAAACTCTCCTTGCCTTCTGCTGTCCACTTAAAAGCCATGCTCTTCTTTAACATTTTGGTGATGGGCTTGACAAGGGCTGCAAAATCTGGGATAAACCTGTGGACAAAATTGATCCTTCCCAAGAAGCTTTGAAGAGCCTTCTTGTGACTTGGCAATGGCAAGGTTTTATGGCTTCAACTCTCTCTGGGTCAATTGCCACTCCCTCTTTCGAGACAATATGGCCAAGGAGCTTTCCTTCATGTGCAAGAAAGATGCACTTCTTGGGGTTCAAAGACACTCCAACTTTCTACACCTCTGAAACACTTGCCTGAGGTGAAAGAGATGGTCTGCTGCATTCTTGAGAATACAAGGATGTCATCAAGGTATATCAAAGCACTATCTTGTTGATCAAGCCCTCAACGCCATGTCCATTGCCCTTTGAAAGGTAGCACCAAAGCATTGACAGCCCAAATGGCATCTTCTTGTAAGCATACGTGCCCCATTTAGTTGTGAAGGCTGTCTTGAATTGGTCCTCTTCTTTACCATCACCTCGATTATACCCCGAGTAGCCATCTAGAGAGAGAATCTCTCTCAACCGGATACTACTTGCAATATTTGCTCCATGGAAGGGAGTGGATAATGATCCTCGAGAGATGCCCTATTGAGGTCTCGGAAGTCCACACACAACCTGATTTCTCCGCTCTTCTTCCCGACCGAACCAAGTTAGCAACCCAACTTGAGTGCTTGATCAGGAATATAATGCTTGCCTCTATTAGCTTATTTAGCTCTTTCTTCATCAGAGGCTCAATGTGAGGGTTGACTGGTCTCTACTTCTGCCTGATGGGCTTAGCATCTGGATCCAATTCTATGGTATGTTGTGCCAAATTTGGATTGAATCCTCTCAAGTCTTCATAGCTCCAAGCGAAGACATCTGGAAATTCTTGGCAAAGCTGAACAAAATCAGATTTCTCTTGTGAGGTACTTACTTTGCCAATCTGCAATGTTTTGCCTTCTTCCACTAAAATAGGCTCTGAATCCTCACCCTTTACTTGAATGTTTGCCTTCTCCTTCCGAAACTGATCATTCGGGTTGAAGATTGACTCCAAGGTTATGAGGCCTTTTGGTAATTTGTTAGTTCTCAACTGCACCACTTGGTCACCATACTGCTGATGCAACTTGTCTTGATTCCTGGCAGAGAACTCAGCTTCTTCTTGTAGGAAATTGACGATTTGCTGGTCATTCTCAAACACTTGCCAACTGACATTGTTATCCGGCACTGAAGGCCTCACAATCACGTGGATGTTTGGCTGTACCTTGTCTTGTTGAATGCTTTTCGTAATGTCAAAGGCTGCCCCTACTGCTGCAAGCCTATCAGCAGCTTGATTCTCTTTCCTGGGAATGGATTCGATGCCAAAACCTTCAAAATCTTCCATGAGGTCCCACACCCTGTTCTTGTAGCACCTGAGTAGATCATTCTTGGCAGCATGCCGTCCCTTGACCTGATTTACAATCAATTCACTGTCCCCAAAGACTTGCAGATTCTTTATTTTTCTCTTGATTGCCCAATGCATCCCTTGCACCAAGGCTTCATATTCAGCAGTGTTATTGGAGCATGCAAATTGAAATCTAAAAGCTGAATAGTACTTTATTCCTTGGGGTGAAACAAGCATGGCTCCACCTCCTGCACCTTGCCTACTCCTTGATCCATCAAAAAACAGCTGCCATACCTCGTTGTCATCATTATGGCTTGGCTTGGTGATGCTAGGAACAGGTTGATTTTCTTCGTGTATACAATAGACTCCCAGCTCAGATTCTTCTACTTCTTGATAGGGATCAAAAGCATGTATCTTGTTTGCCCATTCATCAAGAGTTAGGTCCGGGATACTTCCAACCTTGGTGTCAGCCTCATCAGTACTAGGGTGATCTTCTTGATCAAATGCTGAGCAATTGGCATTAATCTGACTTGGGGTGTAAGGCTCAATATGGAAGTTTGCAATGGGTTCGGATCTGATTGTGGCCTTAGTTCCATACCTTGTTCTAAACAAAGATGTGAGACCAATCAATGCAGAAAATACCCTCCAATCTTGGTGTGAAGTCCTCGACAAGCAAAGGGCAAAGAGTGGTGGAAGGTCTATGATTGATACATCTTGTAAGACAACAACATTTGGACATGCATGCAAGGTAAGACTCAAGTTTTTAATCACTCCAACTGATTGCTATTGCTGTCCCATCCAATTGCACTACTCCTTTAGATATTACTTCATATTCGAGACCCAACTGATCAGCTATTTGCTTGGGCATCACGAGCTACTTGCCCCGGAATCAATCATGCAATTGTGTACTAGTTTATCCCCAATGATTAATGAAACATAGAAAGGAGGGGGCTTCAACATTTTACCTTGTTGTCCTCCATGACTTCCTTCAGGCTGGGCAGCATTTGTAAGCACTTTGTCTTGCATCTGAACCCGCTGATTCGAAGTTGTCCAATCCTTCATGGCAGCTTGCAGCAGATCTCTTTGGCCTGGGATAGATAGGGATTCCCACATTGATATGTTAACGTTTGTCTTCTTCATCTGATCAATGATACTGAATGGTGATGAAGAATCTCTCTGCTGTCCTTTGGTTTGCACGTTTACTCCCTGCACGTGGGCAAAAAAACTGCATTTGAGTTGGCCTAGGGGCTTGTTCTCGGCTGCCCTTGTGTATTTGAAACGACTCGCTTGCAATCATTTGTGGAGCCGTGGAAGGTTGTGGATCGGGTCAGGGCTAATGGCTGTTCTTCACCCAGATTCCTCCTTTTTGACCTTGTGTTGGCTGCAACACCTTGAGAAACTGCCTGATTCATGCCACAAAATCTTCTCTGCCACAGCTCACCAATGTAGTGTCATTTGGGGCTGATTGTTGTTGGAATGTTTCTAGTTGTTGGTTGTTTCTCGACCGCCTCTCGCCTCCACACCGGTAGTTGTCACCATTAGTGCTTGATTGAGAGCACCATCAAGCACATGGATTGGTCAGTGAGGCTCGCTGCATGGAAAGCACCAATCATATTCCCGAGCAATGTTGTTCTCATGTTGGCACTAATGCCTTAGAGGCAGATATGGCATTTGGATTATAGGGCTGGAATGGTCTATCGCGTGAGGCCTTACTTGGCTTTGATTTTGATTCATATTTGCAGCTGGATTAGGTGGTCTTTGTGGTTGGTATGGCTGCCTATTAGGCTGAGCTTGAGGTTGATAAGAAGGTCTGAAACCTTGGGCTTGCTGCCTTTTAATAGTAACCAGCTCATTTCCCAAATTTTGCAACTCAAGCTTCATGACCTCTTGAGTTCATTTGAAGCACTTGAGATGAAGTGGAAGCTTCATTCGAACTCTGATTTCTAGGAGTGGGAACAGGAGCCAAAGTGGGTGCTTGACTAGTGCTTGGATTTTCTAAGTTTGGATACAAGGGCATAGGAGGCCTAGGAGCCAGTTTACCAACTTGAATAAGACAGCTTTTCAGCTCTAATGGCAATGCTATAAGCCATAGGGATTGTTGTGCCTCCCATGGACTGAATTAACATAGAAATATCAGAATTCAAAGCTTTAAGGTAATATAGAAAAGCACCTCCTGCTGTTGGCCTCACTGCCACTGGAATCCTATCCCAAGACCTTTGAAATCTGAAGTTGAAGTCACCACCGCTCGTTGGGGGCTCTCGATAGTTGTCAATCGCTCCAAAAGAGACAAGTTGTCTCCTTCTCTCCAAATTGCTCGTGAAGTGCAATGCACAAATTTCGATTCCAGCTTGTAATAGAACCAGCCCCAAGGCTCCTAAACCATTGCAATGCTTTACCCTTGAATGAAGATGCCAGTAATTTGACAGCCACTTGCATTTCATCGATTTCATGGATCGCACAAAGGTTAGCAATATCTTTAACATGATCACCTGAGTAGTCCGATTTTCTCCAAGAAGTAGGGAATGTTCTTCAAGGCTGCAATAGAACTGGATGTTGTGCATTGAGAGCAAGTGGGCATGCTTCCTGTGAAGTTGACGTGTAGGGGTTGTTCTGAGCCATTCTGATTGGTCTTAAAACCCTCAGATATTGAAAGAAAGGCCTCGCTGTGTGGAGGAGTTGAGAGAGTTCTGCTTTGGTGGAGATGGAGACCTTTGAATCCTTCTTCCTCTTTTCCTTCTTCTCGAGATAACTGCAGGTATTCAAACAACACTTCTTCTTCTCCAACTCTTGACCTTGTGGTGATTCTTCTCATGAGTTTTCAGGCCTGCACTGCTGAAACCAGTTGATTCTTCCCCTTGGAGTCACCAGATATGCAAATAATAGCTCTTATAAGCAAGAAAACTGCAGCAGATGCATATCAACTTTGCTGCAATAAAAATGAGACCTCTAGTGTCCCACCGGCGTGCCAAAACTGTTGTTGCAGACTCACAACACCCCTGGATGCAGATCAGGCTTCTAGGTTGATGTTCGCATCCAAAGCAGTGATTGCACAACATGGAATCCTTTCTCCAAGTGTGGGACTTGTGAAGATGAGAAAAGATTCTCCAGAGAAGGCTGGTTCCTATTCCTCTGTTCAGATGCATACAAAAAATGCAGAGGGTTTACTAAAACCTAATCTAACTTGCCAAGGAGACAGGGTAAGAAAATGCATAGAATAAAACCTAAACTACAAAGGTGATGCACCGAGGAATATTAGACATTTGTTTTGCAAATTTAACACAGACCACATAAATGCAATACAAACACCATGCACAGGTAACCAAACTGCAATAAGAGATCAAAACGACAGCAATGAATACATGAGAGGGTTGAGAATCAATCACAAACATATATATTATTGCTCAAAAGTCAATACAAGATATTGCAAAGTAAAGGGCAAGAGGCAAAAGACTGGCATTACAACCTATATGGGAGGTTTGAAAGCTCCACAAACTCTCTTGCAAGCGAGGGAAGAAGGGAGGATGCAAAACAAAAAATGTCCGACCTCTTAAAAGGGCTCCTCTTTACAATATATATCAAGAAATGAGAGAGGAGAGAGGGGAAATTCAGAATCTACTCCAACCACTTCTTGGTAGCATTTAAATCATCTCATTATGATCCAAGCGGTGGATCCTGGCAAAACGGGCGGGTCGCCTAACAGAGCGGCGAGCTGTCTGCTGTATTAAAGTTGGTTGTTGAAGCATTACACACGTTAGAGACATTTTCTTAATTTTCTCCCTCCAAACTACACCAAAATGCAAGATTGACCCTAATCATGTAGAG
Source organism: Taxus wallichiana var. yunnanensis (assembly GCA_018340775.1). Taxonomy (NCBI): domain Eukaryota; kingdom Viridiplantae; phylum Streptophyta; class Pinopsida; order Cupressales; family Taxaceae; genus Taxus; species Taxus wallichiana. The sequence goes on from CM031237.1 coordinate 915,398,804, forward strand.
AATTTCAACAGCTTTCCGTTGATATAAAGAACGTGCAAATCCGAGCTCGATCGAAAGATATGAAGGTCTCAAGATTTAGGCACAAAACAGTGAAAACGGATTTTTAAATTTCTTTTCCCGCGCTCTGCCATCTGGACGACACGTGGCAGTGCTCTCGTCCGCTGAGCAATTCCTCTCTCCACCTTTTCATGGGTTTTTCTTGTGGGCCCCTTAAACTTGGACACGTGGCACTATTTCATTGGTTTGATCTGCTCAAAACTCGCCCCTTTGACTTTTGACCTTTTTCCTCGCGACACGTGTCATGCCGTGATTTGTCCACGGGCCTCGCTGATTTTCACGTCCACCACGCCCTTTTCCCAAATGTCCTTCAAACCAGCCGGGGGACAAATCCTTCCGATCCAAATTTCCCAAATGGGCTTCTCCATTTCGACCCCTTTCTACCGGTGACAAATGTGGCGTGATCCGATTTTTCTTCTCCTTCGACGGCTTCCTGCCCATTGTCCTGTTAAAATTCTCCTTTTCGGCCGAGTCCTGGTCTGCCCTACACGTACATTTGTTCCACTTGTCCCAGCTGCTTCCGGCCACCCTCATTTTGGCCGAACCGCACCTTGGTGTCCTCAAAGTCCCAAATGTCCTTAGGCAAGCTTAGCCAATTTTTTTTTTTCTGGTCGAAAGCTTATTTTCGCAACCTCACATTCTCTCGCAGATCGCTCTTTTCAACCTAGGACTTGATTTAATGTGTTCCACTTGTCCCAAGTTTCATCGACTTGCCACGAAGAGAGGGAATCCGCTTCGGGACAGGCGCTTTCATAGCCGAGAACCGTAGCACCGGTAGGGGTACGTGTGTCCCGAACGTCCCAAATATTTCTAGACAAGGACTTAGCCGATTTTCACAATTTTTTTCTTAGAAGCCTCGGCTTGGCCATTATTTGCCAAAAGAGGAATAGCCTCCACCCATTTAGTGAAGTTTTCTATGGCAGAATGATAGAGTGATGTCACTATAAAGAGCGTGGATTGATGAGGCCAATAAGATCAATACCCCATTGTGAAAAAGGCCACAAATCCGCTACGGGTTGCGAGGCTTGACTAGGGATATGTGTGAGATTAGCGTGTTGTTGACACTTGACACATTTCTTGAGTGGATTGACACTTGTAACAATGTACGTTGGATAAAAGATCTTCTCCACGAATGGAAGTCAGATCTAGAGGAGCACTAAATAGGATAAATAATTAAAAATATGCTAATACCACTCATCTTGAGTGTTAGTTGTGACAATGGTGATTGAATTTAATTGCCTGAGATGATATGGTTGGTCTAAATGCTAAACAACCACATAAATTTGTGAGTCTTCAGTGAATGGAGGAATAAGAGAGGCTAAAGAAGCCATTGTATCTGCAAATCAGTTTGTAGTGTGAGGAATATCCTGGATAGTAAATTTATCAAAATATTGAAGCTGAAAGAGAACGATATCGTGATATTTTTGAAGGATATCATTTTTGCATTGATAGACACCAGTGACTTGATTAACAATGAGCTCAGAGTCACCAAAGATGTTGATATGGCGAGCGCCGAGATTAATGGCATTTTGAAGACCTAAAATGAGAGCCTCATATTTGGCCATATTATTGGTACATTCAAAGTTAAGCTTGTGTGCAACAGGGATGGGTGCACCCCAAGGAGGAATCATGATGAAACCTACACCTCCCCCTTGCTGACATTTGGACCCATCAAAGAAGAGTTTTATTTTAAATGGAGACAGACCGAAATCAATTTGTTGGATGTACTCATCTGGGAATTGAGTGAGGGGGACTTGAGTGTCCGGAAGAGGAGTATCAGCTAATTGATCTGCAATGACCTAACCCTTGATAGATTTTTATGAGATGAACTTGAGGTCAAACTCTGTCATGAGCATGAGCCAACAAGTGATATGATCATTGTGATAAGGTTTCACATTCATTGTCTTGAGTGGATTGACACTTGTAACAATGTAGGTTTTTTTATTAAGGAGGTAATGACAAATTTTAGAAGTTGCAAAAAGAGAGCACAACATAGTTTTTCAGCTTCGGAATAGCGTGTTTCATACTCATGAAGAGTGCGACTGATATAATAGACGACCTATTCTTTTCCATTAGCATTCCGATGCGAGATCATGGCTCCCAAAGCATGGTCAAGTCCACATAAATATAAAGATAGAATGAATCCCCCTCGCATGGAGGTGTAAGCACGGAGTAGAGAAAGAAGATAAGATTTGAGATCATCAAAGGATTTTTGGCAGCGCTCATCCCATTCAAAATGAACATTTTTACAGAGGAGATGATGAAAAGGTTGATAACAATCCAAAAGATTTGAGATAAAATGATGCACTCGATTGAAGGTGTCCTTGAAGACCACGGAGCTGCTTTAAGTTGGAAGGGGGAGGCATCTCGAGGATAGCCTTTATTTTTGTAGGATCGACTTTAATGCCCATAATAGAACTAATAAAGCCTAAGAGTTTACCAAAGTGAGAACACCAAACACGCATTTAGATGGATTTAGGAAAAGACAAAAACAAATGAGTCTCTCAAAGAGAGGCACAAGGATGAGAAGATGATCCTAATGGTGTTTGGACTTACCGAGGAGGTCATCGACGTAATCTTCTACAATTTTGTGTAAGAGGTCATGGAAGATGTAGGTCATTGCACGTTGATAAGTTGCTCCCGCATTCTTAAGACCGAAGGACATGATGTGATAACAAAAAGTCCCCCAAGGGGTTATGAAGGAAGTCTTATGCTGATCCTCAGTGCAATGAGAATTTTATTATACCCAGAGAAACCATCCATCGAGAGATATCATCTCGTTACTGTGAAGTTAAATCCACAAGTTGGTCAATATTAGGTAGAGGAAAATCATCTTTCGGGAAAGAAGGATTAAGATCCTAAAAGTCAGTGCAAATTCAAATTTTTCCAGTAGCTTTGGTTACTGGTACTACATTTGAAACCCATTGAGGATAGTCAATGGGTTGGATGAAGTTGGTGGAAAGTAAGCGCTGCAACTCTTCTTTGAAAAGTAGAGCTACATGAGGATGCATCTTACATAGTTTTTGTTTAACTGGTTTGATGTCTAGAAGAGTAATGATATTGTGGACCACAATGTTAGGATCGAGTCCCGGCATATCTTCATATAACCAAGTGAATGCTTGGCGATGGTGGGAAAGAAAGAGGGTGAAGTCTCCTAACTCCTGTGGGTTAAGAGATTGGCTGATCTTAATGATGTGAGGGTCTTCAGAAGTTCCTATATTAAGGTTGAAAGTGGCTTCATGAGAAGCGTAGATGTGTCGAAGGAATGGTTTTAGGAAGATAAGAATCCTTTGCCCCCAGATAGGTAAGGACAGAATCATCATCCACATAGTGGATAGTATTGATAGTGGGAGAGTTGTCTCCAACTATTTCAGGGAAGACTAATGGTATGGAAGTGGATTTTCCATTAGTCTTATAGGTCAGTGGACCTAAGGAAATGGTATTGACTTAAAAAAGTTAGGCGGGATGGAAATGGTGTCATCCACATCAAGTGATGCTTTCAACCTGACGGGAGAAGATGGTTCCTCAATGGAAAGAGGCTCATCAAGAATGGTGATGGTGGCTTTCGAGAGAGGTTTGAACCCTAAACCAAATTTTTGATGTGGTTTAAGAGTTGGAATGGACACGAGGTCATGCACACCCTATTCATACTTTCCTAGGCCAAAGCCTTTCCATGCGCATTGATATAGATAAGTTTTTGTGAACGTGGGATTCTGTAGACAATCAAACCCTGCCGAATAGGGTTTGGCCCTAGGAGGAGAATCCAAATGATAGTGAGGTGTATCAATACCACCATAGATGAAGTTAGTCTATTGATTGGGTAGACCAATGGTGAAAATGTGACAAAGATCTGGTTGATATTCAGGTTGTTTATCTGGCCTACCATACTCATTAGGTTTGAGATGGGCATTAAAAGAGAGAAGAGGAAGCTCTCCTAGTGAAAAATGCTACAATGTTTCTTCCAAATTTTGTAGATCTGGTAGTTTTGTTATAGGTATGGAAGAGGATGAAGCCTCGTCAGGAGAACAAGCATTCTCCTTTAGAGGGACAGACCTTATGGTCATGTCACATTGTGCGAGATGGAAAAGGGTCTCCTGGATGAGTATAGATTTTGCCCTCATACTGATATTTTATGCATCGATGGAGGGTTGATGGGATGTAGTGCATTGTACAAATCTAGGAGTGTCTGAGGATCATATTGTAGTGGAATTTCCCTTCAACAATGTAAAAATATCATGAAGTAGTTTCTTGCACACCCGAATGGGCAGAACCACAGTTCCTAAAGTAACTACTAGTTGATCATTAAATGATCAAAGGGTGAAAGGCGGTGGGGACACTACGTTCTTTGGTAACTTAAGTTTCTCAAATGTGTGGGAGGAAATGACATTGAGTGCAGCACCACTGTCAATCATAGTGTGTTTTAACGTAGTGTTATTGATTTGAACTATGATAAAGAGAGGAGCCTCTAAATCCTCAGAAGAAAGGGGAGGAATTTCATAATCCTCGAAGGAAACGATGGTTGATGGTCTATTCAATCCAAAAACCATCTCAAAAGGTCAGGGCTCATCCAAATTCACATGATATGGCACAGTTATTAATCGAGCCCGACGATGCTGTGGAGATGATTGAATGAGGTCAAAAAGAGACATTTTGACCAGAGCATGGGTGAGTTGTTTCATAACACTCTCCTCAACTAACATGGGAATCTGAGCCCGAGGTGAAGCATGAATAGAGACCTAAGGTCTCGGGGCTGATGAGGAAGGAGGAACTCCTTCGGGGCTGCAGAAATGATGACCCGTGGTTGAGAGGCTGTAGAAGATGATGGATTATCATACTATTGTGCTCTAGTGGTGATACAAATTGTGTCAATTTGAGAAGGTGGAAGATCATCCGGAGTGATATCGATAGAATTAGAGGCCTGAGTAGACCGTTTAGGCTCAGATGTAGTTAGGATGACAGAGACACTTTTTCCTCCTCTTCTTCCAGTAGAAGATCACTTTCTTCCAAGAGGTTGTTAACGACAGATTGAAGGGCTTTACATCCCTCGGTGTCATGACCTGGAGTGTGATGGTAAGCACAAATCAAATTAGAGTTGAACCATGAAGGTTTTACTCCTTTGGGATTATAGGGTTTGATCAAAGGAAGAGATATAGATGAAGATTGGATAAGTTGGTGAAGGATTTCAGTATAGAATCCGGTAGACAAAGATGAGGACAGAGATGATGAAGGCACCTCTTTAGCCTTAACAGAATGCCGAGGTAAAAGAACATGCATATCTAGTTTGACAGTCCTTTTAGAGACTATTTTTATTTTTTGGATATTGGGAGAAGCAGCCTTAGGTGCTTGAGATGGAAGCAAGTGAGGCAAGATTGATTTTGGTGGAGGAGGAGCTCCTAAGATAGATTTTGAAGATGATGAAGATGTGACAAAAAAATTTGTCTTCGAGAGATGAAGAAGGTTACTTGGCCGAAACAGATGATGATGATTTAGATAAGACTGATTTAGATGGGGAGGATCTCCCAAAATAGATCGATAGGAGGCATAAAGGATGCTTTGGCTTATGGTGATGAAGATGATGGTTCTACGAGAAAAGAGGTGACGCCTTTCCAAAGGGTAAATCCACTTTACGAGGCACCGGTGAAGATGGTGTTATAGAAGAAGACACCTTTTCAGTGGATAAATCCAATCTTTTATGAGGTGCAGAGAGGGATTTTTTAGGGAAAGCACCAAGAGTCTTGATGGTCCGAAATATTGGTTTTCCCTTTTCAGGGATGGTGACAACTTCGACCGCATAAGGTGATTGTAACGATTTTAGAGGAAGTAAAGGAGATGATACCAATGATGTAACCCTAGGCTTAAACTCCAATTGTTTATTTATGAGTCCAAGATTCAAAAGTATAGGTGTTGATGCTATCTCTTTAGATGTTACCTTAATAGGCAAGGAAGCACCGATGGTGGAAGAGATAGGTAATGAAGAAGTAGCCTCTTGTGAGGAAGGTACTTTAGATGAAGTAATTGTGGGTGTAATTACTTGTAGGAAAAGTGACAGAAGGTTCAAGATCGAATATGCTTCAAGGCATAGAAGTTGGTATAACTATGGGTACATTAACCAAAGGCATTGCTCAGCAGTAAAAATGGGAGCTGACAGTAAGTAGAAGTATCCATAGCGGGAATTTGAAGGGATGTAAATGACTCAAGCACTCGAAAGAATATCCGATGATGAGACAGGATGAAGATGACACTATCTCGGTATAGGTGGAAGATCGATGGCAAGGCGAGGGAGACAACTCTATTTCTAATAAAGGAAGACTTGAAGATGGACCATCTGAGGATGGTGGAATCTCGGAATTTGAAGGAGCGGAAGGAAGTTACAATTTAGTCAATGCGTTTATGGATGATTCTGAGTTAGAAGAATAATTATTAGTATAAATGAAGCCGATAATATGGGTGTTTGTTTTTTGAGACCCTGAAGTGTCATTGTTTGGGGAATGATTAGGAAAAGGTTGTTTAAAAACATCAAGCGATTGATTTGGGGGAGCATTTGGGTTATCTAGAATGAGCTCGCCTTTATCAATGAATTTTTGGATGAGGTTTTTGAAGGTCTGACATCGTTCAATGTCATGGCCTTTGCTTCTATGATAACGAAAAAAGTCATTTTCACGATACCATAATGGCCATTCTTGGCTCTCATCAAAAATTATAATAGGGGGAAGTTCGATTATGTGAACTTCCAACATTTTTTCTAAGATAAAAGCATATGATTCCTCCAACAAGTAAAAGATTGAGATGATGAGGAGGTCCTTTTTGAGAAGATGAAGAGTCTCTCCGAGGTGTTTGATTAGAAGTGCTCTCACTTGTGATGTTTTTAATACGATAGCATTGGTGGACCCCGATTCTTGTCTTTTTAGAAGTGGAAGGGTTTGATTTCGTAAACCGAGAAAAATCTAGTTTAGACTTAAAACGAAGTTTTAGCTTCCTCTTGTTCAATGGCATGAGACTAAAGTTTGCATGCCATTGTAAAGGCTTCTTCAAATGTATGAAAGGTTTGAATCCTTTAAGTGGAAGAAATATGATTGGCACAAGATCGAGTAAACAACTCGATTTGTTGAGATTGAGGGAGGGAGAAGGACAACTGATTTATTATTCCTCTCCAACAAGTGACAAAATCTACAATAGACTCATCCTCGAATTGACGAATGTTATAAATATCTATAATCGAGATCTTATGTGCAATGTTTATTGAGAAGTTTTCAACAAACATCCGAGCTAATTGAGAGAAAGAAAAAAATGAATGTTGGGGTATGTTATTGTAGTATTCTAAAGCGAGCCTTGCTAAAGACATAGGAAAGGTACGGAGCATAAGCTCCTGATCCTGGACTATAAGGTAGCAAGCATGCTTTAATTCTCACATGTGTTGTTGAGGATCCTTCTGGCTATGAAATTTTGAGAATTTAGGAAGTTTCCATTGGGTAGGATAAGGTTTAAAAGCCACCGATGGATGAATCAATTCATTACACACTTTTTCAAAAGAGTATGAAGGGCGAGCCCCTTTGGTGGAGGCTTCTAGGTCTGTGATTTTCTTAAAAATAAGTTGGATGACGTCAGATTGAGGAGGGGGCATGTTGGTATGTCCCGTATAAGAATCAAATGGTATGTTCTGCTGAGGCGTTAATGGGGGATTCATCTAATGATTACCATGATGATAAGAGGAGTAACCAGGTGTTTTGGGTGACGCCTGGTGAGGTATTTATTGTGAAGGAGCCTAAGTATAAGAAGGCTATGAGATGACAAGTGGTTGAGAGAAAGGTGATTGAATGAAAGATGAAGCCTATGATTGGTGGGTTCCTACACTTGCCAACTGAATTGGAATGGATTGAGGAATGTGGGTGTTGATTTGATTTGATATAGTGGGAAACAAACTCTGATTGAGGCTTTTGACTATCGGATTGGTTATTAGGGGTACCAACACCAAAGGATGGGTAAAGGTCACTGATCACTGGAGCACTAGAAGAAAGACCAGCTAGAGGATGAGAAGGAGGAACCGACTGACTCGTAGGAGGGGGTTGGTTCACAGAGAGATATTGACCCTGAGACGTAATAGATGACATAGAAGAATTAACAACAATTTGTGGGAGCGTGGATGCACTCATCATAGCTGAAGAAGAGGGCCTCTCGAAAGTAGGTTATGGGGTAGCCGAGGTAGCCACGGCACTAGGGATAGGCAAGGTCATTTGAGAACCAGTTGACATGGTTGGTGGAAGAGAAAAAGGAGGCATAGATGCGCCACCTTCTTTCATGGTTCAAGGTAAGAAAAAGCATGCTAACTGCTCTATAAAATCCTGGGATGGCTCATGAGAATAATCGTAAACTTGCTAGATCGGTGGTCCCTGATCAGATATGTGAGTAGATTTATGCACTAGGTAGTCCATAAGGGCTACCGGGTTGTGGTCAAGGAGTTCCTAAAATTCAGGATCTCCACAAGGAACGTATACTATATCGAAGTAGATAACACCTTTGAAGGATTGGGGAAGCTGGTCATGATGCGATTGCATTAGGATGATATAAAGGATTATATGACCAAGATGGGGAACCAACTAACAAAGTGGTCCCAAAGAAGACCCAAGGGTGCCAAAACATCCACATTAGTGGTGGTCACGAGATGAAGAAGAGGCTAGTTGAACCATTTTTCTAGATTGTGACCAGGTGATGACCATCATAAACAAGCAAAAACATAGAAAAAGATTGACCTAACTGATGCACAGACAATTCAAGCAGCGTAGGTGATTATCTCTTTTAAATTTTCATGCCTTTTAAGAAAGAAAATGTTTGGGATGGTTTTTTAGAACGGGGACTACTCAATTGGCCAAACTAAGGATGGTTTGGGGAATGTTTTGGTGAGGAGTCCCGAAGGCACTTCAGTAAAAGACTAGTACGTGGCTTGATATAGGGGCCTACCCCCGCACTTCACACACTACTGTGATAAGGGAGTCGGGTGCTTTTCCAATATATACCAGAACTTCGTGAATTTATAGTGCAGCCCGAGTACCGCGTAGGCTCTTCCTCTTGATGTCACTTCCAAGTAGGAAAGGCCAGGAAGGAGTTTTTGTTTAAATTCTTTATACCTAGTGATTTTTGCTTTGTGTCCAAGGGTGAATAATAAAAATCAAATAGTGTCACTACCGATTTTGATCAATTTTCCAACCTATTTAGAAAACTAGATGAAGAACGTACAATATAAATGAAAAGGAAAATGTTCTTTTTAAGCACTAAAACCAAGTGCTTGATTTCAATGAAGACAAGTCAAACAAGTTCTTTCCCAATGTGATTAATTATTTTTAAGCACCAAAACCAAGTGTTTGAGTGTGATAAAAACAAACAAACAAGTTCTTTTTAAGTTCTTAAAAATGAGAAAACACCCTTAAAAGAGAAATACCTATAGATTTAGCTCTCCAAGGTGTGTGGACTTCAAAAGCACGTTTTGAGCTCTTCCCCTCAAAATCCCGAACAAGCAAACCGCTCCATAGAACATAGGTTAAGCGGACACACAAACAAATCCAATAAGATACAAGTGGAAAGGAAATTTCTATTTTAAGAAACTAGGAAAGTTTCAAGAAATGACAATTTTGCACAAAGAAATGAATCAAGAATGCAACTTTGAAATCAAATGAAGAATTTACTAATTTTAGAAATAGAAATCAGAATTAAGATTTTCCAAAAAGAAGGGACCTAACTTTCCAAATCTAGAAATGAAAAAAGCAAAACCAAAATGATGAAAGGGAATGCTTAAAAGCAACTCGATGAAAATCAATGAAGAAAAAGAACAAAGCTCAAAACTGGAAAAGAAATGAACTTACCAATAAGGGACTTTGGTGTAGGTCCCATTAGGCGTGCCAGAATGTAGATCAAGAATTTCCACACTTGTTACCTGTCCAAGTTAATGCACCAAACTAAACACAAAAACCTTGAAAAACTCAAATGAAATTGATACCTGATAGATTGGATAAGATCCGAAGACATAGATGGAGAGAATGCCGATGGAGACAAGATGGGCGCACATGAACAATCCTATAAAGTAGATCCAAGAAACCTGTGATGCATAAATCCTTGGCAGAAAAATATAACATTAGATGATATATGGGTGAACTACCTAGAAAGCGGGTCCGGGAAGCAATGAGATTCCTCGCGGATGTTAGTTCATGTTTTCAATCAAGAATAAAGACATACATGATAAAATATGTAAGCAAATATTTAGGTTTTCGATTAAAAACAATAGACGAATGTAAAAATCACAAAGCAAAAATTGAAAGAAAGAAAAAACGTAAAAACAAAGCTGAAATTGTGTTACCTAAATTTTGTATCCTTCTACAGATTGGTCAATGTTGATCGAGATAGTGATTTGCATCATTTGTTTTGGCATCGTCGGTGTCGATCGGACATCGATCGACATCATTTGTTTGGGTCGGTGTCGATAGGACACACAAAGCATGTAAGGGCGTAAAGTAAAAGAAGAAAGCAAACTAAGAAAAACGAATTAGACATAAGACCAGATTACTAAAGATTTATCATAAAGCGTAGAGATTGAAGATGGAAAAAGTAGATCCGAGGTAGAAATTGATGGATTCTAACCCAAAAATGAAGAAAGACCCGATCAGTGTCGATTTGGATAAACCAACGTTGATTAAAGACTAATCAGATTCGACTAGACTGGATTAGTGTTGATCGAAAGGAGATTACAGAAACTAACAAAGGAGAATACCTAAAAAAATCTTGATTGATGATTGATGATGACCAGGGTAGCTGTGGAGACCCGCAAGAGTTGTAGACATGTGGACAGAGTAACAATACACCTCTCAGGATTAAACTACACAAAACTCACTTTCTTTCTCTGATAATCTCTTTAATTTCTTAAAAAAAGTAATCTCACTGGGCACCAGCTCTCCTAAATCTAACTAGAGAGTATCTTGGGTCATAAATTTATAATCGGCCCAGACCGATATAAAATCGGCGCCGTTCCAAAAATTAGCACCGCTCGTAAAAATCGGCATCGATCGAGAAATGGTCGGCGCCGATCAGGGAACAGACTCCCAAAGTGGTGAAAATGAATTATGGGGATAATAAACGTATCCCTCCTACTCAAATATGGGAAGAATCCCACTGCACGGTTCCAGGAGAGGAGAAATAGGTGGGATAGATGGATAATAATAGCACGGGAGGTTGGGAAGTGATATGGGGTGAATAAGTAGAAGTGGAATAAACGTAGAAGATAGAATTACATGGTTAATGTTTAATTAACCATGGATGAAATATAATGGGGTGGAGAAAACTTAGGATAGGCCTTTAAATTAAATATTTAAGTAATACCCTAAGGGAGAAGTGGTGATATAAAGGTAAGGAGGATAAACAAACCTAGGGGACACTAAATTGGGTAACCAATTTTAGGTGTCTACAGATCTCTAATTCCACACTAGTGTGCATCTACTTCAGTTCACTTATCTCCTACACCTGCTCCTAAGTTCACTATTCATCCCCCACCATAGGTTATTATTCACTTATCTGCTCACCTCCATCTCATTCATCTACCACTATATTATTCATGTGTGCTCTCCATCTCATTCATCTACCACTATATCCTCATCTTGCTTATCCTACTACACATTGGATGCCTAAGACATCATCATCTATGATTCCAACAACTACATTTCCCATCATTTACACCATCTCATCTGTCATTCAGTTTGGTTCATACACTCATGCTTCTTACACTCCACATGCTTCCACCGTACCACGCTTTGCTTGGTCTTTGGCGGTGATTTTATCACCTTATCCCCCAATGAATAACTCATGTTCTCATGGTTCTTACATGAATGTTGATGGATCTATTACAATAAGAACCTCATATATTGCACACTATCAAATCCTTTCCCAATGGTGCCCTTATATGTTATCATGGTTCTTACATGAATGTTGAGGGATCTATTACAATAAGAACCTCGATCCATCTCTTGCACTACACACTTCATCAATCTATCTATCTAGCGTACATTATCAAACCACTTCTTGATGACACACTCTTACTTTATGGTTCATTCTTGATTGTTGAGGGGTCTTATATAAATGAACCTCATCATTTACACATTAGGGGCATCATTATTTTCCCCCCTCTCTCATCATACTAACACATGATTAAGTACACTTTTATGATCATCTCATTCATTTTATACATACTTTACCATTCATCACATCTCTATTCATACATACAATATACTCTTACATCATTTATCTATCACATGGTGCAATCACATTATATATATTTCATACACTATCTATTATCACATACGTTATCTCATCACTTATCTATCTATGCCCAAATTCAACACCATTACCTAACATTAACAACTACGTAATGCAAGTCAAATTATCACATAAAAACAATGCTCCACACATCATATATCACATCAACACAATATAATGACAAAAATCATCCATTTCTATATATCATCAAAATATCATAGTTACATAGTAAAATTGCTAGGGAAGCCCCTACATACATATACATCATATCTCATCATCGCTATCACTATCTACAACCTGTGGAGCTCTCAAACTCAAGGCTTCACTACTCAATCGACGCCACTAGTTGTGGCCCCTATACCTCTCTACCCACCTACGTAATAAATTCAGTTCGACCGACTATTCCAAAAAGTAACCTTGTATCTCCATGAATCTCATACATATATTTTGTGCTAAGGTATCTCTACTCGCATCATCTCTAGTTCACTTTGTGTCTCCTCTCGTTCCTCATCCCTCTCGCTCGATATCACAATATAATTAGTCGTTCTACCACCCCTCGATTAAATATATGCTCATGTTCACCCAAAATGTAATCCACCCCACTCTAGCATACCACTTCTAATGAGCACATCAAGTAGGCATATTCCACATCAATGTGCAAATCAACGTATCTACAATCAACAACCAAGAAAAGCATCCCCTACAAAAATACAAAAAAATTGCATCAGTTCATATGTATAAGATGAAAAAGTTGAAGCAAATTAGTAACAATCTACAAATAGTAATACACATATATTCACGCTCTACTATCACCATTGCCACAACCTCGCCACTAGGGGCAAGTGCCTACCCCTCTCCTCCTCCTACCGATTATGCTCTGTCACATCTATAACTACTAGGTATAATAACACCCATTAGTGCACTTCCCACCATACACTATATGCATATGTACACCCCACATCATCCACATGTATAAAAACTATGGCTATGTCGGACTCCTCTAGGTCCGAGGGTACTAATTGTGCCCTTATGGGCCCCGGCCTCACTCTAGCCCTTCTCAATGCCCTCATGATTCTCACCCATATATATAGCTCTAGGGGCACATCTCGAGCCATACCTAACTATCGTGATACACACTCTCACCGAAATATCTCCATGACCTTAATAAATCTATCCTCCAACCACATAGTATGCCATATACATCACATCTCCATTGCATCCTTGGGCCATCCACCATAATCATGATATGGCCTCTAGATAATGGCCCCTGGCCCCATGTGATCTAACATAGATATATATGTATTATTTTTCATCCTACTACTCTACACACCTACCCACCACTTGGAAAATATACTAGGTATAGCTAACTCTCCACATGGCCCACCAAGCGTCCTTAATATCACAATATGCTCATACACCCATACATGTAACAAAGTGGTGGCTCTAGCCCACCCTCATGCTCATGAGTAAATATATACAAATCCCTATACAAATGGCCTAATACACATTGTGCTTGAGCATATCTCATCCCATCCTCCTCTATACAATGAAAAATATCATGCATCTTATACAAGATTCCTACACCACCTCCCTTGACCGTAACCAAAGAAGCAATCACAACTATTATAAACTTCTATAATAACGAAACCCCGGCCTCGGTATAGCATCAAAACCTATATGGACCTCAGGATGCACTAGGTTACTGTAAAATACCTCTTAATGTCCCTCATCTATCTCTATGCATCCTTTATGACCATGACCTGTACCGTCTCACTCACAATAGGAAATTACAGTATGCGATATACATCCTCCAAATTCACTATCATCTCTCTACTAGGAAACCGAAATGTGCAAGTATCTACACACCACCATCGCATAGTGCAATGATCATAAACATATTATAGGCCACATCCCCCATCCTTGCTATGTTCCACAAGATGACATGGTCTAGAAAATCCCACTCATCATCTCGACAACCACATTCCTGGTAATGTACTCAAGTTTCAACCACCATGGAACTCTCTCAAATGAATACCTCTTTGCACAATGCAAAACAACAACAAACACAACATCAATACATCATATACATGTAAAAACACCTATCAATCATATCAACAAGCATTTATTTTAACATTTATAACACTATGAGCTCAACCCGATCATTACGGGTTACCAGCGCCTAAAAGTAGGACTCGGGAACCCCGAACAAGCCATTAACACCCATCCCTAGGCTCTACTATCCCGAAGGTCATTAGCACCTTTTCCACTCTTTCCCAGGTCAAAAACACCAAGAAAATTAAAAACAAAACTATTGTAAAAATTCACAAAAAATAACTAATTTCAACACAATTTTTAAACAAAATTCATGCTTACCAACTCAATTGTCATATGTGACACCACAGTTATTGCCACCATCTCAAATTGACTCAATCGCGGTGCTCTCACTTACAACATCTTCACACACTCGAGCTCAAAATCACACTCGCACAATGATCAAATGACATACCTATTCACTTTTTCCTATTACTATTTATAGTAACTTTCAATTGCCTACCTCGCTATAGTCACTATTTACGCTCATTCTCCTAACTAATATACATCACACAATTTTAATCATATCTTGAGCATTACTACTCGATGATCATTACATTTGTGCCATTCTCTTCATAACTCCACCTACTATCATATCATAAACATTCTATAGACCTATATTCATACTCAATAAATATTCAACTCAATATACACTCAATTTTACAACATCTACTATATTGCACTTCGATCACAATTACATCATCACACACTTACTTTCAAATCAGTGTTAGTTCTCATCATCACTCTCCCATTCTCAAAAATGGGGGCATATAATCGGGGTCATATTATAATTCCTTTGAATCATTACACACTCATTCCACATTTCTAATGCCTCATCATCAAAATTTTCTCATACATCATGTGACATTTCACATCATTTTCTACCAATTCCCACTATTGACCTAATCTAGGGGATACAACAGTAAAAATTCTCCATGAGTAATCAAATCAAACACATTCAAACATCAAACACAAATATTCTACTATTCAAATCACATCAATCAATCGATACCACACAGTGCATTTTTCCTCCCAAATGACCTAACTTGGGAGTTACATCACCACTTTCCTAGATGACCTAACATGGGAATTTATCTCCACATTTTCTATCACTTCCAGATGACCTAACATGGAATCCATCTCATATATACTTGTAACACCCCTAGAGTGGGGGAAATGAGACATCATTTCCTTTCCTATATTGTTCCTATACGGGTTATTCACATCTGATCGAAAAGTATCAAAATGAACAAATTTAGTATTTTATCCATCTGCAAAGTGACTATACATTTTAGGGATTTAGTTAAAGTTGGAGGGTAAAACCAAACCTCTCACCATACACTTTTCCTCTCGAAACAAGACATTCAAATCCTCGCTTTTTATACACACACAAAATCGGGTTGGGAAATGATCACTCCCTACCCTTATCAAAATCTACATTAGTGACAATATCAAAATCTAGAATCACTCAAATTCGAAATCATAAACCTCACTTAGTGATCCTCATAATGGTTTTTCATCTCTCTTTATGCCACATGGGTCGACATGGCAATCCATGGTTCACCATGCTATATGTTATTAATTTGTCCTGTACTTCTACAACCTATGTGTGTACTTACGTAATTGCGATTCTTCATACACTTCTCGTATATGTTCCTTAATTCCTTTACACTACTTGAATTTCATTCAAATAGCATAAAGGTGGTGCAAATGTAGACACAAAATCATGTACTTGGTACTATTTAATATACTTACAAGTATGTTTTTTTATATATGGATCTTACATAAGAAAAGTATACACTAATGGAAATCTTCCTATTCCATCCGCTTGTGTTGTTTTTTTCTATTAATTTTATATTTCACATTTTCATTCATACACCTAGTTCTAGTCGGAGTCACACGGATCGTTATCTCTCATTCTTCACACATTTTTCATCAGTTGTCTGTGGACACTAGTTCCCGTGATTGGACACTAGCGCCCTGAGCACACCTTTCCATCCTAGGTGCCTATATCCTCTGTATTTGTTATCTTATTTTTATATTTGAGGTTGGTATTTTCATTTTTCCCATTCATATCCTAAGGAACTAGTTGGCATGTCAGTTCATTAGTGTTGAAATTCAAGAAAGAAATCCCTATATAAACACAACATACATACCATTATAATGGAAAAAAATTTTATCAAGGGCTATCTATCTACATATCAAAGGGACTGCATTTTGGGATCATTACTCTGCATACACACTACATAGGAATGGGAAGTTCTTTTTCTATCCAACACATTTACATTCTATTTAGCTACTACTGCTATGTTGGCATCCTCGGTGTGAGGGAAACTTAGGAGCATTATTGCACACATAATCACATAGAACTACATTGGGTTTGAGATGTAGTGCAACACTCGGTCGTAAGTTCATTAGTTGATAACTGAGGATAGTTTGAGTCCTCATTTTGCATCTTTATTTTTTAGGATTTTATGTCTTTCTCGATGGTTTTATAGGATGATATTTATGTTATATATTTACTTGTACTCCCATAGTCAAAGTATGACTTTCAAGAGATAAGTGACGAACAAGTACAAAACCCTAACGACGGTGTCTAAACTACATTCTAATATTTTTCAGGCTATAGCACCCACCGAGGTCTAGGGCGCCCGCATGTGCCACCACCCCTATCTAGGCACATGTTTCTAATATTTTTAAGTGCCTCTACATTTTTCTAAGGATAATTGTGACAATCCACATTTCTATTCTATCACATTATCGATCTAAACACACTTCGGGATGATAAAAATCAAGGTAAGTGCCTTATATATGTTTTTTTCTTTCATAAATAAATTAAATAAATTCCCTAGAATTTGTATCTCATTGTATATCAATTTTAATATTCATTGCTTGCAAATTTAATAAAATAAATTCAGATTTTATTGAGGTAATTTTAAAGGCAAGATGTTGAAATTCTTTCGAAGATCCATTTTAAGAACCTATATCTAAACCCTTTTATAGCCCCTATTTCTCCACCACCACTAAATACTCTTCCTCAAAATATTTGTGTTAGTACCTTAGGGTCAAAACACCAACTTGTTAGATCTAGCTCCTCAATTTAACAAGTTACTTAGACGATCAAGATTTCTTTTTCAAAAGTTTATATGAGATGGAAAACAACACCAAGATGAATATATCACTACCTTCATCACAACATGTGGCATATTGGGATTTGAACATGAATATGTGTCGGTAATATTGTTTATTGAATATTTGTAAGATGTTGTTATAGATTGGTTTTATCAACTTCCTAAAATATCTATCACAAACTAGGATCAAATGAAGACAAAGTTTGAGGCTAGATTCAAACCAAGTAAATATTCTCATTCTCTACTCACTTAGTGGTTGTAGTTAAAAAAATAACCTCTAAAGACTATGAGGGACTTTGTATCCAAATTAAAAAGTTTATCAACAAAATTCTTGAGAATGATATACCTAGCCAAGATAGCAAATTGTGGTTATTCACCAATACTAAATCACATGAAGTTGGATTTATCTTGAGAAGGGATCAACCTACCACTTTAGATGAAGCTCAAGACCTCGTGAATGGAGCTAGAGGATGATATAATAATTTTTGGAAAAATCATAATGAGATCAAACAAATATAAAGGTCAAAGTTATAACACGAATTACTGATCCACTATTACAAAAGTTAGCTAATGATCGAGTTTATCTAAAGAAACAACTCACCTAAAGTTCTCCTTACAATGATGTACTTAGGAATAAATTTGAAACTAGAAAAAGGATCACTATGGCCCCACACATACTTTATATAGAAGATCCTCATATGAATATAGCCTATGAAGCTCAAAAAATTTATATAACTCGAAGAAGAAGAATACGAAGAGAAAGGAAATGTCCTGAGGTTGAAGATGTTAACATCGAATATTGTGAATACTCCTTAGATGATGAGTATAATAAAGTCATGATAGATATGAATAATTTTTGTCACTTAAGTTAACTCCGCTCACAATCATAGAAAAAACATCTTCCATTATTATTCACAAGAAGTTGACAGATCCTCAAACGATGAATCTACAAAATAAAATAATCAATAGAGAATATTTACTTCCCCTTCCATGGACTCTATGAAAAATAATTCTAGATCCACCATAGATAAAGATGTATCCCCTTCTCTAAATAATTCCTCCACACCTACCTCAGGTAAAAATTCTTCTAATAAATTTGTAGTTCATTTTTTTAATCCCAAATTAGTATACAACCCTTCCTCTAAAATTGACACACCCTATAAAATGTCGAATTCTACCTCATTTGATATCATTGACCATGTCAAGAAATAAAAATGCAAATTTCACAATCGAATACTTTCAAACTCATGGGGAGAAGTTTGATAAACTAGTTTGATTCATTAAAAATGGAAAACCCGAGTCTAACTCCACTTCATTCACTTATAAGGGATTGCTTATCTACTCCTCCATCACCTTCATCCTATAATATTCTCATTATACATCCATCCATATTGGGGAAGATATAAACTTTTCAAATTTTTTTCTCATTAGAGGCCAAAATATGAACAATTGTATCATTAACTTTGATGCCTCTAATATTATCATGTTTGATAAGGTTGCAGAAATGATCTTGGTCTTACCTTGACCCACGTATCTAGTCACTACTATTCCATGGAAACAAAATAGTCTCCTCTTGTTGACCAGATCAAAGATGACCAAGTAGTTTTTTCCACTTTTCTAGAAAAGAGAGTAAATATAACCATACTAATAACAGAGACTTGTCTACTTCTTATGGAATGTTACTAAGTAGAATATTTTGCCGAGATGTGGGAGGTGAAATATAGATGGATTGGTCATACGCTACTACTCCTATCAAATGTCAAATGAAAATCTTCTTCCCAATAGGAAGGTGAAGTACATGGTTCGATCAACCATGAGTTGATATTTCTAGTAAGATAGAGACATGTGAAAACAATTTCTCACCACAAAAAGGATGAAGAGTTACCCGTTTTATTGGAGGAAGAAGAGGATGAAATATGGACTCTATAATTTGATGGAAGCTATTCTACTTTTGGATCAGGTATAGGTGTAGTTCTCACTACTCCTATAGGTAAATCGATTCTTCTATCATAAAAGATGCAATTTTAAAAACGAACAATATTATGGCAAAAATATGAAGCCTTACTACTAAGGATCAAATTCAAGTGAATAAATGAGAATTAAGAAGTTACAATTCCAAAGTGATTCCAAGATTATTATTAATTAAGTAAAAAATTAGTTCCAAGTGAAGAATCCAAGGCTAAGGATTTATATAAATAGGATATGGGATTATTTGGAAGCCTTTTAGGCCTTTTTAATTCATGTGAACAAAATGAGAAGGAATATTATTTAATTTTATTTTCCTTTTTTCTCATCCGCTACCTTTCTTTTAGGGAACATAAATGTTTTTTTGAAATAATTTTTAGACCGTGTGTGCCATATAACACTGAAATTTGGCAAGTCTTCAACAATGACAAGAATTTCTTTTCTTTTATTTAGAAAAATATAATTTTAGCAACCTCTATTATGAGGGAGTTGATGCTCCACATAATGAGTCTACTCCATGTATTGAAAAAGGTGAAATTAAAGGAGTGGATGTAAATATTTTCATTAGACTAAAAGGTAACAAGATCTTTAAAGGCCTTGTATCTTTGGAATATATTTTTAACAAGCATGGAATGTTTATGAAAGATATATCCAAGAAGTTTCCCTTAACTCTACAACTTGTGAAAAGATCAATATCAGCATAGTGGAACATCCAAGGTTGGTTACTATTGGAAAGTGTTGTTCTCCAAAAGAATGTACAGGCTTTATTTCACTCTTAAAGGAATAATCACATTTGCTAGCCTACTCATATGAAGAGATGAAGTCCTTTAGGCCTAAGGAAATGCAACATTCCATTCACATAAAGCTAGTAGTAAAATATTTTAAGAAAAACAAAGGTAGAACAATCACAAAATAACCAAAACCATCAAGGAAAAATTACTCAAAATGACAAATACATGTATCATTTTTCCTATTCATCACTCCACTTGGGTAGAAAACTTTATTTTGATTTGTAAAAAAAAGGTGAAATAAGGATTTGTGTTGATTTCAAGAATTTGAATCAAGATTATCTAAAATATAACTACCATATATGAATCACATACCAGATCCTATAAGTTTTTACTAGCTTAGAAATGCTTTCTATGCTTGATGGATTTTTGGGTATAATCAAATTGAGGTAGCAAAAATATCAACACAAGATTATATTCACTACTCCATAGGAACATTTGTGTACAATCATATTTTGTTTGGTCTCATCAATGGAGGAGCTACCTTTCAAGCAGCTATGCATTTTTCTTTCAAAGATATAAAAAATAAATGCATAGTGATATATCTTGCTGACCTTGTGGTATATTCAAAAGTCATGAAGACCATTGGAATCATCTTGATCAGGTTCTCATTAGGTGCAAAGTACATGCCATTTCTTTGAATCCTAAGAATTTATTCTTTGGAGTGATGAAAGGTAAACTCATTGGAAAAATTATGAATAAGGAAATAACCAAAATTGAGACCAAATGAGTAGAAGCAATTCAAAATATATTTTTACCTACAAAAAAACCATGGGTGCAGTATTTATTTTGTAAAGTTAACTTTCTTCATCATTTTGTTCTCGACTTTGAGAATTGACCAAGCATATCATTGATATGATGAAGCATCAAGGGAATTTTTTTGGAAGAAAGAAGGTAATATTTATTTTGAAAACATCAAGAAGGCCATTTATCATGCTCCCACATTGGTGTGCCCAAATTTTGATAAATAATTCATCATCTATTGTTATTCATTTGAGCATGTTTTGTCACTATTCTAGTATTAAAGAGTGAAGGAGTTAAATATCCTATAACTTTTATGAAATTCACATTGAAATAACATGAGCTAAAATAATAATCCGTGGAGAAGCATGCATTTTCCATTGTTAAATCCATTAAAAATTTCAGTTTTTACATCTTGAACTCACATACAATATTATTTTTTCTTGATACTATAGTGAAGTGAGTTCGTACTCAACAAGAATTTGAATCTAAAATAGGCAACTAGATTATCAATGTTCAATAATATGATATCGAGATTCACCCAACTAAGCTTGTAAGAGGGAAATGCTAATGTCAACTTAATGCTGAAGAAAATGCAAATTTGAGTGAATAAATGGATTTGGATTCAAAAATTATATCTCGATGATGGGCTGCCTAGAATACTTTTTGTAAGTACTATTGTGAGGGGTTATTCATATTATGAATTTGCTTTATGACATTGGAGGGATTTATATGAGCATTATAATATATTGTGAAAGAAAAAAACATATTAAAATAATAATAATGAAGAATATATTATAGTTTACACAAGTAGAATGCATAAACACCATTATATATGTAACTATTCACTAACTAGTAGTTAAGAATGTAAATAAGTGTTAACCAATGGCTACCATGAGTCATTAAGAGTGAAAAGACATAAAATTTTCCTTTAAAATGCTGTATAATGATGTAAAATGAGGGGGAAGAGAATATCACAAAAATGAGTGAGAAAAGTTAATATAATCACGAAGAAGAAAGAGAAAAATCAATGTAAGAAGTGAGAGATATGAATATAATCAATTTAAACATATATTTCTAAATTTTATGTAATTGAGATCAGTATATGTCATACTTATGTTTTTAACCATTCATGTGTTGAGTATTATGTTTATTCATGTTTAATAAAGGATAAATATTTATTTTTGAAAAGAGCTACCCCCTTGGTGATGTTAGCTCTAGTTGGGATATATGAACTAGTTAACCCTCACACTAGCATCGAGGCTTAAGGTTAACATTTTTGGTGTCCTGAGCCCATGTATCAAATAACTAATATCTACATGAGGGTAGTGGGATAAAGGAGATAATTTTTAAAAAGAGGAAAAAAGGGGAAAAGCATGCATGTGATTTGTGGGAAAAAGATTCACATGAAGATTTTCTCACCCTCTTTTAGAGGGGTTTCGCATTTGGGGGATGGTGGGTGAAAAGGGAGATCCAAAGGAAATATTTTTTTAAAAAAAGGGGTATAGTTGTTGGGAAATAAAATAGAATAAAATATAGATTAGGAGAAGAGGTACAGGGAAGAAAATATGGAAAAGTGGAGATTGGATAAGGGAAGGGAAATAAATTTAGTTAATACTTATTCATGGGAACAATAGTGAATTAGGAAGTGATTATTCTCCCCCAACCATAAGAGATTGTTGATAACATGAACACCTTAGACTAGACATCATCCCACATATCATTTTAAAGTGTTATAACAATGAGGGGCTTAGTTCAAAATGAAGGAGATGTAGGTAGAACCAAGTAGAAGAAAAGATCTAACTGGAAGACAATTTCACGAAAGAAGCCAAGAAACACAAGATCTATAGAAAAGAGATTGTTATTATTGATCTCTCTCACATACAACCCAAAGAATGATCCAAATAGGAGTGTAGAATGCCAATAAATAGGAAGCCAAAAGAGAGAAGATCATTCTAGAGAGGATTCTAGAAGACAAGTTTTCTTCATTCTAGAGAGGATTCTAGAAGATAAGGTTTATAGAAAGTGAAAGAAGACCTACGAATACTCACATTATGAGTAATGAAAAAAGGAAAAAGAAATGTGCACACCCTATCATCTATTAAATACTAATTAGAGCTTAATTATTTATCCTAACACCCTCCCTTAAGTGAATAATTAGGAAGGTGGGAACACAAAATATGGGTCTCAACTACTAGGCCATATTAGGTACCCATGTACATAAAAAGAGAAGGAAGGAGGACTTCATGGTGAATCCCCCCAAGAAAAATTCCTTCACCCCAAGAAAATATTGAAAATGAAGATAACGAGGAGTTGTTAAAGGTTTAGTGAAGATGTTGGCAACCTGGTCAATAAGTAGGCACAAAATCAAGTGAAAGGACTTCATCCTATATCAATTGTCAAATGAAGTGCATGTGTATCTCAATATGTTTCGTATGTTGATGCTCGACTGGATTGCAAGAAATAACAATGGCACTCTTGTTATCACATGAAAGCGTAGTAGGAATAAATTGTGGAACACCAAAATCATCAAGAAATTGTCAAAAATAGATATCCTCCTTACTATCTTGAATTGTACCTCGATACTCAGTCTCAGTAGAAGATAACGCAATAGCAGTTTGCTTCTTACATCCCCAAGAAACTAGACCATAACCGAGATGATAAACAAATCCAGAGGTAGTTTTGTGAGTTCCAACATCACCTTCCCAATCATTGGTATATATAATGAGTTGTGAAGAATTTTACGGTGTGTATTGTATTCCATAGTGAAAAGTGCCTCGAAGATAGTGAAAATACATTACCCGCTTTCCAATGACTATAAGTTTTGGATCAAACTTGCATAGGAAAAATGCACAAATTTATTATTTTATTTCTCCATGTATCTTCATACGAATAGATTACAAATATACAGAATATGTAACTCCTATAAACTAGTAATTTTCTCTACAATAATCCTATTTAGTTGTGATTTTTACCGACGTAACAATACACAACTCAAATCATACGAGTTGTTAAAACAACTCCAATAATATATTATTGTTTATATAATAATAATATAACTAATTACTAACATACAATTTTACCATACATCAAATTCCCACAGTAAACATTATTTTCTTAACATTCCTCCCCCCTTAATGTTTACATGGTAACAATAGAACTTTCACACTTCCTCTCGCAGATCCTGTTGCCTCTACGTGCTCATGATCTCGCACACACTCGAACCGAAGGTAGAGGAAGGAACACATTAACTTCTTATCAACCATGCACTATCGGGAACACATATGACCAACGAGGATGGGAAAAATCTCAGGAATCATCTACTTATCAACCAAATACTCTAGGGAACACATCGACCTAAGCAAAGGTGTGAACTCAAGTAGGAAAAGATCCGAACAAACTTCAATGTTTTCAAGAGGCTAACTATAAACCTAGGTACGAATAGAACACATCTAACTATTCTACCTCATCAAGACTCAAGATGGTGCATTTCTTTGTGCTATTTTATTTTCACTATGTTTTTGCATTGGGAATTTATGTAGGAATAACCACATAAACTACTTAAAAAATAGTAGAAATGGAACATTGGATCATGTTGATCATGTTCCCCCCTTAATGTGAAATTTCCACTTATGGAAAACTGCAAACTATAAAAACTTAAGCACACAACTAAAATAAAACTCACATTGTACACATGTGCCACCAAATCATTGAAGCAGCCCCATCGTTGGCAACTGATGAGAGGTCATTTTATGACCTCCAGCCTCTGATGCCTCTATCATCCAGTAACATGTTGCTAACTCAGTCGGATTTGGATATGACGCTCAACTGTTTCCACATTTTTTATTATATCTTCCCTCCCACAATGTGAAAATGTTTATTTTTTCAAACGTCAGGTAACACTGAAAATGCATCCGTGAGGTAATTTTTTTACTTTTCAAACTTTTGCAATTATACGACTTTTGATGACAATTTACAAATTTAAAAACAACACTTTTGACTTGGACAAGAAGACACGACTCGACTAAAAAGTAATAAAATGGGATTAATTTTTATATGAAAATGACTTAATAACTAAAGACATACAAAATCTAAATAATTTGATGGATGATGTATTACACATCACTAATATACAGACTTGACTACGAATTAAGTCTTCACAAAATACTATACAGACATGGACAATAAAAATAACCAATTTTGACAACAATAATGACTTGACACTTACATCCTTTATCAAGTAGATTTGTAATAAAATTAATTAAAAATCTAAATACATTTTTGGAAACTCGAGCCTCAAACTAAAACGACTCAAGATAATGACAATATATTTTTGACAACCTAGACTCTATTTAGGAGGATAATAGACACAAATTAATGTGACTTCCTCTTATCTTTCTCGAGTATCATTGACTAAGTAATGGAAGGAACTATAACAAATATTTGACACATCATAAATAATGACTTACTATTCTAAACGACCTTCAAATGGACACGAAGAGTCATATGAGCCATATGAGCATGCCAAGGTTAGATGGAATGTGGAAATCTGTAAACGAAGCTTCGTAGTCTCCAAAAAGGATCTCTGCAAACTCTTTGTGTTCAAACATTTAAACTGCGTGTTGATGTCAGAGGAAGCCTCTGCCGTGTATGAGGTGAGAGCTTTTGCTGCTTGGCAAGATGATTAGCCATTTGAAGACTCCCGAGAGGGTAGATCTGGATAGCCGCACGCACAGACACATACTAGGCATTGAATTATGTCAGAGAGGACTAATAAATATAATCTAGTTACAAGTCAACAACTGTATTACAAATTAAGAGAATCATAATATTGCACAGATATCAAACACTTTTTATTTTCTCCAATATACGTTGGCTACACCTTCAGAAAAGACAAGTTCACAACCACACCAAGTTCACAACCACACTTCAAAAAATATTTGCATCTCCCAGGAAGGAAAGACTTGCAGGAAATAGATGGACGTGCTTATGGATGAAGACGTCAGAATAGGCAGAATCGATGTGGCCACTTTTTTTATGGATATATTTCTTTTCCTCTCTTATAAGTCTGGCGCCATAACAAAACAATCTTCTGTCCAGGATCGTTGGCTTTCAACACACATGTTTTTGACCTTTCAGACACCTTAAACAATAGGAAACATATTCAATTAATCTCAAAATCTCAGGACTCCCATTTGAACGTTTCTCTGCTCCTCACGCGAACAGAACTCTAAAGACTCTCATATACCGGGGAAAAAGAAATGAATAATTTCCCCTACCGATTCTCAGTATTCCATGCTTTGCTACCAAATATAAGTTTTGGATCAAAATTGAATAGGAAAAATGCACAGAATAATTATATTATTTCTCCATGTATATTCATACGAATAGATTACAAATATATAGAATATGCAACTCCTATAAATAGGAAGTTGCTCTAACAATAATCCTATTTATTTGTGATTTTTACTGATGTAACAATACACAACTCAAATCATACGAGTTGTTAAAAAAACTACAATAATATATTATTGTTTATATAACAATAATATAACTAATTACTAACATACAATTTTACCATACAGTAAACTCCCATAGGAAACATTATTTTCCTAACAATGACTCTCATGAGGCTCATGTGCAAAGTGAGAGACAAGGTTAACAAAAATGTGATGTCGGGGTGAGTGTGTGTCAAGTAGAGAAGACTTCCTACAAGTTTCTGGTATAGTGTGGGATCAACTAGAGGAGTCTTACAATCAGCAGATAAAACACCACTTGACTAAAATGGATTAGGAGAAGGCTTGCAATTTTCCATATGAAACCGGTGAAGTAAATCATGAGCATACTTTTGTTGTCTAATAGAGATTCCTTCAAAAGTTTGATGAACTTGCAAACCAAGGAAATAATGCAGAAGTCCCATATCAGTCATGTCAAAATGCTCCATCAATTTGTGATGAATGTCACAAATGAGGGAATCTAAACTGCTAGTGAGAATGATATCATCAACATAAAGGACTAGTATCATAATAGTATCCCCATTTTGTTGAATGTAGACATTAGGTCTGAGTGACACTGAAAAATCCAGAGGAGAGAAAAAATAATCCATCTTTTCATACCAAGCTCGTGGAGCTTGTTTGAGACCATAGAGAGAATGACAGATTCTACAAACAAGTGAAGGATCCTACACAAAACCTAAAGGTTGCTCCATATATATCTCCTCATGAATATCACCATGCAAGAACACACTCTTTACATCCATCTGTATCAAGCCAATTATTAGCAATAACAAGAGAGAGCACAACTCGAATAGAATCCATATTAGCTACAAGGAAAAAGTCTCAGAGTAATCAATCCCCTCAACTTGTGAAAAACCCTTTGCAATAAAACGATACTTGTAAAGATAAGAAAACCCATCTATTACATACTTGGTCTTATAGACCCATTTGCATCGCACAAGTTTTCTTCCTTTAGGAAGAGGAACTAAATCCCAAGTGTGATTCTTCATAAGTGAATAATACTCCTCACACATAGAAGTCTTCTACTCTGGTTTGGAAATAACATCATAAAGTGAATTAGATCATCTGAAATAGCATGAATAAAAAGATTCATGCCATAAATCTGTGATTGATTTTGATGAGGAACTAAAGGATCACCAACCATAATACATGTAGAATCCAAAGTGGATTGTGGCCATTTGAGTAAATCCTGAGAAGCATGTGGAGGAGGAGGAGGAGGAAGAGGAGGTTGTACATGTGCATCAAATGGGTCATCATCATCATCATCATCATTTGGAAACATATTCGAAGAAGGAGAAGTATGAGCAACAAAGGATGGAGTTCCAGGAGATGAAGTATCCATAGAAGGATCAATCTCATCAAAATGAACATCCTCAGAAATAAAACATCATTAGTGATAGGGTCATGAAGGCGATAAGCCTTAATAGTCTCACAATAGCCAACAAAAATAAGTGATTGGATTTTCCTCTCCATAGACTTGTGTTTGTCATCAGGAACAAATGCCCATGCCTTACTCCCAAATACATGAAAATATGACACATCTGGTTTCTCTCCAGACCAAACCTACATAGGAGTCTTGTTCTAGCAAGGCCTTATGTATGGTATAGTTCTGAATGTAGTTTGCACAATTGATTTCCTCAACCCAATAATGAGGATCCATTTCCTTAGAATGAATCATGCAATTATCCATCTCCTTCAATGTTCTATTCTTCCGCTTAGCCACACCATTCTGTTGAGGAGTATAGGTATTATAACTTGATGCATGATCCCATGTTGAGTGTAGAAATCCTTGAATGCATTGCTCACATATTCCCCCATTATCGGTGTGTATCATCTTGAGTGGAAGAGATGATTTCTTCTCAACAAGAGCCTTAAAGGCTTTGAAATTCTCAAAAACATCACTTTTGGTCTTAAGAAAGTAGACCCAAGTGCATCGAGAAAAGTCATCAATAAAAGTGAGTACATATTTGGCCCTAGAAAATGAACGAGTAGGAAAGGTGAGAAGATCACTATGTACCAACTTGAGAAGAGCCCTTGTGCGATGCCTTTCCCTTTGGAAAAGGATCCTGATGTTTTTTTCCAAGCATACATCCGGGACATACTCCATCTATGCAAGAAATCTTTAGAAGATCGAGAACCAACTTCATGTAATCATGTAACATTTCCATTTTAAGACTTTAGAAACAAGGGATTTTTTTTAAAATAATGTTCTCTGTTCTAAATTTCATAATTTAGAACACACATTCTTTATCAACCATTCATATAACAAATAACCATATGCAGTTATAATGACTCGGTGTGCTATTATCGATCTATTCATTTCATGACTTGGTAAACTACGATCTATTCATGTTTAACATTAAGTATTGAATACTTATCTCATATACTACGTATACTTGGTTCTCTTTCCCTGTTCAAGGTATTGAGTGATCTGTCTAAGGAACCTATCTGAATAATTGTTACCAATATTCATCAACATCATGAACCTTAGACTAGGTGACATAAGAAAACACAACCAGCAGCTTGCGATACTTTGGCCAAAGATTTCTAACATACTGTACCTATTACTATTGCTTGATAGCATACTAATCAATTCGAATATGTCCTTCACCCCACTCTATTGTTATCTAGAATGTTCTTTACTGACTCACGTCATTCCACTTGCTTGAGGTTTAACCCTAATTCATGTTAACAACATGTGTTATGACAAGGGGAAGCTCACTAAGACTTAGAGTAAGTTAGCATACTGGGTCAACCTGAGTCAACCCCATGTGCCAAGGTATCCTAAGTTTTTGAGGGCTACCCCATATCTTAAAACATGTTTCTAACTTGACCTAGAGAAAAAATAAGATCAAGTCCAATTTATGTAGATCTGGATGATCAATGCCGAAGGGTGTTGCCACATGCCGACTGCATCGTTGCATCCTCGAGAAGATCCTAATCTTCTCGAAGGTACAACCCTACAGTTGGCATGTGCCAGCATCCCACTGAACAACCTCATCGAGATGTACATACTCCAAGGAATTTATTAATAATTTAATTAATTTGGATTATTCAACAGATTTCAGCAACTTTCCTAACCCTAATCCAACACTCCTTAAGTTCTTGTCTAAATTGATTCATTTAGCCCATTAAGAAATTTGTTATATTCATTACCACTTTTAATGTTTGAATACATAATTAATCATCAATTAA
Source organism: Taxus wallichiana var. yunnanensis (assembly GCA_018340775.1). Lineage (NCBI taxonomy): Eukaryota > Viridiplantae > Streptophyta > Pinopsida > Cupressales > Taxaceae > Taxus > Taxus wallichiana. The sequence goes on from CM031237.1 coordinate 915,428,579, forward strand.
GCATAACTACACAGTGTTATAATATGTCTTATGTAAAAGTACAATAACTTTTTTTTAGAAAGTTCAGTGCCTAATATATCCAACATAAAGTAGACTTCATAACAAATGAAGTCTGATAAATTGAAGTTATGATACCAAACCTTTGAGGATGATGAACATTTATGAAAAATGAAGAGTATTTCACTATATGTAAGGCCTTAGGGTTTATTCTACCCAACGACCATGTTTTTCAATGTAAGTTCATCCTACTTTGTATTACTATGTTATATAATTTAAATAACGAATATCATATTCTACAACTTTACAAGTTGCATCACAAGTAGGAGATTGAACTAAATCCCTTGATCCAATCTTATTAAAATTTAGCCATTTAACATATAAATAATATGAAGATTAAAAACAAGATAGAGCCCATCTCTTTCATACAAATACAAAATAATTTACACAAACAATACAGGTAATCTCACAACTTTCAATTTATCTTTATAACCATTACATTTACAAGACTTATGCATTTAGGTATATTGCATAACGAACCATCTTAATTATAAAAGAATACTAATTTTGTTTTTCAATACAATCTCAAGAATGAATTAAAGTTCTTCAAAAGAATTTGACTTAAATCAGTCAATGCATCATATAAGTTTTGCCTTCTTATCACTTATGAAGTCCATTTGCAAAAATTGCTTGCAGACGGTCGGTTTAATGAACCGAGAATGATAAGCACTAAGCCTTAAAAATAAGTGCATTCCAATAATTGTTCCATTAAAACAAATCGCTTTAATGAGACAATTATTACAACAAATAATCAATATATCAAAAGTAACGAAAAAGAAATACAATTTAAACAATTGATTTCACTTCTAAGAAAAGGACAAAATATAATCTACCATATCAACCTTACAAAATAGAGTCTAATTGATTCAATTAATTATCCTTAGATAAACAACATGTCATAACATCTCATTGTTCCCAATCTTTCATAAAAGAAAGCAAAATTTATCTTTGATTCAAGCTAAAAGATGAGTTTAATGCATGGTTCAGATTAGGATGACCCATCTATCTCCTATACAAAAGAAGAATAAGAACAATTACAACTATGCCCAAACACAACACATCTAAGAAACAAAATAGATTCAAAACATGATTTAACTGTTTCTTCCAAAAGGTAATTACCTTAAAATTTAACAATTGAGATATTCATCATAACAAAATTTCATCTGAATCTAAGAAGGAATAGAGAATCAGTCGATCTACCAATAAGTTTAAATCTACTTCCAAAAATAGAATTTAACTTTTAAAGATCTGAAACAACGTTCAAAGATCAAGGTAGACTCATACATGAGTTATTCTCTACTCTAGATCATCCAAGAAGAGTCAAAACAGAAAGTTCAACCAATGATCTATACAGTAAGAAGAAAGCACACTGCCATATTCTTTACACTTCTTTACTTATAATGAATACTAATTTCAATTCCATACTCAGAATGAAATATAATTCGTAGTCTTAAAACACAATCTGTTTTAAAGGAACCAAATTCCTTTCTTTTATAAAGACATAAGGTGTCCATTTGAATCCAAGAAGGAATAGAAAAATAACCATTCAGAAAGCCAAGTAGGATCAGAAGCATCAACAAATATTAACGACTGAAATCCCATTATCCTTGGAAAAATTTTCCATTTAAATCCCAAGAATATTTAAACAACTCTAATTAATCTACTCTTTCAGATTTCCTTGAATAAGTAGTTTGGTTAGATGAGTTCTGAGCTTTAAACTCTTAAGAAGTTAAAAACACAAGTCAATTACCAAAACCAAATCAAACTTGTCAAAAATACTAACATCTCAGAGCTCAAAGGTACAAAATCTGAGCATGATACCGATCACAAGCTTCTCACAAAGATACAAGACTTCGCACGTAATGATTCACGGGTTTGGAGGAACAACAATTTCCCACCTAAGCTTATATCAATAATAAGAAAACTCTACATACTAGAACAAACCTACACATCATTCCTATTACTTATTTCCAAACACTAAGTACTAAATTTCATGTACAATATTGAAATTTTACAAAACTCAACATGAGCTCATATGTGCACAATATCTTAGTAAGAAATAGTATGAGATACATATATCCAAAAATAGTTCATATTCAAAACAAGGAGTCCTATTTCCCTTTTAAAAACGAGACATGAATTTCCAAAGAGAGAGTTCAGAATCGAACAAATAATAAGATAAGAGTGTGGTGAAATTATGAACTTCAGTTAACAACTCAAATTTCCACAGAGTAAGGCACGAGTACAGAGCCATGTACATCTTCAATAACAGTTCCTAGTTACCCAAGATACCAACACTGGTTCAACACAATAGTGACTCCAACATGATTCATATCAAATGCGAAGCCCAATTACTAGCTCAAGTGGAACTAGGAGTTCCCACAGAGTACAAAGTCCACATAAGTAACAAAATATGAGTGCTTTGTAGTTACTAATCTACAAAATAGTTCCAAATTTCTCAAAAGAATATAAAACACGGGTACAAAGTCCAATATTATATCTCAACAGGACTCAAGTTTCACCCAAAGTTTGAGCCCAAAACAAGTAATAACATCCAAATACCATGTACTTTATGAACTGACAATAATTGTTCAAATTATCACAAGGAACTAAAATATAAACACCGAGCTTTATACAAGCTTTGACAACAGTCCAGAGATACACAAGATTCCAACACAATTCAGAACAATAAGAATCAGTTCTCAACAAACACAAATCTAGAACAAAGTTCCAATTCAAGGACGAGCTCAAAATAAAGGTTCAACAAAACACGAGCTCAACACAAGCTAAAAACAAACCCATGTATAGGCTCTAGTCCATGCCAAACGAGCTCATCTAAAGTTCCAACAGATTCAAGTTTCCCCAAACACTTAACCATAATAATAGAAATGATGGTTATCTTAATAGACCACTTCCATTTCTAGTTCCAAACAAAAATTTGAGAACAAAAAACGTTTACATGCATTATTTATTTTTAAAGAACTATATATGGTAAGTTTCCCAATAGAACATCATTTACCAAGGATTTAAAAACCAATATAACAAGATTTAATAAACCCAACAAGCCATTAACCAGATAAAATAAGAAATCCAAGAATCTCAAAAGAGCAGACTTGTTTTAATGAGACATTTATAAGAAAGTAAAAGATCTTAAATTTTAGAGCCTATCATGCCTGATAGTGCTTCTATCAAATTGAAAAGAACCTCCAGCCGAGCTCAAAACTTCTCTTCTCCACAAAAATCAAATAACAATGTTCTTTTTCCACAATGCCTCCTATATATTCCACGAACTGAAAATAGGTTTAAAACCTCAAAAATAGCCATCAAGTGTAGTTCAATCTGCTGGTTCAAAAAACCAGAGAACATGCAGAGCAAAAATCGTGAAGTATGCAAAGTGAAACAACCACATTCCAACCCGTTTGCATGCCTTCCAAGGTAGTTTGAGCACAAAAACCAAAAACAATTAATTCCATTAATTCCGAGTTTCCCGCCTATCTTCCCTTGCCACCGCCTTTCATGTTTAGCAATTGCCAAATCAATTTTAACAAGGAATTCCATTTTAGTGGAGTCTCCACCTAAGCCTCCGCCAAGTTCACTAACCCCTACCAAAGCTGGTAGTACCTCTAAGTAATTAAAACCTTATCAACAAATTTAATGCCTTGGAACCGTCGCCTACAATGTATGCGACCACCTAATTCCCCATTCAAACCCATTAGTTTAGGATAGATAATATTGCTTAGGTTAGACCTTAGGTAGATTGTAATATATACCTTAGGTTATAACCCAAACAACAATTACCACAATAGGTCTTAGCACATAGCCTAAGGTAGTTTCCACATAGGTTAGATTAATTTACAACACTATAGTTTTAGGCATTAGGTTAGATCATAATATAACCTTGTAGTATTAGGTTCTAGGTAAGTTTTAATAGCCTAGAAACCTTTCCAAATCCTTTAGCACTAAGCTTAGGTTAGGATGTCAATCAACCAATCAAAGTAGAATAGGAAGCTTTAGGTTAGAATAGGAATTCTGTTACGTAACATAGTTTAGGTAGTAAATATTTTTACCTAGCTTAGGATTCCGTTGGATAGTCCTTTTTAGGATCCTGGATCTTTCCTATGCCATGAACAGCTGCATTTTCCGTTCACCTCAGCAATGTCCTGCCATGGTCGATCTCCAAAGACCCAAGCATAACTTACAACTAAATGGAAACAAGTTCACACAAAAATCAAAGAGCTTGTAACCACAACGTTCAGTCCAATATGTCTCTTAATTCATGGAATGTCAATTTATCATTCATTCAACAGAGCAGATTTAAAACATTCCTTGGATCACTGAAATTGATCCAAGGAAGAGTCAGATTAATAGATAAGTTTACAACTCTTAAACCAGATTGCAACTCTCCTGTAAGAAATGAAAAATGGATTCAAAGAAGCCATTCCAATTCAGTCAAAGGATCCTAAGAATAGAAGATGATTTATCCATATCAAGCATGATCTCCAAAATTCAAAAGAACATATCTTTATAAGGAAAATCACATGTCAACACTTGAAATGTAAAGGAGGAAAATAACAACTGTCAAGGGTGTTACAAATCATCTACTGTAAGTATTTGTATTTCATGTGGCCAAACCGCTCATGCCACAATTTACTGACTAGAACAACATTGGTAAGTAATGAAGCACCTATATAAGGATCAAATCTTTCAAAATGATAAAGACAAACACTATTATCTACAAAACCTGTAGCCACTATCTCTTGAGGATATTGTATTTCTTTGATTAAAACTTTATGTGGAGTAAATTCCACAGTTTTTCTAGTGCCTGAATTACAAATTTGATAGACAGATAAAAAAATTAGAAGTAATTTTGGGAACAAGGAGTACATCAATAATACAACCATCCTGTATCTAAACATTTCCTTTCCCTAAAACATCAACTTGAGAAGAGTTACCAACTTCAATATGGGAAGTGTTACAATTAAAAATTGAAGATAAAAGATCTCGAGAATGTGTGAGGTGATGAGAATCCCCTGAATCAATGATCTAATTATCATGAGATGTAAATATACCTTGAGCAGAAAGAAGTTTCCTTTTCCTGATGAAGAAGAAGTTGGAGTAACAAAAATCTTATTTTTTTTAATCTACTTCCTCCAAGGCTTTCATCTTCTTGAAACATCTATTCTCTAAATGATTTGTGCCACCAAAAAGGTGCAAGGTCCATGGGTCTTCTTATGTTTGGATTTTCCTTTAGGATTAGGATTGTTGAAGGACTTAGTGGACTCAAAAGATAGATTAGGCTCAAAATATTGAGAAGGAGGAGGTCTATTTACCGATTTGGTGGAGGGAAAGGTCTTTGTTTTAGACTTGGGTTTTCCTTTGGAGGAGATAAAGCAACAAGATATTGAGAGTCATTAGGAAGGGCATCAAGGGAAATTAATTTGGTTTTCTCCTAGTAAGGCGATCACAAAAGAAATGAAAATTAGTCCTGTTTCACTCTAATGTTTCATTCCTTTTAGAAACAGATAAGGGTTGGGGCTAGGAGGAATACCTGTAGAATGTTGAGATGATGTGTGCGTACCGTAGAGAAAGATCAGGCTGACTGCGAAGAACTCCTTTTTGTCTTGGAAGGACTACCTGCAAATAAGAACACAAGACCACAAGATTTTAATTAGACAATAAATGAGGAAACTGCCTTGGGCCCAGGAAATATAAAACTTCCTTTCGAAGGTGGTCAGTTCCCTTGCTAATATGAATTAACACAAAAGACTATAAGATATCAATTAAATTGCTTTGTTGAACTGGGTAGGGGAAAGGCTGGTTATTGGTTATAGTCAGTATAACCGATGGCGGTTACTGATAACCGATGGCGGTTACTGATGACCGATATCGGTAGAGTCTAGGATCTGAAGGTTAGTTGTTTTGTGGGGTGGTGGTGTTATTTGGTAGTTGTGTTATTTGTAGGGCTGTATATAGGTAATATTAGGAAATAGGGTGATGAGATCTAGATGAATGACAGTTAGATGCAATGACACGTTGGGTAGTGGATCCAAGAATGGATTTGTGAGGACTTATGATTCAAAAAGTCGAAGAAATGTTATTAAAGAGTACATGCAAGAAGTAGCTTACTGATTATTCACGGAGATGCAAGTCCAAGAGTTCTGATGGCAAAGGCGTAATCGAGGTAGGATGGTCCGCACACAGATCAAATCAACCGAGTATCATAGGGCTCGCATCCAAATAGCAGCCTGGCTTGCTCTCCTTGCGCTAACTCTCTCTTGTCTCTTCACTTGTCTCTCGCTCGGTCAAGTAAAGATCCAGTTTTCTCGATCGCTCCTGATGCTCTTTCTTGATTCAAAGAATCCTTTTCTCTAATCCAAAAATGAAATTCCGATCCTTTGTTTTTGGTTTGGGGAGGCCATTTACAGGGAACCGATGGTGGTTACGTAACCGACGGCGGTCGAGTAGGAACCGGCATCGGTAAGGAAAAAGTAGGCTATTTTTAGTAAAACAGCCCACCTTCCCTGCTTTTCTCCCGAGAGATTAGTTGCGGGCTTGGTCAAGTGACTAGAAGGTCGGTTTTAGGTGCGAGAAAGGGGTCCTTAGTCATGGGTGTAGGTGTAGACCAAGTTTTAGGTTTTAATTAGGTTAGTTTAGGATTAGGGCTAGGTCATGATGAGGTGGCAAAATGAGGTGGCAGGTGAGGTGATGGGGATTTATCAATTACAAGGTAATTAATAAATAATTGTGTAAGGTTTAGGTAATGAGGTTAGGTTGCGAAATGGGATGTGGGTCACAAGGGGTCGTAAGACACGAATTTGGTGTCTACATTAGCCCCTTATTGTCGTGTAGCTTGTGTTGTAAAGTCACGCGACAATAATATGAAGTGGTTTCTCCTGTTAAGGATATAGGTAATCCCCCTCAAATCTATCACGGATTGAGTGAACGGGAAATCAGGGATAGGGTTGATAAAGGGTACATGTTGTAGAGAGGATGGTAAGGTGGTGGGGGAGGTCCAAGGCAGCGGACACATGTTGAAATGCAATAGGGTGACTAGGGTACATGATTTGCGAGCAAACCAAAGAATGTATAGGCAAAGGTCGATAGTTTATCCAAACAAGGGTGATATAATCCTGGTATCCAAGGCATAGGAAGTAGCTCCAGGGTATATAATAGGTAAGGTACAGGAATGTTTAGGCGTGTTCGGCAGTATCAAATGGTTGGTTTGGTTGAGATAAACGTCACGGTCTAGGTCTAGGTAAAGTTGGTCGACAGATCAAGTCAAGGACCCTAATCATGCTAAAACACGAACAGGTGAGCTCGATTGAACAAAAGGTACAGGATGGATGGATAAAATAAAACGTTGATTATGGGTATGGTATTGAAGTGATACGGCCGTGGGTCGGGTCAAGTTGTTAGGTTACAGCCCTTGGGTCGGGCCGAATGGTTAGGGTGAGGCCTTGGGTCGGCCAAGTTGTTGGGTGGTGGCTTTGGGTCGGGTCGAATGGGTAGGGTGAGGCCTTGGGTCGGGCCAAATGGGTAGGTTGAGGCCTTGGGTCGGGCCAAATGGGTAGGTTGAGGCCTTGGGTCGGGCCAAATGGGTAGGTTGAGGCCTTGGGTCGGGCCGAATAGATAGGGCGAGGCCTTGGGTCGGGCCGAATAGGTAGGGAGCGAGGCCTTGGGTCGGGCCAAATGGGTAGGTTGAGGCCTTGGGTCGGGGCCGAATAGGTAGGTTGAGGCCTTGGGTCCTTGGGTCGGGCGAATAGGTAGGTTGAGGCCTTGGGTCGGGCCGAATAGGTAGGTTGAGGCCTTGGGTCGGGCCGAATAGGTAGGTTGAGGCCTTAGGTCGGGCCGAATAGGCAAACAAATGGTGTTCAACAAAGGTGGATATAGGCGATATGTGATTAAAAAGGGGCAAATGGTAAATAGGGGCAAAAAATAAAAATAAAATAAAAAATTGGGGGAAAGTTGGCAGAAAAACCGATGTCGATTCTACATGACCGATATCGGTTAAGGGACCGATACCGGTTCATTAGGGCAAAATGAAACCGATATCGGTTATGGGTGAAAAACCTATAAAAAGAAAAATACGGCTTGTCATTGTCACTTTTGTTATTTGAAAACCAAATTGATTTGTCTGACGTGGAGAGTTGAGATTGGAGGTTTTATTGAGTGAGGTGGAGCTATTTTGCTAGAGGAGTGAGTTGTTTGCGGGCCCGAGTGAGGAGGAGGCAGCAGTTGATTGGTTGGCCGGGACCCAGCAGATCAGAATTGGAGCTATGGCACAGGCAGGAGGAGCAGGAGGGGCTGGACCAGCTGGACCACCACCACCCATCCCACCACGACGACGTGTCGTCATTCGGGTATGTTCGGAACTCTTTATTGTGTGCATTTGAATGGTATTAAGCTAAATTGGGGGTTTGGGTAGGAATTTACATGTTTTAGGAAATAATGAGTAAATGGACGTAATTTGAAAAACGAAGAGGATAGATGGGTAAAATAGGGCAAGGCGGCTGGGTGGGTAGGTTTTTAGGGTGTTTGGGTGGGTAGATAAGTAGAAAAATGCAAAAATGTGGGTGGGGGCCGCGCGGGGTTCGGCTTCGGGAAATGACAGTGACCGATGTCGGTCGCTAATCAACCGGCATCGGTCGGTGGTGGTGACCGCATCGGTGGGAAGATGGTTGTGGTGGCATTTGGGGACCGGTACCGGTCCGGGGTTATTGGGGGTTTGTGTGGGTTTGTTTTGTTTTGGGTGGGGTGGGTTTGGTTTTGGGTTGGGTGGGTTTTGTGTTGGTGTGTTTTGGTGTGTGGGTGGGGTTTGTTTTGGGTGGGGTGGGTTTGGTTTTGGGCTGGTTGGGTTTTGGGTTTTGGGTTGGTTTGTTTTGGGTGGGGTTGGTTTGGTTTTGGGTGGGGTGGGTTGGGTTTGGTTTTGGGTGGGTGGGTTTGTGTTGGTGTGTTTTAGGGTGTGGGTGGGGTTTGTTTTGGGTGGGGTGGGTTTGGTTTTGGGCTGGTTGGGTTTTGGGTTTTGGGTTGGTTTGTTTTGGGTGGGGTGGGTTTGGTTTTGGGCTGGGTGGGTTGGGTTTGGTTTTGGGTTGGGTGGGTTTTGGGTTTTGGGTTGGTTTGTTTTGGGTGGGGTGGGTTTGGTTTTGGGCTGGGTGGGTTTTGGGTGGGGTGGTTGAAGGTAGGTTGCTAGAGGGGGGTGGTATAGAGTTGGGGTGTGGTTGGGGGGATAAAAGGGGGTTTAGAGGGTAAAGTAGATGTTGTGATAAAGAGTAGGTCTAAGGATGTGGGTTGGTTTTGCAGGCACGTCAGCAGTTGACGATGCGGGATAGGATGCCCCCGCTGTTGGTGCGGATGCGGCCACACGTATCTGCGGCTCATTGGGTGATCATGCGCGAGGTGGGACTCGGCGGAGTCTAGCGATACAGAGCTATTGATAGAGATCACAGCCTGATGGTTGCCCTCATCGAGAGATGGGATCCGACGACCAATGTGTTCCATCTCCCGACCAGAGAGATGACCATCACATTGGAGGATGTGTATCGCATCCTTCGACTGCCGATCGAGGGAGAGGAAGTGTTCCAGGTAGATTCGAGACGGCGATGGACAACGCATCCTGTAGGTTTTTGGAGATGCAGCCGCGCTACTTACCTATCATAGCGTGAGTATCGGGTATGGTGACATGTACCGTGCGCACCGACACGAGACACGACTGGCCGTGCTGATGATGATTGGGATCACCTGCTTCGCCCTCCCGGACTCAGAGGAGGCCGTTTTCCACGGGCATTGATGGGGGTGCTGCTTGAGATGGTGGAGGAGCATACTTGCTATGCGTGGGCACCAGTGTATCTGGTGCAGCTATACAGAGAGCTCTGGGGTTATCGCCGGATGCGGCGATTTGGTATTTGTTCGACTTTTTTACTTCACTGTTGGGCATATGAGCACATCATATGCATCAGACCAGTAGGGCTGCCCCAGCAGCCAGGGCCACAGGTTATATACAGATACGGCTTTCAGAGGTGGTTGGGAGTCGTGGGGCAGCCACGAGCAGTGCTTGCGGGGAGAGACGTTGCCTACTACAGGCATTTATTAGAGGGCCTGACAGCGGTAGATATTGTATGGAGACCTTACAGAGGTCATCACCCTCACGGAGGAGCCCGCTTACAGCTTTGTCCGATCCAAGACACATTCGGATAAAGCAGGGACGAGGCTAGGAGAGTACGAGAGGATACCCCTGAGAGGGTACGCGCAGCAGATGGGGCTGCGACAGACGAGCCACCTTCCTTCCCTCAAGACAGAGGGATGATGTAGAGGCCCCACCGCCCGCACCACACCCCTCGATCCAGATTGGGTTGAGAGGCCAGATGATGACACAAGAGATGATGCTTTGGTCAGACAGAGCATACATGGTGTGGTGGGTCTGGTCGAGTCGAGAGTGGCGAGAGAAGACACCCTCACAACCTGACTTCAGGGCACTGTGGACGGCAGAGAGAGATCACTCGGGGTCAAAGTGTGTAGCTCTTACAGGGGGCAGCTGTTGCACAAGCAGTACGATAGGGGTCTTACAGGGCAAACTAGCCCAGCTCACGTGCACAGCACACCACCAAAGACCACCACCAAAGAATGCAGCACAGCCACGGCCCTGAGCACAGTATAGATACCACCGCCAATAGAGCATAGACATGCACACCACAGCACCACCAAAGACAGCACAGGGGGTACTAGTATTAGGTGCCAGGGGACCAGCCCCAGCTCCTTCCAGGGCTCGAGAGTGCTATATGGAGGTTAGAGCGATGCCCGATACTATCGTGATATTCTTGATGGTACCGAGTTGAGTATCACCCTTACGCAGCTCATAGAGCGCAGACCTCTCACACCCGAGAGATCTCGGGAGGCGCAGCCACCCGGCGTGTCCGTGATGGACAGCAGGCGAGGAAGGCACCACAGGACCAATGCGGGAGAGGCGCCGAGGGCGGTGGGGAGAGCCGAGGAGCCCGACATGGTTTTTGTATTTGTATATTGATATGGGCACCGGTCTCGCGAACCGGTTATGTTTATAGAGGCCTCGTGTGCCTACATATTACTCATTTATTCATTCATTCATTTATTGTATACCGCCTCGCGAGCCGAGTATGGGTCAGGATAGCTTGGTACCGGCCTGCGAGCCGAGTATATATTTTTTGATATGAGGGACCGGCTCATGCGAGCCGAGTCGAGATTATTGATAGTTATCATGCGGCTGCGTGCCGGCTTTGTTAGATTATGAGATCACAGAGGCCCCGATGTAGGCCACAAAGTGTATATTTGAAAACTTGTATATATATATATATAGATGATGTTTTGATTCATATGCAGTGTTGAAAATGTTTTTAAGTATTTCATCAATGGTTTGTGGTATAGAATATATGATGAGTTTAATTGACATGTTGATATATGGATGATGTGTTATATGATGAAATGTTGCATGTTTTGGGCTGGTTTTGTGACATTGTTATATATGTATCTGATGAGTTGGATTCAAATGAGGTATAGATAGATAGTTTTTTGTTTTGTTTTGTTTTGGTTTGGTATCCTTAGCTGATGGCTGGTTTGTTTTTGTAAAATAGATGATGTTAATGAAATTGTAATGATATGTGTGGTGGATGGACAAATATGGATAATGGTGTTGTGATGCAGGAAAAGAGGCGGGCGCGACAAAAATTAGGTAAAAAAATGAAGAAAAGACCATGTTTCAAAAGGGCGGGTGTGTAACCGATATCGGTTAGATAATCGACGGCGGTAGTTAGTAGACATATCGCAAGATATTAAAAAATAAAAAAGCTAGGGTGGCAACTTAAGTTCTAATTTTGAGAGAGCCATGCAAGATATTAAATACGCGAATGCGATTACTGCTTTAATGATCGGGACATGTAATTACATGAGAGATTTGAGTGATTAGAAGTGAAGAGACAGGGAAAGTGATTGTGATCTGAGATTCAGAAGACAGAAAGGCAGGTTTGAAAAAGGTGGTAATAATGGCAGGATGAGGAGAAACATCCAGCAGGCAGGGACAAGAGGGAAGACAAGGGCCACCTCAAGCTACTGCAACCCAAGAGGTAACATTTTGTTTGTGATTTGACTACTGCATGTTTTGTGAATAAGATGGGGGAGAGTATGTGGGTAGATATGAGAAAGAAAAGATGATAACAAGGGTTATAAATGGGGTGAGTGTTACGTGGTAGGTAATCAAGGGTTTCGGGTATGTCTGTGTATACAGAGAGGAATAAACGAGCAATTTATTGTCGTAGGTGGTTGTTTTAAGCAAGGTGTATGAAAGTAATAGTGACCGATATCGGTTAGGGGTAACCGGTATCGGTTACTCAACCGGTACCGGTTAGCTGTAAACGATACCGGTTGCTGTAGGAATTTCCATAATTTGAGAAAAACCCCGGGGGGATTTGAGGAATTGAATGGTTGTTTGTTATTTGGATGTATGCAGGCAGAGGCAGGGCTAAGGATGAATGATAGTGTACCAGCGCTGTTATCACGAATCCGAGCGGATGTAACACCAGCTGAATGGATGTTGATAAATCGTTTGGGGTTAAGTGGGATCCGATATTATTCACGAATTGCACGGAACCATGCTATGTTGCAGGCGTTGATTGAAAGATGGAATCCTGAGAAAAATACCTTCTATCTGCCAACAGGGGAAATGACAGTAACATTGGAAGATGTGTTCCGTATTTTGAGACTCCCAATTACAGGAAAACCAGTATATCAGGCATTACCTAGCGCGGCACGGGAGCGATAACATCAGTATTTGGTCCATACGCACGAGATTTAACACAATGAGGTTTGTCATTCACCTATGGATAATGTATGCAGCACACCCCGAGGAGACAAGGTTAGCAGTGATATTAATGATAGCGGTAGGGTATTACGCGCACCGAGGCGGATGGGGAAAGATTTCCAAAGGCATTGATGTGTGTTATTTGGGAGATGATAGAAAGGAACGTGACTTTTGCATGGGGGCACCTGCATATTTGGCGGAGTTATACAGGGGTTTATGGGCTTGTAGGCAAAATCACAGGATGACACTAGATTGTTCATACTTATTACACTGTTGGGCCTATGAGCACATTGTTTGTGTGCGACCAGTAGGCCGATCCATCCAGTCAGGAGAAACCAGAGTACAGAGGTTGGGATTCAGACGATGGGTCCAGACAGAACAAGAGGAAAGATCTCAGGCCGTGACGGGTGACATTGAGTATTACAGCAGTATAGGGAGAGGGTGACGATTTATCGATATCTTGGCGGCCTTACGGGAACTATATGGTAACAGAGAATATAGCTGAGGAATTGAGGGGTGTAGAGCGATTGAGGTGGATCGCAGGGCACAGGCCAGGTGAATATGAGAGGATTCCTATAGATCGCGTGCGGCGATAATTTGGATTTGTGCAGGATATACCTCAGGCTTATAGACCATATATGAGGATCGATGCCGAGGCAGCATTCTCACCTCCCCAGCCAACACCTCCAGAAGGGCCTGAAGAGGTAGCAGCCGATCGCAGGGTAATGGATGCAGGAACGACAGAGGCCTATAGATTATGGTGGGTAGCAGAACTGCGAGGTGTACGTGATCGTCCTGACATAGCGGTGATTACAGCAGAGAGGGATCGTCTGCAGCATTTGGTTCAGCAGCTCCAAACGCAGGTGAATGAGACAAGAGGATTGTTAGTGGTTATGAGTCACGGGCGGAGAGACTAGAGGCTGGAGTCCTCCATGCGAGAGGGCGTATTCATATGTTACAGGAGAGATTGGCAGATCAGTGGGCGGTACCAATAGCCGTGGTACCTTTGAGGACAGAGAGGCCCGGCGAGAGGGGTCGATGATCACGATCATCACCTAGTTCGGGATGAGGCGTGAGGGTCTAAATAAATGTTAGCAAGGTATAAGAATAAATAAGAGTACCAACTCAAGTGTCGATGATAGAGAAGATGTATTTGTTTAACATCTAAATAAAACGAGATATGTATGTTGATTTGAGTTATAATAATAAGAATTTTTCATTTTGACTTTCTAAAGGTGTTTTGAAAAAGGATAAAGAGGAATGTGATTAAATAGAAATACACAAAAATATTTATTTTACCACACATGATAGGTTATGGTAGGGGATGGTCGAGCTAACCTTGGGAGACCCCATGTCTCCGAAGTGCTGCCTACATAGCCCTTTGCACAAAGCAAGGAGGGGCCTCAGACCGATGTAGTTCTCCCTTAGGATCAGGGAGAGGCGAATTCAGGCAATTTGGTATGGTTTAGGCAATTGGTTGGTTGGTAAGAATATTGATATTAATATTGGTAAGGTAAGGTTGTTGGTGTCGGTAATGAATTGGTGATGTTGTAAAAGGTATAAGGGAAGCGAAAGTTAGCCTACCCAAGTAGAAGGGAACCATGTCCTGATTAAGATCAACACACAATCCTAGATGCGAGGTAAAGCGGAAAGAGTGCTCCGTAGGTGAAAAGAGCTAAACAAACCACACAACGTAGAATGAGCTTGAAGCCCTAGGTACCGTGCATAGACGAGAAGTCCATAGGTGAAAAGAGTTGTATGATCACAATATATCGGGTGTACGTTACGTCCCTTGAGTTGAAACAAATGGTGAGGTGAGGTGGATGATATAGCTGAGGTACAGAGAACTTATTACAAAGTGAGTGTTCTGACGAAAGAGAACCTACCCTAAATAGACAAGTCCATGACCCAAAAAGTTCTTTTTGAATGAGGCTTTTATTTTACTGAATATAGACTGATCGATGCGGGAAGTCTACAAGGGATATTGATTGTGCTATTCTTGAGGTCTTCACGAAGCTGATCAATGCGAGAAGCTTCTGATAAAGGTTGACTGTGTATAGCTGTCCTTCGAGGGAGCAGTCTATTTATAGTAGCAGATATGATTTTAGTGCATAGTTGTCCTTCGGGGGAGCAGTCTATATAGAATAGCAGCAATAATTTGGCATATAGTTGTCCTTCGAGGGAACAGTCTATATATAATTTAGATAGCTAGATGTTCTTTTGGCATGAAGCATCTAGTTTGGTAGGAAGTTTGACTCAAGAAAATCCCATAAGAATACGGCTTATTTTAATACTTTGAAGTCATGGACTAGACTAAAAAGGGGAAGGCATCTTTTAGGTGAGGTGAGAATCAAACTATGTGAGCTTGATTTTTATTATGAGGTGTAGGAAACTAAGTGCATGTGGTGGTATGTGAGCTCAAGGGACGAGCGGCAGGTAGATAAGAAGTGATATAACACTAAATTCAATAGTAGAATGGTCGAAGATGCAAGGCATTAAGGGGTTCAGGCTCAGTTTACCATTAAGCGAAGCTAAACAATAAGTGCTTGATCCATAGGTGTGAGTGATTATATAAGGCCCAATCCAATTGGGAGCAAATTTTCCACGTTTGCTCTTTTCTAGTTTGGTGACATGTTGATTCTCTTTGAGGACAAGATCACCAACCTTAAAGGTACGCTCATGAAGTCGCTTATCATAAGCACGTTTGATGCATTTTTTATAGATTTGAAGGTGATCAAGAGTCGTAAGACGACGTCTGGCCAAGAAGCTCCAATTGGGCTAACCGCTCTTAGCGAAAATCATCGTTGGTGAGAATATCCTCAAGAGATATTCTAAGGGAGGGTATTTGTATTTCAGAGGCCAAACAGCCTCTCTGCACCGTAGACCAAAGAAAAGGTGTGGCATTAGTAGAGGTACGAATGCTAGTACGATAATCCCAAAGGGCAAAAGGGAATGTGATCGTGCCAATTTCTTCCGGATTCATTGACAACTTTCATGAGGATTTTGGTTAGGGTTTTATTAGAAGATTCAACCCGACCATTGGCTCAGCAGATAGAAGGCAATGAGAAACTAAGTTTGATACCAAAGTTGTCACAAAGGTCTTGTAACAACTTGTTTTTAAAGATTTACCATTATCTCGTTATTAGGCGATGAGGAATACCAAAATGACAGATAATGTGATGGTTAATGAATTCGACAATTTTTTTCCTTTTTAGTCAAATGAGTGGAATAGCCTCCACCCATTTTGTGTAATATTCGGTGGTGTGATTATCCATCGGTGACGTTGTGAAGAGGACGGTGAATCTCACCAATAAGGTCTAAACCCCATTGTGAGAAGGGCCAAAGATCTCGAGCGACCTGGAGTGGGTGGCTAGGAGTATGTTGAAGGTTGGCATGTTGCTGACACATAACACAACGCTTAACATATTCGTAGCAGTCATTATTGAGAGTAGGCCAATAATAACCAAGGTGAAGGATTCATTTAGCCACGGCAAGGCCACTAAAATGTCCACCACAAATCCCATCATGGACTTGTTGGATGGTATAGGTGACCTCCGCGCCGGTTAGACAGCGAAGGAGGATACCATCAAAGCCATGTTTATAGAGGAGTCCCCCCATGACAACATAACGTGAAACACTTTTAAGAAAAGCACGTTTGCCGTTACTAGTAAGGTCAGGTGGGAGAATAGAGATTGTAAGATAGTCGTGAAATTGGTGGTACCAGGTATCCTGCGAATTAGTAGACACAGTATTTATCGTACAAACAACCGGGGCTGAATAAGATGGGGCAAAGAGTTGTTGGACCATGACGAATAATTCAGAGTCAGTTGATGAAGCTGGAATTTGCGAGGCTAAGCAAGCCATAGTATCCGCAAATTTGTTAGTGGAGCGGGGAATGGTTTGGATAGAATAGTGAGTAAATAAGGCTAGAAGTGAGTCCACGTAGTATTTGTATTTTTGAAGTTCCTCATTTTTACATTGGTAGATGCCCATAACTTGATTGACTACCAATTGAGAGTCACCAAAAATATTGATAGATTTGATACCTAAGTGCAGCGCAACCTGGAGACCCAGAACAAGGGCCTCGTATTCCGCTGTATTATTAGTGCAAGGGAAATCAAGTCGGAATGAAAGAGGCATAGGCTCGGCGTCGAGAGGAATAAGAACAACGCCGGCTCCTCCACCGCGCTGGCATTTGATCCATCAAGAAGAGAGTCATTGATACGACTCCTCCTGAGTGAAAGAGTGGCGATGAGTTCGCGGGGAATGTAAAATTGGTAAATTGTTCCCGTAAAAGGGGCTTCCAAAGTTGGTCTCGCGATGGTTTGTCCTTTGATTGATTTCTGTGGATGAACTCAAGGTCGAGGTCGGCGAGGAGCATGAGCCATCGGGCGATGCGTTGGTTTAGATGAGGTTTGGCATACATGTAATGGATGGGGTCCGTGTTGGTGATGAAGAAAGTTTTGTGATTCGTAAGGTAGTGTCGAGCTTGGTAGCCACGAATGATAGGGCTAGGCACAAATTTTTCTACATGTGTATACCTAGTCTCATAATCCACCAAAGTACGACTTATATAATAAACAGCTTGTTCTCGATTTTCGAGTCACGATGTGCAAGCATGGCCCCTACAAATATGGTCGGTGGCGGAAAAGGTAAAGGTAGAAAGGGTGGTCGTCTTGAGGTGGGATTAAGCACGGGTGGCTACAAGAGATAAGTTTTGAGAGCTTCAAAGGCTTGGTGGCACTCTTCACTCCATTGAAATTCAATGTCCTTTTAAGGAGGTGATGGAAAGGTTGACATCGATCCGAGAGTTGGGAGATGAAACGTCGGATAGATCAGAACTTACCTTGTAAAGCTACGCAATTGTTTGAGATTAGTAGGTGGGGAATTTCTATGATAGCTTTGACTTTAGATGGATCGACCTCAATGCCACGCAAAGAGACGATAAAACCAAGAAGATTTCCCGAAAGGACACCAAAGACACATTTCTTTGTCAAGACTGGACAAAATATTGTAACAGTGATCAAAAATAATGGTTAAAACATCGAGATGTTCACTACGATGTTTAGACTTGCCAAGAAGATCGTCGACGTAATCTTCAAGGATAGTGTGCATAATGTCATGAAAAATGTAGGTCATAGCCCGCCGATAGGTCGCACCAAAGATTCTTAAGGCCAAATGGCATTACACGGCAATGGGTTCCCAAGGAGTTATGAAGGTAGTTTTGTGTTGATCGGCAGGGGCAACCAAAATTTGGTCAGATCCTGAAAAGCCATCCATGAGAAAAGCATTTCATGACTCACAGTGAGATCAACAAGTTGATCAATACTTGGGAGGGGGAAGTCATCCTTAGGGCAAGCGAGGTTAAGATCCCGGAAATCTGCATATATCCGAAGTCCCCCCGCTTTAGTGACAGTGCGATGTTAGAAATCCATTGAGGATAGTCAATAAGAAAGATGAAGGAAACAGAAAGCAAGTCGTTGAAGCTCTTCTTTGACCAAGAGGGCAATGCGTGGATGCATTTTTCTCGCTTTTGTTTGACTCGGTTGGAATCGGGGTTTAGAGTGATGTTATCGACGGCAATGGTAGGATCAATTCTCGCATGTCAAGCATAGGACCAAGCGAAAGCTTGGTTGTGAGCACGGAGGAAAGTAGTAAAGGCGACTTGTTCTCGATGCGTTAAGGGATTGTCCGATCTTCACAATGTGAGGATCCTCCTCCATGTGGATGTTGATTTCTATAGTAGATTCATTCAAAGATGGTTTGGGTTTCGGCGGTAAGGCTCTGAATATAAGAGTCATCCGCGCCAAGGTAAGTGAGGACGGAGTCATCATCCTGACACTCAACAACATTAATCAAAGGCGAATCCTCTTCGATCATGTCTGGATACGGAAGGGAAGAGAAGATGGGTCCTCATTATCGCGTTGATAAGTGAGAGGACCTATGAAGATAGCATTTATGAAAAAAAAAAAGTTAGGAGGGATAGATTCAGGGTCTATAGATTCTATGGGTGATGATGGAAAAGTGGGTGATGATGGTTTGGTAGGGGTGACGTCGTCTTCTTCTAGAATACAGCTGACACGAGGTGTCTCCTATGTAGGTGTTTCAGGAAAACCGAGACCACTGCGATCATTGTGTTTGCGGGTAGTCACGGGAATGAGTGTATGTCGGCCTTGTTCATAAAGACCAAAACCAAAGCCTTTCCAAGCACAGCGAGTCAAGAAGGTGAGGGAAAAACGACGATTTGTCAAGTATTGAAAATCGGATTGGAAGGGAACCACACCAAGAGGAGGTTCAGGGGTAATGGAGGATGCGTCAACACCCCCATACGTTAGGTTGGTGCGGCAATGGGGTGGTCCGTAAGAGATTACCTCCCCACGCGACGGTCGTAGGTGGGATGTGCATGTAATTGTCCGTACTCCTGCGCTGGGTAGGGAAAGAACTAACGCATATAGGCGTGTACTCCCCAGCGTAAGGCATTGAAAAAATCTACTAAGGGGTCGAGGTTGGGATGTTAGCATGCGGGAAGGGAAGTGGTTTTGCGACGGTGGTTTCATCACCAAGGCGTAGGCGCGGTTGAGGTGGATGGGTGAGGTACATTTGAGAGGATGGTTAGGTTGAATGTATGGGTGTCTTGATTGGTATAAGCACATCGTTAGGGCGGTATAACATATTGCAGGTTTTAAAGGGGGGAGGATCAGCTTTTACGGTGTAGGACTTCCCCTCGTACTCAAATTTTATGCATCTATGTAATGTTGAGGGAACGCATCCCATGGCCCGGATCCAAGGACGACCCAGCAATATATTATATTGGAACTCTCCCTCAAGGACATAGAAGAGTTCGGGTAAAGTACGTGGTCCTACCCGAATGTTGAGGATCACGGTGCCTAAGGTAGAGGTAATAGCGTCATTGAATGACCGCAACATGATGGGGTTGGCACACATGTAGCTAGAAGGGATATTCATTTGTTGAAAATATTTTGAAGAGATGATGTTTAGGCTAGCACCCCCGTCAATCATAACACGACATACACGAATGTCCCGGACGTAAGCTGAGATGAACAGGGTAGGGTCAGGATCTTCTGTACCAAAATCGACAATTTCATCTTCAGAGAAACTGACTGCAGCAGCTTGTGGTACGTAGACGCGTAAGTGGTTGGGGCGGTGGGTTGTTTGGTGAGAGAGGCAACGTGATTGGGTGTTAGAATGGAGGCAACAGCGGGGTTTCATTAGGTAAGACCTCGATCCTCAAGAATTTCAACGAGAGCTTGTCGATGAGATTCGAAGTCCAATGAGATCATATAGTGTCACTTTTACGGGTGATTGGTGAAGCTGTTTAATCATGGCTCGATGGGCAGCTCCATTAGAGACGGGGTAAGCAGGTCCACGAATAACCACTTTGGGTGGTGGTGCAATCGGGATGTTGGACGGAGAAGGAGAGGACGCAGGTGTGCTTTCTTTCGCTTTCTCATTGTTTTTCTGCGCTCGAGTAGCAACACTAATCATATTAATTTCGTAGACCTGAGATGAGGAAGATGATTGGGATAAATCATGGTCTTCAAGAGGTGGGGTTGTAATAATGACAGATCTTGGTGAGGCGGGGACAGATGGTATAGGAGAGGGAATGGAAACTAAAGGTCTCTCCCTTCGTAAGTTGTCTTTCTTAACCTTTCTATCTGGGAGCGGTGACTGACGAAGGATGGTTTTTAAAGCTTTGCATCCCTCCACATCATGTCCTGGTGTGCGGTGATAAGCGCAGATCTTAGACTCATCATAACCTATAGGTCGAGGTTTAGACGGGTCATAAGGTCTAAGTGGGGGTAGGGAAATGGTCGCATTCTCTACTAACATAGCAAGGATTTTGGCGTAAGATCCTTTAAGTGGGTCAAAATCAGAAGAGGATGAGGGTATTGATTGCATGGGTTTTGGTAATGTTTGGGCGTGGTTGGTTCGTATGGGTGGTGGTTTAGCCGAGGGGTGTTGACACGTGTTTTTCACTAAACGTGGTTTCTTTGCTTGCAAGGTTATATTGGATGATGAGGCCATAGATGGTGTGGTATCAGAAAACAACCACGGGGAAATAGGAGTGACCGAAAACAAATCTTTTGATGATGGAATTTGTTTAGGGTTGATAGATGGATAGGATACGCGGAGTGATAATGTTGATATACGCTTTGATCCTCCGTATGGGTGCGTAAGGCGAGGTCGCTTTTGAAGAAAATGCATGAGGTATGATATATTGGTGTAAGGTGGAGGGATGAGGTCCCAATATGGAAGGTAGGTATGACGATGATGGTTTTGATTGTGATAGAGGCACGGGTTGAGTGTATCTCCTAAGTGGCGGGGCGGCTTTATTCTTGGACAAATCTAGTCGCTTAGGCGGGTATGTTAGACTGGGTATTGGCAAGGCCCCAAGTGTAGGGCAAGATTTGGCTAGGTTGATAGAGGTGGATGGGATATTGAATATAGATACGGGGGGTGAGAGTGAGGACATAGGCATTTTGAGTTTCTGTAAACACTTCGGGTATATGGTAGAGGTATCGGATCGGTCATCTGCATTTGAGTAGAATAGGGAGTACTCAAACGTTCCCATAAGATTCGTCTATCTTCTGGAGAATGACAGTCTTCAGGTTTGAATTGTAAATTTTGTACGGAAGAAAGGTGGGTTGTGATTCCGGTCCACTGTGGGTGTGATACAGGGGGTAAACGAGGCACTGTATCAATAGATGTCAAGAGGTCAACCGGTCGTTGAAAAGATTTAGGCGATGAAGAACTAATAGGTAAGAGGGCATGTTCGAGAGGATCCGTCATGGTTAAAGAATTTGGTGATGTCGGTGCAAGAGATTCCTCATCTAAGGATGTCAAAAGGAGTGGCGTACTCCCTCTTGTGCAGCAAGAGGGGTAGAAGGGGAAATCTGGGAAATAGATAGGTTAGATAACATCCGTTCACAATCTTGTAGGGATGTGGTATAAGAAGACTCATCGATGGGAAGAGAAGTCTGGGCAGTTAACTCCTTTATGGGTAAAGGAATGATTTCGCTTTGGTTCGATGGTGGTAAAGGAGGTTCGGCCCTGTGTTAGTGAAGAGGCTTGATTCAAAATTTTCTCGATAGAGGCTTTGGGCCGGGTATCAAAGACTGCATGGATCTCATGAACACTCTCCTCGGCTAAGATATCCTGGTTTACGTTGCTGTTGGAAGAGTGATTCGGGAATGGTTTGTTAAAGATTTTCAAATTTCGGTTAAGGGGGCATTAGGATTATCGAGGGTTATATCCCCTCGTGTCAACCATTTCCCGCACTATGTTTTTCAACATCTTGCAGCTTCTCATGACCGTGTCCTTCACGCGGTGGAAGTTACGGTAAGTCATTTTCTTTGTACTGTGAGAAGGTATGGCGTGAGTGGAATCAAACCCGAATGAGGTTTAACAGGAGGTAATGTAATGGCTCCTACTTTGAGCAATTTTTCCAATATCACACCATATGTTTCTCCCAAGGGAGTGTAGTTGATGGGCTCGGCTTTGTACTTATAGGTGGTTTTTGGTGGAGTATTGGACGGCGCTTGAGATTTGACCATCACCGCGTGGACAGCTCCTTTTGATTTAGAAGAAGTGGATGCATGAGGAGTGGTGGTATTTGGTTTATTGGTAGAATCAGGAGTTCGAAATTGGGGTTTTTGTTACGCAACCGCAATTTCTCTTCCTCTAAGGCTCGAATCTCTAGTTTTCGAGCCATAGTAAAGGCTTCATCGAATGTACGAAAGTTTGGATTTGGAGAGTAGGAGAAATGTGCTTAGCACATGCCCGCGTGAAAAGTTCGATAAGTTCAGTCTGAGGCAAGGCATATGTAAGTTGGTTGATAAGGCCGCACCATCGTCCGACGAAATCTGCAATAGATTCGTCTTCGAATTGTCGAATGGCATAAAGGTCGGTGATGGATACTTTCTTAGCAATGTTAATGGAGAAGTGATCCAAGAAAGATTGGGCTAGTTGGTTAAAAGAGAAGATTGAGGCCAAGGGTTAAAGCACCGTACCACTCTAAGAGCGCAGTCCCGATAAGGACATGGGAAAGGTGCGAGTAACAAGGCATCATCATGGGCAATCAAATAACAAGCATGTCTAAATGATCGCAAGTGTTGTTGAGGATCCTCTTTACTATTAAAATGAGTAAATTTCGGCAACTCCCATTGAGGAGGATATGAATGAAGGGGGACAGAAGGGTGAATGGGCTCCCGACAAACTTGCTCGTATGTCAAGGCGCTATGACTTCCTGAAACAGAAGCCTCCAGGTTTTGCATTTTGTCCATCATTTGTTTAATTAGATCAGTAGTTGGATGAGATGATGGTGTGGTTGTGGTAAATGGAGGCAAATTGGGCCAAGGACCACCGCTAGACCCTGGTGGGGTTAATTGTTGATAAGGTGTGGAGGATGAATATGTTGAGGCAACCGAATAGGGATGTCCCATATAGGATGTTGAGGTCACTGGATACGTGTATGGGAATGAAAAGGTAGGCGGAGCTTGAGAAGTAAAGCTCGTGTGGATAGGTGGCAGAGAGCAAGTCATGAACGGAGCAGTCTGCAAGAGAGATGAGGTAGGGGCAGTCGGCGGTAATGATATGTGGGGTCCGAGGTTAACCAACGGAAAGCCAATCTGAGTCGTATGAACCTCTGAAGCCGTCGGATTGGGAGACGGGGCTAGAGATGCAGGAAGCAAGGTGGTATTATCAGGCGGAGTGGGAGCTAAATGAGCAGATATACTAATAGGCATACCAACAAGGAGCTGACCATCGTGCGTACGGTCGGGGGGTATGGACAAATAGTATTGCAGACAAACACTAGAATTAGCATCCGAAACTTGCGAAGTCCTTATCTCCCACAGAATTTTAGGAACCTCGCCGGTATCCGTAGGATTCCCCACGTAATGTGAAGGGGGTGATTCAGCAAAGAAACAGAGCAAGCATGTGAAACCATGGCGGCGGCTTGCTTTTGAGTGATAACAACCATGGACAGGAGTTCACGTGAGGGTTTCAATCTATTCGAACACAAACAAACCTTAGAATGGTGAAATTGGCGGAGTTGTGGTTTGTCGAAATTGAAAAGACAAGAATCGATATCGGCCCAAGAACCGATGTCGGTTATACTATAGCCGACGCCGCTCGGTCGTAACCGATGCGTCGGTGTAAGAAGTCTCAAGGCTAACAAGATATAAAAAGGCTGCTAACTTGATTTTTAACAACGCTTAGTATACTTGTCCAATTATTGATCACGTAAGATAGAGTATGAGAAAGAAAACAGAACTAAAAATAAGCAAGATGCACACATAAATCCAGAGATTAACCCTAGGGTTAATTTTAATTATCGTGGGCTTATGCCTTTAGACATAGAATGATGTCAGAATCCTAAACAAGAGACTTAGGGGAAATGTCAAGTTGTTTTGGCTTATAAGGTTACCTCAATCGGGTGGAGGAATACCGCGGAAAAAGGGGGATGTTTGAGCTGTTGTGTTAATTGTGAAGTGATTCGGTATGTGTTGTGCAGTGAATGTAAGATTAATTTCCTGTCAATACCGTGGATATCACCCCCACGTGTACGACCTGTTACTTAATCTACGTTCACTAGAATTGAAAAACAACAAGTAGGAATGCAATGCACGTGTTTTAAACCCAAATCAAAAATTATGTTCGATGAAGCAAGAGAGATGACTTTCACTAATGCGAAACTAGGAAAGCAAGACAAATTCTTTACGAAATATATAACAAAAGCAAAGAACAAACAAGTATGCTTCCTAAAATGAAAATAAGCAAAGAAACAGAAACCCAAGATGGGTCCCACCAAGTGCAAAATGTTTCACTCGGAATGTTTCATTCCTTTTAGAAACAGATAAGGGTTGGGGCTAGGAGGAATACCTGTAGAATGTCGAGATGATGTGCGTGTACTATAGAGAAAGATCAAGCTGACTGCGAAGAACTCCTTTTTGTCTTGGAAGGACTACCTGCAAATAAGAACACAAGACCACAAGATTTTAATTAGACAATAAATGAGGAAACTGCCTTGGGCCCAGGAAATATAAAACTTCCTTTCGAAGGTGGTCACTCTCCTAATATGAATTAACACAAAAGACTATAAGATATCAATTAAATTGCTTTGTGAACTCGGTAGGGAAAGGTTGGTTATTGGTTATAGTCAGTATAACCGATGGCGGTTACTGATAATCGATGGCGGTTAGTGATGACCGATATCGGTAGAGTCTAGGATCTGAAGGTTAGTTGTTTTGTGGGGTGGTGGTGTTATTTGGTAGTTGTGTTATTTGTAGGGGTCAGATATAGGTAATATTAGGAAATAGGGTGATGAGATCTAGATGAATGACAGCTTAGATGCAATGACACGTTGGGTAGTGGATCCAAGAATGGATTTGTGAGGACTTATGATTCAAAAAGTCAAGAAATGTTATTAAAGAGTACATGCAAGAAGTAGCTTACTCGATTATTCATGAGATGCAAGTCCAAGAGCTCGATGGCAAAGGCGAATCGAGGTAGGATGATCCGGCACATGCAGATCAAATTAGCCGAGTATCACAGGGCTCGTATCCAGCTTGCAGTCTTGGGCTTGCTCTCCTCGCTGCTAACTCTCCTTTGTCTCTTCACTTGTCTCTGCTCACGCCAAGTAAAGATCCGGGTTTTCTCGATCGCTCCTAATGCTCTTTCTTGATTCAAAGAATCCTTTTTCTCTGATCCAAAAAATGAAATTCCGATCCTTTGTTTTTGGTTTGGGGAGGCCATTTACAGGGAACCGATGGCGGTTACGTAACCGACGGCGGTCGAGTAGGAACCGACATCGGTAAGGAAAAAGTAGGCTATTTTTAGTAAAACAGCCCACCTTCCCTGCTTTTCTCCCGAGAGATTAGTTGCGGGCTTGGTCAAGTGACTAGAAGGTTGGTTTTAGGTGCGAGAAAGGGGTCCTTAGTCATGGGTGTAGGTGTAGACCAAGTTTTAGGTTTTAATTAGGTTAGTTTAGGATTAGGGCTAGGTCATGATGAGGTGGCAAAATGAGGTGGCAGGTGAGGTGATGGGGATTTATCAATTACAAGGTAATTAATAAATAATTGTGTAAGGTTTAGGTAATGAGGTTAGGTTGCGAAATGGGATGCGGGTCACAAGGGGTCGTAAGACACGAATTTGGTGTCTACAAGTCCATTTGAATTGGTCACTAAGGGCATCCATAACTGAATAAAAGGTAGAGGTAAAGACACTAAAAGGACCCTTCAACTTAGAGAGGATAAGAAATATAACTTCTTTATCAGTTTTAGTTTTTCCTCCGCTTGTAATTATGAGCGAATAGACTTAAACTTGGAAAAAAATCTTCTATAGTGGCAAAATTAGATGGCAAAAGGGAAGATAATTCTGCATCTAATTGCAATAATTTGAATTCATTCACCTTACCAAAGAGCTTGGCAAACTTGTCCCATGCTTCCTTAGGTATGCTAAGGCCATAAAGGTGGAACATCAAGCTATCGGAAAATTCAAACCTGATCAAACCAAGAGCATCATCCTTCTTTCACTTGATCAAGTAGAAATATTTTTCAAAAGTGAAGGTTGGACCATTATCCAACACCATACGCCACAAGCCCTTTGACTGTAATAATTGTTGCATCTTTGGTTTCCAGACATTATAATTGGAAGTATTAAGTGGATTAAAAAAACATGAATCCATAGGAGAAAATGAGGACATGAATGGGCTTGTATGTTAGGTACCACTGAAAATACGTCCCAAGGTACAACAAGAGGACCCTCTTGAATAAGTCAAAAAATCAACCCCGTCGGATTGCAATAAATACTAAACCAATAGAACGGGAACTAAATATAAGTCACTTTTACAAAAGAAATGACACTCAAATCTGAGCTACAATGCAAAATTTATTATCAAATCAATTTCCCATTAAAAAAGGCTCATATTAATTAAAAAGACTCAATGATCAAAAAAATCATCAAGACAAAGCGAGAAATGGTTGTGTGACCACTCGTTGGAACCGGGATGAAATAGGGATTTCAAAGACGGTCTTGGTTAATGAAAACCCTGCCAAAAGTATTAATTTACCCCAAAAACATTAATTTCCCCCAAAAGGCAATTATTAATAGTAAACTATAGAATTATTTTTTGAAAAATAAAACTAGAGTTTAGGCCCAAAATGTTTTAATCAACCAATGAATGTGCTGATGTGTGTAAGCTATTGGTACCCAATTTTTTTCTCCTTTTCAGTCTGAGTAGCATCAGAGATAAGGCATGAAGCTTGAAGTCAGATAGATCATGATGTGTGTCATTTTGTAGCCGGGGATGTGATCTAACTAGCACTCGAGTTTGTGGAGAGATGGATAGCACTTTGAATTGATTTGATCGACACTCACTATTTTAGGTTGTGCCTTTCAACCAAAGTAAGAGAACCTATATAGTAACCCCCAAATGGTGAAGGAGATGAAGATATCCCTCAATTTATGCAAATAGTATGAAAAGGCCTTTGGAAAATATGATCAACACTCCAAATCGACTTTCACAAGTTGTCACTCCCAGATTATGGAAATATTTTCAATGCAAGGCAAGGGTTATTAAGACATTGTATAATCCTAATTTTCCTTGTGCATTTTTGTAGATGGGTTAGATCCTTTTATTGACACACAATGCAATGCAGGGTTAGTATGGGTAGGATTAGTTTATTTGAATGAATTTTTGGTGGGGTTGAAAAGACAAAGCTGGGATATATCGATCTTCGACAACCTCTACAATACTTGAACAACTATAAGATAAAATGCTTCAAATAATCAAGATATTCTTTCAACCAGACGAGGCATAAATGGAAGCCCAAGTTGCACTTTGTTCACACAATCTTTGAGAATTCACCATAAAATATTGAAGTAAAGAACTCAATTAAACACATAAATCCTTGATCAAACCATGCTTAAAGTACCCCCAAAAGGCTTACAAGCAATCTCTGCAATCAAGGAAGGTAAAGTGATTTTAAATTTTTTATCTCTTTATCGATGAAGGATCTTCTCGAACATGAGATTGCAAATGCCACTAAACTATCAACAAGAAATGGAGATTCTGTGTGAATTGTAAAGACTTTCAATGTAAGATTGCAACAAGAACAATGAAAACTATTTGCAGGCATTTAAAAATGATAACAGACATCATATTGCCCATAAAAACACATATTAACTCAAAAGCTTGTTAGATTCATCAACAGGGGAGAGTTTTATGAACAATCTTAGAGATGTGTGATGGCTATACACTTGTAACCAGCTGACATACATGAAGATCCAACACAGAAGAAATTATTCTGGTTCTTTGGTGGGTTTTTTCAAAAAAATGAGCTTTCTCTCGAAATTTTCTCCCGATTTTTCAACTTTCTTTTTTTCCTTCTACAATTTCTCCAAAATGCATTATATATCTCTTGCCATCTTGGAGCCTTCTTTCCCAAGAAAATAATATTCCATGGGATCAAGTTTGTTATAAAACAATCCTCATGATTCAATGAAAATGACATCAAATAGAAAAACATTCACAAGTTGCCAGGTGTTCCCAAAAAGATTAAATCATTACAAATATCTGGATCATTATCCATCCTGGAGGCATGTTTTTCATCATTGAGGCATGTAAACACCTTTTACTCATCATTTTCACCTTTTTACCTTTTCAAATTACCTCTACAACTTCTTATTTTTTGTCATTTCACATTTTAGACGGATTAGGGAAAAATTTATTTCAAAATCACCTCGGATCAAAGAATTAAGCCATGAAAGTGAAGCCAACGATCCCGGAAGGCCAAGATGACACAAAATCACTATAAATGTGATGAATTTTGATGTAAAATTCATGATTCCAAGCTTCTGGAGCTACCATGGAAGTCAAAACAAATGAATGCACATCAACCGTTGATCTTATCCATATTTTAATCATGTCCCTCCACGTGGAAGATGTGGACTTAGAAATAAGCCGAGCTACCTTTTTAATTTTTGGATAAGGCCGGACATGTGGCAAAAAATGGTTGGATCGGGCCCAATTTTAAAACATTTACTTTATGACCTTTTGAAAATTTGAAAAAAATTCATTTTGTCCCCACCCCTCCGCCTTTGAATTTTGGAGCTGACACGTGGCACATGGTGGGTCCCATTGGGATCACGCTTCAATTCTGTGCATTTTGACCTTTTTGGAAAATTGGAAAATTTTCACTTTTTGCCCCACGGGCCCGCACCTCCGATTTCTCCCTCGCCACGTGTCTCCTTGTGATTCGTCATGGGCCAGTGCTCCAAATTTTGATTTTGAGCCCTTTTTGCAAAAGGAAAAAAATTCCCTCCTGCCTCCACCAGCCCACCGACCCACCTTGTCCACTCTGCCCACCATGTGTCGCTCATTGATTTGCTTGCGGGCTGCGCTTAAATTTTTGCCTTAACTCCTTTTGCCAAAAAGGGAAAAATCCCCATTTCCCTCCGTGGCCCGCACTTCCCTCTGACCCTTCATGGACACATGTCCACCTGTGATTCGTTCACGGGGACACTAAAAATTTTCATTCTGAACTCTTTTGTGAAAAAGGAAAAAATCCCCTTTTCCCTCTACTAGGCTTGCCGACCCACCTTTGACCCTTAAAATGTGACACATGTCTCACCTGGATAGGAGCGGAGCCATTTTTCATTTTTCACCTTTTAGACAACAAAGGAAAAAGTCATAAAATTTTCCTCTAGCCCCTTCTTCCGCTTTTTCCTTTTTAGACACGTGTCCTTTCCTGATTTGTTGCGGAGATTTGGCCCAAAATTTTACTTTAACCCTTTGAGCCAAAAACACAAAATTTCATAAGTTTTTCTCCGCCACCCACATCCCCTCCAACCAAAATACTTCCACACATCCTCCTCTGGTTGGCTGTGGGTTTCGGGAAAAATTTTGACTTAGGAAATTTTGCAAAATAAAGCCAAAATTTTCAAAGGAGATCCGACTCCTGCCTCTCCTTAGCCAATAAGAACATGCCACGTAGGCAACTTTGGAAAAAGGCAAAGTCATGGAGCCAAACTTTCCACTTTGCCAAAAAATAACAAAATGACAAGTTAGAAACATTGCCCTCTGCACCTTGGCCAATGAAAATCCTCCATGTTTCCAATACCTTACGAGGATCAATTTGAGAGGCAAATGACACCCGTATGACCGTCAAAATGCAAAAAATTCAAAGGATACCCTAGAATTCAATTTTTTCACCACGGATGGTAGATTTTTTTGATTTTAAATCAACTGAAGCATGATTTCCGAACATTTTCGACCTTGGGATTGGATTTTTAATTGCACACAACTATTATTTGATCAATTTTTATTCTTCCATGATCTGACAAAGGGAAAAACGACATAGCCCGCAAAATTGGAAAAACTAGGGCATAGAAAAGGGAAAACTTGGATTATTCTTTCAAATTAGGGAACAACAAAAATTTTGTGAGCATTTTAAAAGAATTTCAACTAGAGGGGAAGAATTACGACCATCAAATCAAAGGATAAAACATTTTTTTAGAAGATATAGATTTGAAAATTTAGGGCAACATGATGCAAGGTCAAAAATGGCACCAACACAAGAAATGAAAATTTTACACAAAAACAAAACTTACGCAATGAAATTTTAGAGAATATTGGACTAACGTGAGGATTAGTGTAGGTTTAAAGGAATATTGATAGGGAGATCATTAGTTTATTTACTTTGTATCATTAATGATAGTATTGTAGAGGAGATATCCAAAAAACATACAAAACCAATGTTGTGTGTGGATATCCAAGCGCTAACCTGCCACATATCCAAAACACCATAAAATGCACAATTAGATGATCTGTGGAGGTGAGGTTTCAAATCAATTAAATCTTCAACCAATTTGAGATTATAATTACACAATATTAAATCACAAAGGTGCTTCCATACCAAAGGTATAATTAATAGATAAATGCTAACAAGGTTGTGATCAAAAGAAAACACAACCATGTAAGACAAAAAATAAATACAAATTCAAACCTCACAAATAAAATAACAATATCAGTCTATCCAAAACAATACATAATATGTAGAATATTATGGGCAAGTGTGAAGAAAACTTCCAAACACTCAATTCTCTAGTACCATGTAGGTAGAACCAGCACATGAAAAGATCTAGCCGAAGACAACTTCAACAAAGAAGCCAAGAACATAAGATCTATAGAAAAGAGATTACTATTATTGATCTCTCTCACATACAACCCAAATAGGAGTATATATTTCCAATAAATATGCAACTAGAAGAGAGAAGATCATTCTAGAGAGGATTCTAGAAGATAAAGTTTCTTCTTTCTAGAGAGAGGATTCTAGAAGATAAGTTATCTATAAAGTTAAATAAGACCTACGACTACTCACATTGTGAGTAATGCGCAAAAGGAAAAAGAAATGTACACACCATGTCATCTATTAAATAATAATTAGAGCTTAATTATTTATTCTAACATGAGAGATGATTAAGGAATTTGATCAAATAGTTAAGAATATAATGTAGAAACTAGATGAACCAGCAAATGAGAAGAAAAGAATTGAGTTGTTTATTTTGGGATTGTTCCCTTGTATAAGAGTATTTTTTAATGGAAAAGAGTTCATAAAATCATATAAGCAATGGAAATTGCATCGATATTGGAATCAAACCATGGAGGAGAGAGTGTGAAATGACATTAAAACTAGAGAAGATGTATAATGAATTAATGCACCTAAGATAAAGACTTCATCAATTTAATTAAAGAGGATACCTTTAGAGATATCAAAGAGATAATGGATATCATGGGGAATATAACAAAAATAATGAAAAAGGATATTGCAGGGAATATCATAGAGATAATGGATATCATAGAGATAATGAAATGGGATATTATAGATAATACTGTAGACACCAAAATGGGACACACTCCACTTGGTCCATTGAAAAATAACCAACTTGAACACACTCACCTAACCATGGCCCATTTCACCCCACTCTAATATTAATTTAATTAAATTAATTCATGATCTCATAATATCTATTATTTAAATATCATAATTGAGATAATGCCCAAACACCCACCTCACCTATACACCTCATCTAACCACCGCACCCTAAGACCTATTCTTAGTATGTTTCCATAACTAACTAAGACCTACCTAAACCCTAAAAATAAAAGCCTACATTCCCTCTAACCACATTCCTGCCCATTAGAAAGGAAGCTTACATTCTAATCGCTAAAGAAAACAAACAAGATCCAAGAAATCAAGGGGATCTGCCCATTTTAGTAAACCTAGGAAATCCCACCCTAACCGATGCCGGTCACCCTAAACCACCACCAATCAACCCGAAAATGTGGTCGAGTTACCATTTATTCCCAAAAATCTTATTTGGAGGTTGGTACATTTTCTCGAGAGCAAGAGATGAAACCAAAGCTACATGCGAGTGGAACTAGCATTCATACATGCATCAGAGCATTCACAGCTAGCATCAGAAGTGATCATAGAGCCATTTGCATTCACGGAAGCATTTGGGGAAGTGCCATCACCACATCAAACTCCATCCATATGATCAACTTCCATTTCCATCTAACCATTAAGCTCATACAATAATAGGTGTTTTATTAAACAACATTCATCCATTTTTGTTTTAGTAGGTTTTGTTATATCTATTATTAATTTCTACTCCCACTCCCATCCTCCCACCATTTACCTTCATGCAAACTTGATCATTCCTTCACCGGAACCTTTAAATTGCCCATGCCTAACTTTTAAAGATCTCTGAGTGTATCCAAGATCTCTATAAACCTCGCCATTACCCTCTCCATTTCTATTTAGCCTCAGATTTGTCCTCACACCGAGATTTTAATAAGTTTCCTCTACCTCGACCATACCGATGTTGGTTACCCACAACCGTCACTTTGCTTCACTTAAACCGACATCACCATACCAAACCAATGTTAGTCTCCGTGTTTTACTCTCAAACCAAGAACAAAGCCTAAAATCCCCACCAAATTGCCTAAAATAGTCCAAAACCAGACCTGACCATTTCTAGCACTCGACAAAGTGACCTTGGCCTTCGATTTAATCATAACCTAGACTATTATGAACAAATCTACTTATTGTAGTCGAATGAGATACCTAAATTGTTTTAACTACGTAGTATTTTATTTATTGTTAACATTAAGTTTTTTGAAAGAGTGGATTGACATCCTTCTAGGGAGTATCACACTTCCCGGATCTAGCATACGCTAGGTAGTCCACTACATATACTATTTAACTTCTATTTGGTGGTCTTGTTTTCTATTTTAGGTAGTTCCTCCTAGCCAAAAGGAAGCTCTCACAATTAGCTATGGATCAAGAAGTCATACATGTGTAACAACCTTCAACCAGTTTTAACAGTATTCCTCCTAGCCCATTTACCCTTATCTGTTTCATCAATATTCAAAGAAACGCTCTAAGAATTAGGTGAAACATTTTGGCACACCTAGTGGGACCCATTCGGGGTTCCTTGCATTTCTTCATTTCTAGGTGAAAATTTGTATGTTTGTTTCTTTTTTGAAATGTTCTCACATTAAAATTCTTCCCTGGAATCTTCTATTCTTCTATTGTCTAAAAGAAATCATGTTTTGGTGCTTTAAAATGAACATTTCTTTCCTTTCATTAGTATCGCATTAGTGAAAGAGCATCCCTTCTCCTGTTCATTTCTTTGTGTCATCGAATTCAATATTTCAATTTGGGCTTAAAATTAACTACATTTCATTTTGCTTTACTGCATTAGCTCACATTAAATGAGGGCAGCCTATATACTTGGAAGTCATTCCCAATTGATGGTTGACAAATGAATCGTAGAAAAGCACTTCCTTTCTCTTCTTTTCTCTCTGAGTCTTATCCAAACATCACAAAATTGAAAAATATACACATTCTTAAACAACATCTTACCCGAAAGAAGTTGTAGGTGATCACACGATCATGACACAATGGGCACCCAACTCATTACTTCTATCGAGTCATTATCTCAGAGGACGGCCTGCCCCCACCATAACATACTTGAAACCTCTCCTTGTAGATATCCTTCTTTGTAGGAAGCCTTCCTCACCAAAAACTCTATTCTAAAGTTCATGAGTCAGTTTTCTAAATAGCATAAGCTGAACAAACATAATAGAAAAATCACTCTTAGGATCATATTTTTCTTAGTGTTTCTACTTGGCTTGCATTTTGAGGTGAGAAGACACGTTCTTCATCTTTTTATTTCTCCTTACATGCTCCTCATCATAGTTGGTGTATTCCAGCTTCATCTGAGTGTGCCTAGACCCTATTTTCATCATTCTTAGAATTCTGGGTTTGATTCCACATTTGATTTTAACTCACAACCACTTTTTCTTCATCTTTGTTTTAATTTCACATGATGGCGGTGTGTCAATTTAGCGACCATCGTTGGTTACCCTCTGACCGTCATTGGTTTTACCCAACCGGTGTTGGTTTACTAGTTCTTTTTGGTTAACCTCCCCAAAAGGACACTTGCTTCACCTTCTTTGCTATTCAGAGTCTCTATAACTCTTATCATCTTCTTTGTCCTGATAAAATCCATCAACATCTTATCTACTTGGCAGATTATTAGCCTTTTTCCTTGTTTTGAAAAACTGTCCATTTTTCATAGTGACCGACCACGGTTACTTGTGACCAATGTTGGTTTACCCTAACCGCATCAATTAGCCTATTCAAATTTTTAGCAAACATTTTGTACCTAATCCACCTACCACCACCTGTTTTTCCTATCTTTTTGTATTTCTGTGTCATTTATAGAAAGCAGTCCTACCACATCAATACTTGTTCACATGGTGCTGACGCGTAGCCAAGAAAACACCCTCATATTCCATGCTAGTTTTCAACCACTCCCACCTAGTCCTTCACCACCTTCTATTTTATCACCCATGGATCCTACCCAACCTATCACTATTTCCATAGGGGATGAGGAGTTCACACAACTCCTTGACAAGAACCCTGCCACATTATAGTTCTATCTTTCCCACTCATCCACTCGAGATGCCTCGGGTCATTTGATATATGGCATGCCCGTATCTATCCACATAACACTTGCTCCTACTTCTTACCGTTAGCCTCTACTAGCTCCACACCGCCCGCACCTACCTTGGCCCTAGTCATTTATTAGATAGGCCCTAAACCTGCTATGACCACCGTATCTACCATAACTATTGCACCCGTAGCATCCACTATATTTTTGTCAACCACCCACAACATAATCTCATCTCGCCTATTTTCTCACATATACCCGTAGCTACACAACCACCCTCGGTGTCGATGTCCACTACCACTTTTAACAACATTGTCCTTTCTATTCTATAGTCCTTAGCCCCTATCATTACTAGAGTCACCTTGAACCTTCCACCTCCATACATGTATTATCAACAGCCTCTCTTTTTCATCTATCACCATTCCTTGGTACATACCCCCTATCTCACTCCCTCCTTCTCAATCTACCTAAATGGCATCACCATATACTTGAATGCCACCTCCATCATATGTCCAACACCAACCTCCTTAAGCTAAAGGAGGTACCCATCCATCACCACCTACCAATGACCTAATCAAGTTAATGATGGACAAGATGCAAACATTAGAGGCATCGGTTTCTAGCTTGCACAACTCTCTCACCTACGACGAAATTTTCAATGAGCCCATACACCCATCTATTCCTATTCATCCATATCTCATACGTTGGGAAATTCCTAAGTTTAACCGCTTCAATAGAAAAGAGGATCCGCACAAAGAGCACTTGCATGGTCTTTCAAACATGGTTGTTATCCGATCACCCATGTTGACACTTTACTTTTTGACGACCTCTCCCATGTCTTTGACTAGACCCACATTAGATTGGTATAGTGGGTTACCTAGACATTCTACCTTCTCATTTAATCAGGTAGCCCAAGCCTTCTTGGATCACTTCTCCATCAACGTTGTTAAGAAGGTTACCATGATTGACCTCTACTCTACGCGTCAATATGATGATGAGTCTATCGCAGATTTTGTCACTTGTTGGTATAGCTTGATCAATCAACTCACATTCCAATTACCACAAACCAAACTCATAGAGATCTTCACTCGGGCTTGTGATAGAAATATCTCACCAACCCTACAAGTCCAAACTTTTCAAACCTTTGATGAGGCATTCAACATGGCACAAAAGATAGATATTCACCCATCGAAGAAAATAAAATTCAACTATGCAATAAGAAATCAGAATTTAAGTCAAATGATACCTCTTCTTCTTCGAAACTATAGAATAATTATTCAAAATACAAGGGAACCACTAACGCCATGGTACTCAAGGCCGGCCTATCTCATCCATAAAATTAGGCTAACCCCTCATCTAATCTTTCTCCTATCCATACCTTTCAATTTAGACAAGAACAATGGAAATACACCCCAATTGGGGAGCCTTATTCTTCTGTCTTATAAAATATCATTAAATTTGGGGCCATCAACCTTCCTCCCATAAAACCACACACTGGTTTTGATCCTACTCGCCCCACACCCACATAGTATAAAGAGGTCAACTTCTGCAACTATCATCGGGTAAAAGGCCACAATAACAAAAATTGCATTACTTTCAAGAAAATTGTCTAGGAAATGCTTGAAAATGGCGAGTTAGTCTTGGATAATTCCAATGCACCTGCCAATCAAAACATGAACATCTTCAAGAAACCATTTTCTAATCACGCCCTTCTTCTCCTGACCAAATTTCAGAGACCTCAACTAATGATAGCCACACCCGGAGGTCTATGCTATTTTTAGTGACGCACTGCTTCCCAATTACATCATATTCCTTCCATAGAGGAAATATTGGCCCGAAGTCCTCCACCTAAACATGAACCCACTTCACCTATTCCTCCACCCACGAGAGGAATACCCTTCTTCCTCCTCCCTCACCTGTGAAGGAGTCTTATATTAACAACAAGACCATTTCACCTTTGGCTTCTCCACTTAGAGAGTCATCACCCGTAGTACTTTCTTGACCCATGGAAAATTCTTGTGTATATCCTTCACCCACGAGGGATCACCCGTCATCTACTAAACCTATAAAAGATCTAGTAGAAATGACGTTGCCTCTAGGTGACCATTATCCATCAGCCACCCAAGATCCTGCAGACTTACTTTCGGCTCTCTTACCCATAGAGGCTGAAGCTAGAAAATTCCCCATTTCTAAGACATGTTTTATGGGAATTGCCATTGGATCCACATCAAACTCACCCACTGCAGTGCCATTCTCACGCTTAGCCAATAACCTAGATTATGTGGATAGAGCTTTACTTTGGGGTCATCTTCTACTTCCTGTCTCAACACAAATGTAGATGTCACTGCTAACACTTCCACTATCTATCCACAAATATTTTGGCTGATCAAACCAAACACAACCATATTTATAACAAATTTTCCTCGATACCACTCATGGCTCAACTCACACCTCTACCCATAACTCAACATGCTTCTACATCCAAACCTACACCTACATCATCCTCCTTACCTAAACCTATTACTACCTTATGGGTCATCCCGATGTGACCCAACCTTACCCATCCACCAATGAAATTAGATTTAGCCACATCCTCCAAAACTAACACCAAACTTAATTCGGTCCCCAAACAAAAGAACCAATCCCTAGAGCTCATACTCTAACTTCACCGATCACACCTTCATCACCTTCACCCCTTCCATCCGTCTTAGGACCCCACCCTTTGATTTTGGCCAAGAAACCTCCACCCACCGGTAAGCTAAAAACACAACAACCCTTTCCTCCCTTAGAGACCTCTAACATACGCAAACATCCGACAAAATTCCACCCACACCTGCAACATTTTTACCACCCATGCCTCCCATACCATTGATAACTTCTTAACTACCCATGACACTTCGCCTCTTTCCCTCACACCTCCCGCATGACCAGCACCATCTACCTCCACGTAACCTTTATTATCCATGTGGGTAACTCACCCTCTTCCACCATCCACTTTTCCCTCTATACCTCATGCACCTATGTCACCTTTTTACCCAAGAAGGTGAAACCTTGAGGTAAAAATACACTACCCTTTAACAAGGTATTCAAACTAGCCACACACTCTATTGTCGGTTCATCTACCATGCCCCTACCCAAGCAAACACAACCAACACCTAAGACCACACCAACATCTAAAACTGTAGCTTGACCCACTCACCCTCTTGCAAAGACCCTTCCTATACAAATCAGCCACACATGTACCCAAACCCACACTCACTTCCCATTGTGATCCACCGGTGGGATCCTATGCCAAAATTTTAACCAACCTCCTTGAAACTTCTATCATCATATTACCCCCTCTTAAACCTTACGACCCACTCAAGCCCAAACCAAAAGGGTTTGACGAAACCAAAATTTGTGCCTAACATCATGTGCTAGGGCATGATGTTGAGGACTATAAGGCTTTGAAAAATGTTCTTGTGTGGTTGTGTCCTCCTAAAGAAAACTTTGATGATGATGACATTCTTGATGAGGACCCTCTTGATGAGGACCCCATTTCACCAAAGACTGGCCTTCCATAGTTCTTCCCTCATTTCCTAGTCAAGAACCAAGACCTCCACCCCCACAACTCTTAGAGCCACCTTCGATATTTGAAATTAACATGGTGCACATCAAAGAACTCACAAAACCTCCACCAAAATGCCGGTGTGCCCAACTCATCTCACAAGGTTCCTTCCCACCTCTTAGCTTCTGCCCTTCTTGTCGCTATACCTTTCATAGCTCACCTACTTCACCTACCTCCCTGCCTCAAATCAACATGATCCACGTTGCTACATGCACATAGAAGGATAAAGGCAAGGAAAAGGAAACCGACCCACCAACCAACCCTATATCCAACGTACCATCTGTACCCACACATAAAGTCACTATCTACAACCCCACATACCCTATTTCTAATGGGGTTACACATCATAATATGCTCAAACAATTACACTAATCGTCCCTCAATATGTCCCTCTATGACTTCATCCAAACCTTTGAATCCCATCACCAAGATGTCATGGAGGTTCTTCTATCATTGAGGTTTTACCCAATGACCCTACACCCATGGCCTCCATTATTACACCCCATCATGTAGCCTCTCTCACCAAAGTACCACCTTCACCTACACCACCATCTACTCACCACGTAGCCACCCTCGCCTTCTCTGATGAAGAGATCACACCACACCAAACCGATGACCCCGATCCAAATTTCCCCTTTC
This sequence comes from Taxus wallichiana var. yunnanensis, assembly GCA_018340775.1. NCBI lineage: Eukaryota > Viridiplantae > Streptophyta > Pinopsida > Cupressales > Taxaceae > Taxus > Taxus wallichiana. The sequence goes on from CM031237.1 coordinate 915,467,755, forward strand.
ATCTCCTTCCATATTGACAATATATGTGTACGACATGTTATGATCGATGGGGCACTAGTATTAACATCATCTCCTCCCATGCATTTGAACAAATGTGCATACTTGACAATTACTTGCATAAACATCCCGTCATGCTGCATTAATTTAATGAAAATATCACATATACACTTGCACGGTCATCCTCCATGTTCACGTGGCCCCCACACTATTCTAGAGTTATTTTACGTTTTAGAGGGGAATTTCAATATAACCTATTACTTGGTAGACCCTAGATTTGTGTTATGGGTTGTGGTCCTTCCACTTTGCATCATTGTGTGAAGTTTGAGCATGAAGGGCACACCAATACTATTTCGGCTGACCCATCACCTTTCAAAACCTCCGTAACAAGCTTTACCAACCCAATGATGTGCTTGTACCCATTAAGGCATCTTCATCCATGACCACTTCCTATTCACCTACAACTCCACCCACCAAAGTGCCACCGCTACCTCAAGCACTCCTAAATCCTCTATCCTTACCGCTGCCACGACCTCCACTTCGACCCATCAGCCTCCCAATCAGCTAGCTCCACCTCCGATCCAACCTCTAACACATCGTCTATCCTAGCTACCCACATATTGACCACCGATCCCTTTGAAGGTTTTTTTTTAATGCCTCACTCTGGGGGAATATCCCCTATATAATGTCAACACATTCCTTACTCCATAAGAGTATGGAAGCCTTCACCAACACCCTCACTATGATCACCAAATAGGAGAATGTCTCCTTTATGGTCCTCCCCACCTTCGCACCAATATCACCTATGGGGGACTTGATACTGCCACTTATACACCTAAACCACCATCACAAACCCACACCTTTTCTGCTGAACTCCAATCACTTACCAATCATTGTTTCACCCATACCTTCCTGCATTGATGTGTGTGGAAAGGTTTTGGTTTTGGATTTTATGAGCAAGGTTGTCACACTGTTATTCCATGTATAACCCACAAACATAATTGTCATAGTGGTGTCGGCTTTGCTGAACTACCTACCAAGAGGGCTCTCCTTGAACTCATTGAGGATATCGACCCTTCTCCACCTTCTTCACCTGTTCCACCTTCACCGACAGAGTCGATGGATCCAAAATCCATCCCTCCTAATTTTTTTTCATAAACACCATTTCCTTGGGGCCTTTGACTTATCAACGTGAGGGTGAGGCTCCCTCTTCTCTTCCCTTCCTATATCTTGAAATGATCGATGACACTACACCTTCCATTAATGTCATTCACTTTCAGGATGATGAATCTATACTCACCTACCTTGGTACAGAAGACTCATATATTCATTAGTTATTACGATCTAAGATGCAAACCATGTTGAAAAAATTGACTATCGAAATCAACATCCATACTCAGAACGACCCGCACATTCTAAAGATTGGCCAATCTTTAGAGAGACTCTAAACATGAAGCCATCAACTCTTTTCTCAAAGATCATAGTCATGTTTTTTCTTGGTCTTACACTGAAATGCCCGATATTAACCCCACCATAGTGGTCCACAATATCATAACCATTCCTGATGCCAAACCCATAAAACAAAAGCTGAAGAAAATACACCCTCGCATTGCTCTTACGGTCAAGGAGGAACTTCAACACCTTCTTTCCGTTTCCTTCATCTTACCCATGACTATCCTTGATGGATTTCTAAAATTTTCCTTGGCACTAAGGTGATAGAGGGACTCGTATTTGCATAGATTTCGTGACCTCAACCTAGCTTTCCCAAAAGATGACTTTCTCTACTCGGTATTGACCAACCGGTTGGCCTTGCTGCTTTACAAGTTACTAGATGCTATCACTCATGGATGGTTTCTCAGGTTATAACCAAATCTTGCTTGCCCTATAGGATCAAAACAAAACCACATTCATCACCCCTTGGGGGACCTTCTACTATCGGGTCATGCCTTTTGGCCTTAAAATGTTGGTGCCACATATAAGTGGTTATGACTTATGTGTGCAATTGTTTCTACAAATTTAACCAAACTTAAAGCAAGAAAGCTACCACCTAAAAATAGCTTCCTAACCTAGCTAAAAATGTGAAAATATGCACCATCACGATGAAGAAGTGAGCAAGTCCTACCCTTTAAACATTAATAACTTTGAATCTAATCAAAACAAAATGTAAATGCATGAACTCTATTCCCCTTTAATTGCCTAATTAAACATTTAAAATGGACCTAAATAGTCCAAATGGCAATCAAACCATGTTTTCTTGCTTTGATCCTTCAATGGATGCTTGGGTGTGAGGCTTAGCTCTTCAAGAATGGAGGATGGAGGGCTCAAGAATGAAAAAAGGCTATTAGTATGAAACTATGTGCTTACTTTTGTCTCTTGAGAGATTTAGGTGTAGGTGTAGAAGTAGAGGGAGGGTTGTTTATATAGCCCAAAGGATAAAGGATTCAACACATCCTCATGAATGTGGGAATAATGGATATGTAGAGTTAGTTATGGATAAGGGGGTTTATAAGGGGTTGAGTTAACTTTAGGAGGATTTAGTTTGTCCTCTAGTGGCTCATGTGGATAAAGGGGGTGTATTAATTAATCAAGATGATTAATTAAATACATGTGCAAGATTTTATAAGCTTTTAGATGGATATTAGTGTGATTTAGACCATTAGGAGGGAATTAAACCAATTAACTAGAGATTTATTGATTTAATGAGAATGGAGGCTAATTAATTAATAATAATTAATTAGACTAGATAGAAGGTGTTGATTAACGAAGGGTCATTAATTGGGGTATGTGTTAGATAGGGGAATTAATTAATTAGTGTAATGTAATCAATTAACGACAATGGAAGAGAAGATGAGAACTATTGATGATATGTCGTCAATTTGTGGGAAATGAGATAATTAGCAAAATTTAAGTATTTAAATTTCTCGAGCATAATTATGGGTGTCTACATTTGCCCCTCTTTGGGGTGGCATAAGTGATGCCTCTTCAAAGATAGTAGATGAAAGAAAATTTTGAAGGAATAGAAGAAAAATTAGGAGGGAGAGATGCCCCCTCGAGTGTCAATGATGTGATGAAGTAAGCTGATTAACGATCGAAAAAGATGAGAAATAGATAGAAGAATGGGAAGGGGCAGGATACCCTGGTGAGATGGAAGATTAGGGGTGAGAGAAAAGTGATGTAGAAGAAATACAGAGGAGGGGAGAGAATAGCTTAGCCTCTAGCCACTTTGTTGATTGAACGATTTAGATGCCATCATATTGCCATAGGAACTACATCATCGGTCCTTATGAAAAATATAAGCATACGAAAAGGTAGAATGACATGAAAAGCCATACTACGAACAATTTTCCATTGCTAAAAACACCAACTCCATGCAACATACAAAATGCAATGCAATACAAGAAAGTAAACAAGCTAAACTAACAGAGAAACATAATATAATGTTTTTATTATCGAGCTTCAATTACGACCTATGAAAATTAATGACAAGGGTTGATGATGGTGCCCCAAGCAAGGATACATGCGAAGGGAATAACGGAGGACACTTGGGTCTGATGGAAAAGTAATGTGCACTACGAAATAGTACCAAGCAACTCGTTGTGCCCCAAAGTATAGATGAAGTAAGCAACCTAGCTTTGTTGATGGAGGTAGATCAAGATGATCCACAAGTTGCACACATGAACAAGTGAGAACCAAAGAGTGACATTTTGTAGGATGATTTATATTGTTTAGAATTTTTATGAAACATATTTGAACATTTTGATTTTTTTAACATATTTGAATGTTTTGATTTTTCTAACATATTTGAATGTTTTTTATTTTGAATTTTTTTGAAACTATGTATAGGAAGACAAAGAAGCATGGATGCCCTTAGCGATAGATGGGATGTACAAGGGCATAAGGCCATGTGTGTGTGAGAAAGGTGAAGATGCAAAAATGCCCCAATGATTAGGTGGAAGTAGTCAAAGGTAAACTCTTCATAGGTAGAAGTGGGACCCAAGGCCATTATGGCTAGGTTTAACATGATGGTGAACGTAAACTAATGAAGTGTTGGGAAGAAGCCAGGATGCCCCCAATGTAAGTTGGCCTAAAAGCACATGATAGAAAGGATGGAGAAGATTGTTTTTGTGGAAGGGGACACAGTGCCTAAAAACATGGCAAAACGTAATCTTATACACATGGATGTTCTAAGTGAAGTAGAAGAATGATGTGAATGATATGAATGTAGCTTAGAAGCCTCACAACAAAGAAGTGATTAGCCAAAGGAAAAAAATCATGAGAGGAGATATGGACTAGAGTAAGAGTTTGAACAAGGTCCAAAGAAGACACTTGGTAACATACTAATCTTGTTTCCTCATAGAGATCCAATGTGTGCACATGGAATTTATTACGTCTTGAAGGTAAGATTTAATAGAAAACAAGTGAAGATACCCTAACCAATGTGTAGGAATGATTTATTTTGATAGGTGATTTTGTGAATGAAGGGTGAAAGGATAGCCATACATTGCTCCGCTACTAGCCAAGTGTTCATAGCCCTGATGGAGATGTATTTGATTCTAATCACAACATTTCTCTACTGCCAATCAAACATCCATAACCTCGATAGAGATTATTGGAAATACCCCAAGAGAGAGTAATATATCAATTTGATTTTACTTTGTAGCTTTTAGCTTTTGATTTTTGATTGATTTTGATTCTTTTTCTTTCTGAAAACTTATTTCAGCTCTTGAAAGGAATGATAACCAGATCGTACCAAGCCAAGAACACAAATGCTAATCAAACACCACGATCTATAAGATGAAAGCAATTCACCATAATAACTTTACATAAAACCTTTGCAAATAAATGAGAAGAAATATCATATATTATTATGGAACTCAATGCAATACATTGAGAATGGGCCTTGCTTAAATAGGAAAGGAATAACAATATAAGAACCAGTCAAGGTCATAGATCAAGCCATAAATCAAGGAAAGAACTATACCTAACAACTAGATAATATCTCCTAATATCTAAATAAGATAAAAGAAATATCCACACACATAAGTAGGTGAGGATAAATACAATAAAGGTAAATAAAGTACATAGGTGAACATGAGCTAAGGTAAATACCTACTCTAACACCCCCCCTCAAGTGAAGCTAGGGGCCAAAATAGATGTGGCATGTCCACGTATGAGTCCCAACAACTAGGCCTTTACGAGGTACTCATGTAAAATAATCGTGTGAAAAAGGGACACCACAAGGTACCCAAAACCAAGAATAACAAAGTAAAAGAGAGTAAAAACCCACTCCAAGGCATCCCAAGAAGCTCGGCTCAAAAAACTCGTACAATGTTGAAGAATTTTGGTCTGAATCCACTACTCGATCATAGAACTCAAAAACAATTGACATTGGGCTTCACCAGAATAGCTCCATACAAGGAGACTATCAATGGAGTGATGTCAAAAGTGCAAAAAAAAACACGAAACATAATTCAAATAATCACTGCAAATAGGTGTGCCATGATCTAAGAACAATAACCAAAGAAACAAGGCAAGTACACAAACTCCAGAGTGTCACGATCCAAGAAAAGCCAAGGTAACAAGGCAAGGACACGAAACCCAAAGAAGCCGGATCAACATCACACCCTCCCATACTTGCTGAATGGGTGGAGTGACGCTACAAATCTGTATGAGTTGCCCAAAATCAACTACTTGAACACTGACAAAATAACACTGGACTTCACCAGAATAGATCCCCCACAAGAGATACTATCAACATGCCAAAAGTGTCGAAAATACAGATACAAAATCTCTCAAAAAACAAGAGAGATACACTACACTTGCTAAATAAAAATTCTCAAAATAAGAAGCATCACAATACAAAAGGTATAAAAAGTGAAGCAAGAGGCCAAATGGTGGAGGATCCATGCTTGTAGATTCCTCTCAACGAATGCCTATGTCACCTCCACGAGTGATCAGATATCCACCCCAAATCAACACGGATGGATGAAGAATATGCCTGCATATGACTTGGTGTAAAATGCATAATGGGTGCATGCAAAAGAACATCAGAATGTGTGTCAGGTTGATCATGTCTGACAACTAAAATCTTAGGTTTCTTAATCCTGAGTGAAGGTGTAGAACTCATGTGTTGCTCATGATCCTCAGAAAGAGTCGAGCAAACAAAAAAAGGAGCTCTATCAATGTGTGATCTCAATTAAGTATCTACTCGAAAACCAATTGCATGACGAGAACTCCACTTAACATGTGGAATAGAGGAAACAATACCCTGTGAATGTCTGCTAATGACTCCGCTAGTAAGACCCATAGAATGGAGCATGCAAGAACTGAATGCAATGGTATGCTTCTTAAAAAAGCCATGCATTTGAGTAGAAGTAGGATACAAAACATGTCGTACTGTAATAGGCACAAAATATGTGGAAGACCATGCGTAATAAGCCTCATAGGCTTAGAAGAATCAAAAGTAGGTTTAGGCTCAAAGACTGGCAGATCAATGTTAGTGGGTACAAGAGAAACAACTGCAAGTGGACTAAGAGCATGGATATGGTTGTCCATAATATGATGGTGATGTTGTAGGCTAGCAAGTTTGTTCTGCAGGGAGTGTATTATTGTATCCTTATCGTGAATGAGTGATTGTAGAAGAGAATTTCACTTCTTGAGTGATCTATTTTCTTCCACAAATTTTACAATATCCTCTTGAAGTCCACATACTTTAGAGAAAAGCATATCATTCTTAGAATCCATGATAGGTACAAACTATAACTCCCAAAAATTTAGGTCGTCGGCTCACCCGAAATTGCATCCACAATTGATTACAACACTCCTCCATATTTGGCACTTTATAATTATAGTGCAAGTCTCAAAATAAATAACTTCAATGGAAAGAATATGAAAAAAAATGCACTTTTGTAAAACATGGCACTCAAAATCGAGTTACCGATCAAAAGTTACAAGCTTTTTAATATTTTTCTCTGTTATTTATTTTAGGTGTCACTAAAACAAAGTAAAATGTTGTTGCCTTCACCACACAAATAAAATTAAAGGGGGCTGAAGTTAAGCACCTACTAGTAGGAATCACAAGTTTTAAGCCCTCATATGACCAAGGGCTAAGGATTTTATTTTCCCAAAATAGTAAATATCTCAAAAAATCAAATGATCCAAACAAAATCCCGTGATTTATTTTATGATTGGCGCAAATCCTGAGGTGATCTATTGTGCTTCTCTGTAACAACAAAAATGACTATCTTGCAGAAACGACCGAGTTTACATTCGATCTTAGGGTTTTCATGCCTTCTGGATCCAATGGAAGCCTCTGTTTTCCATAAAAATTCATGCAGCAACAAAATACTACCAAATCCCAAATATATGAATACACAAATAAATTATTTGCAAAATAAAACTTACATGCATGCTAACAAAGAATCAATCCTCCTCTCTCGATACCATGAAATAAACGATAACCAGATCATACCAAGCCAAGAACATAGATGCTAATCAAACACCACGATCTATAAGATGAAAGCAATTCACCAGAATAACTTTACATAAAACCTTTGCAAATAAATGAGAATGAATATCATATATTATTATGGAACTCAAGCCATAAATCAAGGAAATAACTAGTCATCAAAGAACTAGTCAAGACCATAGATTTAGGAGAGAACTAGACATCAAGGATCTAGTCAATACCATAGATCAAGGAAAAAACTATACCTAACAAATAGATAATATCTCCTAATATCTAAATAAGATAAAATAAATATCCACACACATAAGTGGGTGAGGATAAATACAATAAAGGTAAATAAAGTACCTAGGTGAACATGAGCTAAGGTAAATACCTACTCTAACTCTCTTGTTTGACAAGGGTTAAGAACCACATATGGATTAATGGAAGGAGGTGGAAGTGATTGTGATGATGACGTTGGCTAGTATCAACAAATATGTCAAAATTTCCTCGTAACAAGTTTATTAGATGTTGAGTGTAATAGGATCTCTAAGAGGTCAATCATTATTTAATTTACCAAGGTGATAAAAGACTAGGGTCAAACGAATACCATAGAGATAAATGTCACAAAATTTGTGCAAATAATCTAACCAAAAGAATCACTGAAGGGATGAAAATGGTAGGAAGACTTGTAGAAGAATAACGAGGGGGAGAAAGAAACATCCATGTGTACACAATACCTGATTGCAATGTTTGATCTTTGTACCTTTGATTTTTGTTGTGTTTTCTCAATGTTTTTGTATTTTTGAATTGTTTTTTTATTTTTAGATTTTTGACAGTTTTAAGAGGTTGGGACTAACAAAGTCACTTTGTGCAAGAATATCCAACAACAATGTTTGCAACTTCCTTAATAAGGGAGACTAGGCATGTTTGTTTATCGAGAGTGATATTATCCCCGATCTCGATGATTGAGGTGAGTTCACACTCAATAAATGACTGTGATTTGTTCTAAAACATGGATTTCGTATGTGGGAGATTTAATTCCCCATCCAGAGGTTTACGCACTTTGTGCCATACTTGATGGTTACATTGGTGTGCATTCTTGAATTGCGATTGATTTAGAATTTTGAGATTGTTGATTTGTTGGGGATTTTGAGCTCTTGGAAGTTTTGACCTGAGCTTGATAATGAACCTGTTTGGGTTTCTTATAAGTTGACTTATGAATTTTGTGACCTCGAGAAGGAGAAGAAAGTGAACGTTTATAATTGATGATAGGAATGAGAGAAATGATGGTGGGCTTGCCTAGTCATTGGTAGAAGGATGATGTGATTGATGAAAAGGATACGGTCCAAGTATTGAAGAAGATGGGATACTTGGAGGTGAGTCATAGATAGAAGATGAAAGGCTACTAGGATGTGGCCCAAGTATAGAAGAAGAAGGGCTACTAGGACGTGACCCATAGATAGAATACGAAGGGCTACTAGGATGTGGCCCAAGAATAGAAGAAGAAGGGCTACTAGGATGTGACCCATAGATGTAAGATGATGGACTACTAGGATGTGGCCCAAGAATAGAAGATGATGGACTACCCAGGGGTGATCCATACATAGAAGATAAGGGGCTAGTTAGACATGCCCCAAGAAGGTGACCCACAAATAGCATAGGGAGGGCTACTAGAAGGTGACCCACACCTAGATGAAGATGAAGGGATACTTGGTGTTAACCCCATAAGAGATTATGATTGAGGAATTATGATAGAAAAAGAGTTATTAGGTGATGAGAAGATAGGCCATGGATCAATGTAAGACCTAGGATTTTTCTCACTTAATGAAGAATGTGAAGATGGGAGAATAAGAGGAGGATCAAGTTGCATGATTTGAGGCTCTTCCTCTGTTTCTTGATAAAAGGAATCAACATTTTTCTCAGAATATGTGGGTGCATCGAAGTCTAAAGAGAATCCTTTCTCGTAATATTCTAAAGGAATATCTTCATGTGCCCCTATAAATGCCCTGATTATTTCTTCATTCTCAAAGAGGTCAATCAGTATGAGTTGTTGATCAACCACCAGGGGTTGATTGGAAGAAAGAGATCCAATTGGTGTGGAAGACTTAGAAGATGTTTGATGATGATTGATAGAAGAAAATGATGTGGGGGATGAAGAAGATGTGTAGCTAGATGTCTCAGGAGTAGAAGAAGGTGGTGTGGACCTACCTATACAATGGTATGTTGTATGTAAAATAGTAGGATTAATTCCAAAGTCTATAGATTATGACGCATGGGTCAATTCAGACATTTGTCTTGAAGGACTTTGAGTCACACGAATCTTCAAAGGAGGAAGACTTATTGGGGGTGATTGATGAAGAAGGTCCTATGAAGAAGGGGAGGACCATGATTCAAGAATCATATTGGATGAATAATAACAAGGGTCTTGTAAAGAAAGGGAGGACCGCGATTCAAGAATTGTATTAAATTTTTGATTGGAGAGATTTGGATTCGCGCGTATCTTCAAAGGAAGAAGATTTCATTGAGGTGACTGATAAAAGGGGTCCTATGAAGAGAGGGAGGACCGCGATGTAGGAGTTGCATTACATGAAGGATGAAGAGGTTCCTATAAAGATAGGGAGGACCATGACATAGGAGTCGCATTAGATGACTTAGGAGTTGAATTAGATGAATCTGAATAGTAGTTTGGATCTGAATCATCAAAAGAGTCAGAGGAAATATTTGGATTGGAATCCTTAGAAGAAGAGTAAATGTTTGGATTAAAATTAGAAGAAGAGTGGGGGGAACTCGAATAATAATTTGGATCAGAAGCATCTAAATCATACCACCGACTATGAGATGAAGGTGGGGAACAAGTTACCCATATGGGCTCTCTAGCACGAAGAACCAAATGATGTTTAGTTATAATGGGAATCTTTTGATTTGAATTGCTAAACCTAGGTTATGTATTTTTGTAAGTATGGGGAACCACGTGATAGTCAATCATTTTTGTGCTTTTTAAGCAAAAATTTCTAGATCTAGATAGTGTGATGGAACTCCTTTAAAGGGAAGGAAGTGACATGTTGATTTGGGTAGCATAAGGACAACCAACTAGACATTTCATAAGTATTGATATGCATGCATGATTTTCCAAAGAAGATCTAAGGAAAATAGACATCATGATGATGCAATATCAATGAGATCAAAAGGGATTGTCCTAGAAAATAAGTTTTCTAAATGAATAATCACAAGGAACAATTAGGGAAGTGTGAAACACAAAGCCAATCAACAAGGAAATAAACCCTATGCAAATGCGTGTGCAAAGTGATAGTTTGATGCAAAGGTGATCAACACAATGTCAATATTTACGTCAAGATCAAAATGAACAAGGCGTAAATATTAACAAAGGGTAGATGTGACTCCCAATCAAAGGATACCATGAAAAGTTCAACAACCAACAAGACCTAAATGTTAAAGGGTGAGGATTACAAACGTAAGCCACGTAACCACACCAATTGGACACGTTAATCAAGCTTTACGAAGAAGCAAGATATTAGTGTCAAAGTGGTATCGAAACGATGCAAACAAAGTAAGTGACACTCTTCAAGATTTTGGACAATGTTTGAAGCCAAACCAAGTCAAGGTATACTGAGGATGTGTTAAAATGTGTGCAATGTAATGCCACAATGTGGATACTTAGATCACATTTATGAAAAACATGACATAAGTATCTTAATTGTGTTGAGACAATGCAAATAAGGTAACACGTCAAAGGGAGATCAAATGATGAATTAATCTAAACTATGATGATGATCTTGACGTGGGTATCAAGATCACAAAGGCTACCAATGATATAAATATGTCTCCACACACTTTAGATGTTTAACTAACCTAGCTGCAAACATGGATGGGTGTAAAAAAAAAGTGACAAAACAATCAATTGATAACACAAAGGTAGTCACCCTTCTTTTGATCAACAAAGTGTCAAAATAATGTGAAGGAATTAGAACAAATTGGGGATGAAAAATGTTGGCCTCACTTCGGCAGAGTTTTGCCTCACCTTAAGGCAAGTGAAAAACTAAGCGAAAGTAACGTGTCACACATTTCATGATGAAAGATGGCTCACAACTCAAAACTACTTTAGAATGGTCAAAGTGGGCTCTGGCTAAAGTATATCTTCCTAGGTGTTTCTCTCATCCTTGGTGTTACAAAGATTATCCACGAGCGGACGATTTACCCAAATAGTTTTGACTATCTTGGGAGTATCTCAACTTTTCCCCCTTCAACGACAATGGGTAATAAATGCATCCAAGTGTGTACTTAAAAGGGTCATGTAGGGACAACTTGTAACTCTATATCACAAAGGTCGATAGGTAGTGCGAGCACTTCCCATTTCATTCACAAGGTTCCCTCTTGAGTGGACTACTTTAGGGTTCCTCGAACCACCCCCATTGTTTTAGCTTAAGGCGTTATGCCAAAGGGGTTATGTTCCAGCTTGAGTGGAGAGGGACGTACCTTTTCGAAACCTACAATACAATGTTTTGAATATTTTGTTCATTTTATCTTTTTAATTATATGTGGTTTGCTCAAACACCATTTGGCAACCCGTATAACAACTACATTAGTAGTTTTCTTCGACTTTTGTTTCATTTTCTCCGTTATTTGACAAGCAATGGCGTTTTGGTCATGTATTTATGATTTTTAGTAGTTTTCCATCAAAAGATAAGGCATCATTTTTGATTCTCCGATCATCCAAGGACGCAAGAGAAGAGGATACGTGATGTCTTCACAAATCGCAAAAGATAACAAATGGAAAAAACTTTAATTCAACTATGCCAAATTAACCAATTCTAACTCAAATACTCCTAGTAATCTCAAAGCACTAAAAGGACTTAAGAATCATTTTTGATTCCCAAGATTGCCCCAAGGGACATGAGGGAAGAGCATACGTGATCCATATTCCCATAAGTAAAACAATGCAAAATATCACATAATCAAATATAAACATGTAAAAAAAAGCTCCGTAAAGATAAATATATGATTAGATAAACCTACAAGAATGTTAACACATCAACACCTCAATTTCAAAAAATGAAAAGAACACTTGCACCCATTTTTTAGCGCCCATGTGCAGTTAGGGCTTATGTGCCACTTAAGGTTATTTTCGGCTCACAGAACACCTGCACCACCCGAGAGGTGTGTGCACTAAGAAAATAGAATATGCGTCACTAAAACAGTGCCTGCACCACTCTATGGAATTTGATAGATTTACCAAGCACCTGCACCACCTGAGAGACGTGTGCACCACAAAAATGCATATGCGCTACTCTGAGAAAATAGATAGAAAAACAGACAGAACAACCGTATTACTGCAAAAATATGCCTGCACCACTAAAACAGCATGTGCGCTCTGGTTAGGGCATGTGCACCAATCTGATAGGTTTCATAATGTAGTGAAGGTACAGTACGAAATGATGCTTATGCTCGGGTTAGTGTACCTGCACGCTGGTTAGGGTGTGTGCACCAGGGTTAGTGCACATGCGCCAGGGGTCAGCAGATAGAGTAGCAGGTTTTAACATTGCACCTTCGCCACTAGAGAGACGTGAGCACCCCGAAAATATTGCCTATGCCATGAAAATTGTTCCTGTGCCCCTAAAATCATGCCTGCGCCATACTTACAACCAAAGTACGGAAAAAACATGAGAAACTTCACAATATCTCAAATTTTTGACAATTTAGCTTAAGAATGGCAATAACCCATTAAAATTAAGGCTATGAACATGAAGTTACACATACCAAATGAGCAAAAATTCCAAAAAATTGACATTAATTACTACATGTGCATATCAAAAAGTTATCCAAAATAATGAAAACTTAAACTAAAATGCCATGGGACTAAGTGTCCTACCAGTGCGTGCCAAATGTGTGTAATTGTTTCTACAAATTTAACCAAACTTAAAGTAAGAAAGCTACCACCTAAAAATAGCTTCCTAACCTAGCTAAAAATGTGAAAATATACACCATCACAATGAGGAAGTGAGAAAGTCCTACCCTTTAAACATTAATAACCTTGAACTTAATCAAAACAAAATGTAAATGCATGAACTCTATTCCCCTTTAATTGCCTAAATTAAACATTTAAGATGAACCTAAATAGTTTAAATGGAAATCAATACATGTTTTTTTTTGATCCTTCAATGGATGCTTGGGTGTGAGGCTTAGCTCTTCAAGAATGGAGTATGGAGGGATCAAGAATGACAAAAGGCTATTAGTATGAAACTATGTGCTTACTTTTGTCTCTTGAGAGATTTAGGTGTGGGTGTAGAAGTAGAGGGAGGGTTTATATAGCCCAAAGGATAAAGATTCAACACATCCTCATGAATGTGGGACTAATGGAGATGTAGAGTTAGTTATGGATAAGGGGGTTTAGAATGGGTTGAGTTAACTTTAGGAGGATTTAGTTTGTCCTCTAGTGGCTCATGTGGATAAAGAGGGTGTATTAATTAATCAAGATGATTAATTAAATACATGTGCAAGCTTTTATAAGATTTTAGATGGATATTAGTTTGATTTAGACCATTAGGAGGGAATTAAACCAATTAAATAGAGATTTATTGATTTAATGAGAAGGAGGCTAATTAATTAATAATAATTAATTAGACTAGATAGAAGGTGTTGATTAACAAAGGGTCATTAATTGGGGTATGTGTTAGATAGGGGACTTAATTAATTAGTGTAATGTAATCAATTAATGAAAATGGAAGAGAAGATGAGTGTTATTGATGATATGTTGTCAATTTGCAGAAATGAGATAATTAGCGCAATTTAAGTATTTAAATTGCTCGGGCGTAATTATGGGTGTCTACAACTTACATCTTCCATGACATCATGCACCATATATTTGAAGATTATGTAGGTGATCTCCTGGCCTAATCTAAGTGTCGCTTTGAGCACCTTTTCATCCTAAAAACCATCTTTGATCGCCTCATTAAGTATTGTGTTCGCCTTCAGCCCAAGAAATACATCTTCGCGGTTCTCTCAAGAAAGCTCTTGGGATTTATTTTCTCCTTACATGGTATAGAGGTTTGACCCTATGAAATTCAATACCATTCTCGAAATGCCTCCACCCACTAATCTGTGGCATATCCGTAGCCTACAAGGTACGTTGTAGTCTATTCTTCATTTCATTTCGCAACTGTCCGATCGGTGTTAACCATTTCATCACCTTCTCAAAAAGGATGTTTCCTTTAAATGGGATGAGTAATACCATAAATATTTTGAAGCCTTAAAAAAATACCTTCTCCAACCACCTGTACTCATTCCACCTAAAGACGATCAAACCTTCTACCTATACATCTCTACTACCGATCACTCCTTGGGGGCCATGCTAGCTCATCGTGATGAAAAAAATAGGGAGCAGATGGTTTATTACATAATTCAATGTACGCTTCTAGACTATGAGACCTGATACACCCATGCCAAAAAAATTTTCTTAGCCTTAGTTTTCATTGCCACCAAACTCCGCCATTACTTGCTTAACCACAAAACCTATGTTGTGACCAACACTAACCCCTTACACTTCATGTACGCAAAACCTTAACAAAATCAATGGGATGCACATTGGCTTATGCTTCTAGCCGACCTTGACCTTGAATTCATCCACCAAAATTCCATCAAGGGCCAAGCTATCGCCGACCAATTGGCCGATGCACCTATTCCGGGGATCAACCCTCTAATTTGTACTTTCCAGATGAGTCTATTTCTACCCTTTCCTTACACAAACACTCTTACCAAATGACACTCTTCTTCGATGGTTCCAAGTGTCGGCATGGGGTGGGGTTGGTTTTATTCTCATCCCGCTTGATGGTGAACCCATGCCTTTGTCTTTCAAATTTGTTTTTGATTGTACGAGACAATATTTCTGAATATGAAGCACTCATATTGGGTCTCTAGGATTCTTACACCTTAGATGTCGAGTCAATCAACATCTTTGGTGATTCTCAATTGGTCATAAACCAATTCAATGGGATATACCAATGTCCTAATGAGATACTTCAAAAGTATAAGTTACATCTAGTCATACTTTTGACCACCTTTGACTATTACACCCTTCAAACCATCCCATGTTCCACCAACAAATTTACAGATACCATGGCTTGCTTAGCTTCTCGTATACCCGCTTTGCACACTAACTCTAAAATATTTGTCACCATACAAAAATCCAGTCACCCTCTTATTTACCTCGTGATGTTTACTTTATTAGAGCCACTTTGTTCTCGATCCAAGTGACCTTTGGTATAAATAATACTCGAATATCTTTCCCTCTCGCATCTTGCCTCCCAACCTCACTCGTAATGGATAACACACCTTTCTTAAAAGAGTATCTCATTACATCATCATGGGTGGCCTCCTCTATAAGTGTGGATTTGATGGTATTCTCTTACGGTGCCTTACAAGTGCTGAAATTCCTTATACCATTAAGGAAGTTCATGATGGCATATGTGGAGGTCACTTTAGTGGCCTTGCTATTGCTAAGCATATTCTTCACCTATGCTAGTATCTTGGCTGAACCTTAGCCATGATTATTGTGATTATGTTAAGTGTTGTGTAAAATGCCAACAACATGCCAATCTTCATCATACACCCAGTCATGCCTTACAGGTCACCCGTGACCTTTGGCCTTTCTCTCAATGGGGTTTGGATCTTGTCAGAGAGATCAATCCCCATTCTTCCCAGAGACATCAATGGATAATCACCACTACTAAATATTACACCAAATGGGTTGAAGCCATACCTCTCATCTCCACGAAAGCCAATAAAATATGTGAGTTCATCAATCATCACATTATTTGTCACTTTGGTGTTCCACATCACCTCATCACTGATAACGGAAAACAATTCAAAAATAAAACCTTGCGGAAACTTTGTGACACCTTTGGCATTCAACTAAGTTTCTTGTCACCATATTACCCACAAACCAATAGCCAAGCCGAATCTACTAATAAAACTGTGAACAAAATTCTCATGAAAGTGGTTAATGATACTGGGAAGGACTGGCATACGCACATTCCTTTCGCCCTATGGGCATACCGTACTAGTATTTACAATTCCAATGCTGCCACATATTTTTCTCTGGTCTATGGTACACAAGCTACTCTGTCTCTCGAAGTCTAGATTCCATCACTTCATATTTCTCTTCATGACATGCTCAATGATAATGACTTTTTCAGACCGTTTAGTATAGCTCGAGTTATTAGATGAACACCATCTTAATGCTCTTGACCATCTTCAAGTTTACCAAAAGTGTATCAAGCATGCCTATGAAATATGTGTCCATAAACAAACATTCCAAGTTAGTGACCTTGTCCTAAAAGAAAATAAACATTTAACTAAAGCGAAAAAAAAGTAAACGGGGCAAATTTGCTCCTAATTGGCTTGGACCATACATTGTGACTTATACTTATGGATCAGGTGCTTATCATTTATCTTCACTAGACGGTAAACCCAAACCTGAGCCCCTTAATTCCTTACATCTTCGACCATTCTACTATTGAATTTCAGTCCTACCTCACCTTCTACCTCTTTTCATGCTCATCCCTTGAGTACTTTTCATTTCCCTCCTTTCACTATGCCACCCCACAACGATTAAACAAGAATCATGTGTGTACCTATCACTCTTTTATCTTCTCTTAAATATGTGTACCATGGCACTACACATGGCATGATTCTCATGGATACTTTTCATCTACTTTTA
This sequence comes from Taxus wallichiana var. yunnanensis, assembly GCA_018340775.1. Lineage (NCBI taxonomy): Eukaryota > Viridiplantae > Streptophyta > Pinopsida > Cupressales > Taxaceae > Taxus > Taxus wallichiana. The sequence goes on from CM031237.1 coordinate 915,484,935, forward strand.
GATGAGATCCCATGCTTATTTCACCTTTATTTCTAAACAAGAATCTGATTCTTCACCTTAGTCTTGTCCATGAATTAAAATCCCTCACATGGGATCCAACTCCTTGAGTCAAAATTCCAATAAAAATATGACTCCCTCAAAAGGAAATATTTCTCTCTACATCACTGTTGTAAATAGACTACTCCCTCGAAGGATAACTATGTAAATCTTGCTTCAAAAAAAAGAAAGAGGGAAGAATTTGAAGCTTCCCACATCGATTAGCTTCGTGAAGACCTCAAGGAGTTAATTTCCTCATCCCATATAGACTTCCCACATCAATTAGTCTATCTCAAATACAAGTCAAATAGAAAACTTTTTCATCATGGACTTGCCCCTTGTGATCTTGGATCTCTTGCCAAAAGGCATGCTACCTAATACCATATAACCTACCCATTTTTCACCTTCTCACCATTCACACCTTCATTTCCTACTACGCTTCAAGGGACCTGTTGGAACTGTGAAATTTGGTGACCGTGTGACTATTCTTCACCTTTCAAATAATCAATCATGCAATTTCTTTAGGGTCTTGCGTTCATCAACCTATCCAAGGTATGACCCACCGTTATGATCCATACCAATCGGTGGCTTTCTTACCTCCTCTTATATTTTAACCTTCTTCATTACGTATTGATTACCTTATATAGGACTAAATCCTTGATGCTTATCTTTGGGTAATTTTCCTCTTTTGCCATAATAATCTCAAAATCACCCATACTAATGTGCCCACGATTCACCCATACCTAAAATGACCTCGACTTAACCATGCATATAACCTACTGAGAGCTCATTCTCATACCTCCTCGCATTCTTCCCTAGCTTATGGTAGAACTACATCGGACTAAGGTCCCTTTTCGCTAGGACTATGTAGCAAGCACTGAGGACATGGGGCCCTTAGAGGTTAGCTCACCACTCTCTATGCTAACCAATTCCCCTTTTCCCTTTCCTAATCATGTTCTACCGTAGTTAGTTCCATTTTTATATCAATAATTAGAAATTAAACTAAACCAACAATAATTGCTTCACATATTTACCATTATCACTCATGAATTCATTATTTCTACCATTTCTTTACCATTATCATGCATGTTACTATAAAACATCTCAACGTGACTCATATCATCATTAATTGCACAAATTAATGAGTTATAAACTCAACCAATCCCAACTCAACCATGCCTAAACCACAACCTGACTCAATCCATGCCTAAACCACAACCTGACTCAATCCATGCCTATGACTTGACTCAATCCATGCCTAACCTGACTCCATCCATGCCTAAACCAAAAACTTGACTCAATCCAATCCTACAACCAAACACCTAACTCAATCCATGCCTAAACCACAACTTTGACTCCATCCATGCCTAAACCAAAACCCGACTCGATCCATGCATATGACCTAGACCTATCATACTTACAATACATAGTTTCCATCACATATATAGATCAAAACAACACGATAACCACAACCATGTATACATCATGCCAAAATCACCATCATCTCTATAAATAAAAACATCCAAACATGTGTATCCATATACATAACTCTCAAATATCTTTGGCACGCAGGCCGTTGTATATAATAAAATCTCAAAAACTCTCATGTACATCCTCACTATCTTCGCCACATAGGTCAGTATATGATCAAAAATAAACAAAAATCTCATATACATCCTCACTCTCTTCAAGACACAAAGCCGGTATATATCAAAAATGAATAAATACATCAAAATGGAGGGACATACATCAAGCATCATCCTGTCGGATATCCTCCATATCGGTCTCTCCTATCTCTTCCTCCTCCTCGGCCCCTGTATGATGGCCTTCTAACATCTCATCACCTCTCATGGGTCGTGGCTAGGTCCCTACTAATACATCACTTGGGGCTGGTCACCGTGAACTGGTGGCCTTTCCCTGACCCTGTCTCAAGGTTCACTGCCCCCAGGCTCTCCACGCTATGGGTGCATGATCTCGGTCCTATCACTCAAGGCTTGCTATGTAATGTACCCTCCATAGGATAATAAATCTATCCCCACTTTGCCATCAACTAATCCCCGTAATACTGCCTCACCTAGGGCATCCCGTAATCTAGATATGGGTACTATTCATGGTGGTCCTATCGGCCTCTACCCCTGTGCATGTCCTGTGGGACCCTGTCCCATCCCTACCTATAAACTGGGACCCTATCCCGATGCCTATGGTGGTGCCATTGGCCTCACACCTAGTGCCTATATCTAGGCCTGTAAGGCCTCAATTTGTGTATGTGTAGTGGCCAATTGGCCTTACAAACTTGTAACCTATGCGCATAGGGCGGTAACTCCGTACCTCATCACCATCTCCACTTTGGGCAATCTGGGCCTATAGACTAGCCATCTGGGCCTATAGACTAGCCACTTGTGCATGTAAAGTGGCCACCTCCACCTCTGAACCTACCAACTGCCCCTGTACCATCCCCAACTATGTAATCAGGGTCACCACCTGCCCCTGTAGGGTGTCTCTCTGAACGGTGATGGTGGCTAAATGCTACCCTGGCTTGGTATTTACTACTCGTAAATGAGCCACCCACCACTGTCTATATCTATCATTCACCCCAACATCATCAATCCATCGGTCTCTCACCTACTCCTCCTACCTTGTAGGTATTGTCAGTTGTGGTAGTGGCAGTGGTCTCTCCACATCATCTCTTTGGTACTATGGGAAGGGTGGGGGTATGTCCTGTGGCAGCCCAAACTACCATCTGACCCTATCTACAAGAATCATTGCGTGCTCTCTAGGACATCGCCCTTCTATCCATATGAGTAGTTTCAAGCCGTCTAACTCATCAGCCATATATCTATATGAGGGATGACTCACATAAAGTCTCTAAATAATGTCCATGCTAGAAAATTCCTCCAAAGTAATTACCCGTAATAAGCTACATCATGCGTAGCCTTGCCTACTTGAAGCTCTCCTATAACATGCACCCATCACCTACACCCCACCCGAAATAAACCCGGCTCGAATGCATCCTCCTAGAGGATACTAAGCGCATAAACACACACAATGTGATCATAGGCCCAACAGTGAAGAACAAATGTGCAACATAAGCTGAACCTATGGAGCCACCCATATGCCCATAGCTCTCTATATAACTACACCAAGAATGTTGGCACCCATGTAAAGTAGGTCCTATCCATCACCATATCATGCAACACCCCCATTAGTGATCATGGGAATCTCCCACCCTCTATATCTGGCAGTGTAAAACAATAGACTACCTCCATCAATAAAACTACTAACACTACTAGCCTCGTCTCCTCTAGATGGGCTAGGTACATCTCTTTGTAGCTCATGTTGACACTTTGGAATGTCATCTCCACAAGTCCCTCACCAAATATTGTCAGCATCAACTCCTCAGATGCCTCTGAGGAGATCAAGTATACCTACGTCCCTAATATCGGTAACCACAAGATCCTATAAACATCCTCTGGGTGACTATCATCTCCCTCGTTAGTAGGTGGAACATGTTGGTCACCGAATCCCATCTATTGATGAGGGTGACCATCAAACTTGGCTGTCGAATACATGCCGGTGGCGTCGACCCTAATCGGACCCACATTGGTAACATGTCTCCACTCCTCGACTGTCGCAGTCCCGTGCACTGTCAAGAGTAGGGGTGGCACCCTATCTCGCATCCTCAGCTGTTCTCTCACCTACATCCAACAAAAAATCACATTACTACACCTTAATCATACCCACAATTACCCTCTACACCTCACCTATACTTACCATCCTATCTCTCTTTCCCCATACCTCCTTACATTTGTATCACATCTTCTATCTAACTACCCCAACCCTAACCCACTATCATTCACCCTTACCTATTTTCAACCTTTACCGATGTTTTGATTTTCCCCAAAACATCTCCTACTTACCACTACCTATCTCACCCACCTAACCTAGGTCACTTTTGGCCCCTTTTCCCCATATCCCGACTCGGTCTTGGTTACCCCTAACTAACCTCGGTACCCAATAAGCGGCATCAGTCACTGTTTACGTATGATACCGGTTCGGCACCACCGACATCAACTAACCCTCGACCAATGCCAATCACTGTCTCACCAAAAACTATGACACCCAAAACCCCCTCTTCTTAAAACCCCTTTCTCTCCCCTTCTACCCACCCATTCAGACCTAATATACCCCTCCCCACCCCTCATTCACCCAACCACCTCCCTCCCCATTCCTATTTTACCTAATTTTCCCTCCCAAAATTCAAATTCCCTTTCCCCCCCAAACCCATTTTTCCCCACCCAACCTCTAAACCAATCTACCTCATAAACAACAGAAAGGGATTGACTCTTACCTCATCATGCTACCACCTCCATGGTGGCACATCAAGCCACTGCACTAGTGGTCCACTCAATCCCTCCCCTGCCTCTGCCATCACCCAATCAACCTAATCACCTCCAACCAACCGAATCGATCAAACCGATCTCATGTACCGCCTATTGACTGCTACTCACCTACTATGTAGCTCACCAACTTAGCTCTCCATGTCGTTTAGTCACTTTCCACCTCATTCTTCCTCTCTTGTCGTTTTCTCCAATTTGGTAAATGAAAAATGATTTTAAAACCATGGAAATTTTTTTCTTTATAGCCTACTCAAATTGACCAATGACAGTTTGACCTCGACAGACATCGGTTTGTGCCCTAGCTTACCGTGGTTAGTCCATCATGACTGCATCAGTTCTTTTTAACCATTTTTGTTATCCCGTTTAGTCTTATTACTACCCACTACCCCTAAGTTTTTAGCCTGAATCCTTTTTACCTCACCCACACCTAACTTGGACACTTCACTTTATCCTCCTGACCTCATCATTTACTACCTCACCTCGTCCTCATTTGGGGACTCGTTATTTTACCCATACCTTGGCCCTACCCATGTTGTGACCTAGTTACTTAGACCTAGAACATTGCTAGTGACCTATGACCTCATGTGCTCGCTATACCTTGTGGCACTGTTACCCGTGTTGATTGACATACTGACCTTACCTTGCCTCTTACCGTGACTGTTTATCCTGACCCAACCTTTGGTGTATCGGAACATACCTAAACGTTCATGCACCTAACCTGCATCATGTTTCCTGACCATATCCTATACCTTGGATACTGGAATCACCTCAACCTTGTTTGGATAAACCTATCAACCTTAGACAATGTATATTTTGTATGCTCTTACACTTGGTACAGTAGTCTTGCACTTTATACATGTGTGTGTGTGTTTGACTGTTACTACCTTTGACCCTGACCCATTACCTGGATTACCCGATTAGACCTTTACCCCTCTTTACTCCCGTTTCCCACCTTCCTCTTCATCACATTCACCTTTTATCAAACCACTCACCGATTCTGCCTTCTACCTCATCGCTTCTTGGTTTGAGGGGATCACCTTCACCCACATATTTTTTTAGCGTTGCTTACCAATACAAGACATGTAACAAGAAGGGACAAAATGTAGACACCAAAATCAGGTCACACTCCCCTTGGTCCATCAAAAATAACCAACTCAAACAAACTCACCTAACCATGGCCCCTTTCACCCACTCTAATATTAATTTAATTAATTTAATTAAATTAATTAATGATCTCATTATATCTATTATTAAAATATCCTAATTGAGATAATGCCCACACACCCACCTCACCTCACCCGTACACCTCATCTAGCCACCTCACCCTAAGACCTATTCTTAGTTTATTTCCATTAGTAACTAAGACCTAGCTAAGCCCTAAAAATAAAAGCCTACATTCCCTCTAACCACATTCGCGCCTGTTAGAAAGGAAGCTTCCATTCTAATCCATGGAAGAAAATGAATGAGATCCAAGAAATCAAGGGGATTTACCCATTTTAGTAAACCTAGGAAATCCCACCCTAACCGACACTGGTCACCCTAAACCACCACCGGTCAACCCAGAACTGTGGTCGGTTACCATTTATTCCCCAAAATAACCTTATTTTGAGGTTGACACTTTTTCTGAGAGTAAGAGATGAAACCAGAGCTGCATGCAAGAAAACTAGCATTTGTACATGCATCGGGGCATTCAAAGCCAACATCAGAAGTGATCACAGAGCCATTTGCATTCATGGAAGCATCTAGGGAAGCACCATCACCACATTAAAATCCATCCATTTGATCAACTGCCATTTCCATCCAGCGATTTAGCTCATACAATAGTAAGTGTTTTATTAACCAACATTCATCTATTTTCATTTTAGTTGGTTCGGTTATATCTATTATCATTTTTTACTCCCACTCCCATCCTCCCACCATTTACCTTCATTCAAACTTGTTCATTCCTTCACCCACACCTTTAAATTACCCATGCCCGATGTTTAAAGATCTCTCGAGTGTATCCAAGATCTCTATAGACCTTTCCATTTCCCTCTCCATTTCCATTTAGCCTCAAATCTATCCTCACACCGATATTTTAATAAGGTTCCTCTACCTCGACCATACCAATGTTGGTTACCCAAAACCATCACCGGTTCACTTAAACCGACATCACATATCAGGCCAGACATTGGTCTCTCGTGTTTTACCATCATACCAAGAACAAAGCCTAAAATCCCCACCAAACACCCCAAAACTGCACCTGCACTCAGTTCCAACACTCGATAGTGACCTTGGCCTTTAGATTTAATCATAGCCTAGCCTATTGTGAATGAATCTGATTATTTTAGTCAAATGAGATACCTAAATCATTTTAACTACAATAGGATTTCATTTATTGTTAACATTGAATTTTTTTAAACAATGGATTGACATCCTTCTAGGGAGTATCACACTTCTTGGATCTAGCATACGCTAGGTAGTCCACTACATATATTGTTTAACTTCTATTTGGTGGTCTTGTTTTCTATTTCAGGTAGTTCCTCCTAGCCAAAAGGAAGCTCTCATAATCAGCTGTGGATCAAGAATTCATACACGCGCAACAACCTTCAACCAGCTTTAACAGGTATTCCTCCTAGCCCATTTACCCTTATCTGTTTCATCAATATTCAAAGAAACAACTAAGAATCGGGTGAAACAAATACCATTGGAGGCATGGAGGAAATAACTATAATAAAATAAACTATCATCATTATTATGGAGATAATAACTATAATAAAGTATGGTGTGGAAAATTATATAAAAAAATAGAAAAAATGGCGAATGGAGAAGGTCGATAACATGTTATTTTGTGGAAAAAGGACATATAGTATGAAATCAGAGAAGAATATTCATACTTGAACATATATATTATAAAGAGGAAGTGATACAGACATAAAAAGATACCAATCTAATAGAAACATTTGAGGAATATACATCCATAGAATTGATGGACCACAACAAGATGAATCATGGAAAGAAAAGAAGAATCATATGGAAGATAAACTAGAAAACCAAAAAATGGAAAGAGAAAAAGAGAAGGAATTTAAGTTTTAAGGGAGAAAATGAAACTGTGACATTGTGTGAGGATGTTGCAAAAAAAGGAGGGAAAAGGTAGAGAAAGAGAAAGAAATAAAAAACAAGAGGAAATAGCAATAAAACAAGGTGATAAATGAGAAGAAGAAAAATATACTTAGGTCAAAATTGTACAATAGAAAATGAAAAATATGGAAGGAAGAAGGATGAGGATTGTGATGTTAAAAAACTAGAGAAACATGTTATATACTTGAGAAGAGTATAATGAAATAATAATGGAGAATATGATTCATTCAATTTCTGAAGGAAGCGTAACTCTGGCAGAATAGAGGCACCAAGATAAAATAATTGGGGAATGGACGCACAAGAAATGTACAAAACCTTATGCAAACTCCACAAGATGAAGATTCTTAAGATGAATCAAAAGTAGATCCTGTCTAATTTATATTCAAGAGTGATGCTAGGGTGTACTTATTACAAATTTGGAAAAATAGGTGATTTATTCATTAAAAATTGTGTTCAGGACAAGAGAAATGTTAATAGGGTTCTTCATCATTTGTTTTTCTCAAGGATGAGACAATGTTTGAAGTACAAGAGTTATGTTGACAGGGATCTTCATATTATGAAGTTGGTAGGATTTATATAAACATTATAATATACCGTGGAATCCAAAACATATTAAAATAATAATAATGAAGAATATATAATAGTTTACACAAGTAAAATGCATAAAAACCATGATATATATGTAAATATCCACTAATTAGTAGTTAAGAATGTAAATAAGTGTTAACCAATGGTTACCATGAGTCATTATGAGTGAAAAGACATAAATTTTTCCTTTTAAAGGCTATATAATGATGTAAAATGAGGGGGAAAGAGAATATCATGAAAATGAGTGAGAAGAGTTAATATAATCATGAATATGAAAGAGAAATAAATGTAAAAAGTGAGAGGTATGAATATTAGTTAAAACATATATTTCTAAATTTTATGTAATTGAGATCACTATATATGTCATATTTATGTTGTTAATCATTCATATGTTGAGTATTATGTTTATTCATGTTTAATAAAGGATAAATATTTATTTTGGAAGAGAGAGCTACCCTATTGGTGATGTTAGCTATAGCCGTGATATATGAACTACTTAACCCTCACACTAGCGTTGAGGCTTAAGGTCAACAAGCAGATTGAGGCTGCACAAAAATAAAAGGAAAATGTACTCAACAGACAAAGAACATGGTGGAAACCCACCATATACCTTTATATTGAGATATGTGACACAAAAATTGCCAAAATACTACTTCGGATCTAGGTATGGATGTAAATATAATGTCAAAATCCAAATGGGAGAAACTTGGAATACCTCGCTGGATGCCATAAGATATGAAATCAGTCTTATGGATGGATAAATGAAATCTCCCATAGGTCTATTACCTAATGTATAAGTTAACTTCATGTGGATCAAGAAAATAGTAGATTTTGAATTCATAGAGAATGTTTCCAAGAAACCACTATAAAATACCATTTTAGCACTTGAATGGTTGATTGACTGTAATGGCACTTTAAATTTTGAACAAGAATAAGTCACACTTGAATCAATTGGTATTTGAGTCTACCTACCACCGTAAATAGGAATGAGTATGGCATGGACTGAAGAAGTTTTTACGACACCAAGGATGAAGACTTTGATGATACTCAAGGGATATATACTCTCAATAAGTTAGAAAATTTTGAAAACAAAATTGAACCAAATTTATAGGGTGAAAATTTTAGTCCACAATGAATCAATAAATGAAATCTCATACCAAGTTATGAAGCATGGGTACATGGATTTCTAGAAGCCTATGTAAGAAAATTGAACTACACAAGAAGATTTAAATCTAAAATAATAACACTAGAAGATGACCAATATAAATCCACAAAATGAGAAGAAATATATTGTCCCACACAATCTAAATTTCTAGAAGAAGGATATTGTTATGTATAAGAATAAGTTCAACCCACACAGGATGGTAACAAAGAAGAAGATAAGAAAGGGGAAAAAGAGGAGAAAAATAAAGAAGAATAGGAAAATAGGAAAGAAGAGCATAAAATAAAGAAGAATAAGAGAATAGAAATATAAGGAATAAGAGGAGAAAAGAAAGAACAAGGATATTTAGAGAAAATACTAGAGAAAAAGGAAAAGGAAGAGGAGAAAATAAAACAAGAGGATAGGAAGCAAGAGGAAGAATAAAACATAAAAGAAGAGGAAACAATAAAAAAGGAGGAAATGAAGAAAGGAGAAGAATAAGAACAGAGGAAAAGAGAAGAGGAGGAGAAACAAAGATAAGAGGAAGAAAAGAAAAAGAAAGAGGAGTTAAAAAAACATAAAAAATAATAAAAAATAAAAAGAGGAGGAAGATATAAATAAAAAGGAAGAAAGGGAAAAATAGATCATGAGACAAAACAAAAGGAGGAAGAACTAGAAAAATCCACAAAAACCTCTTATGTATATAAAATAGTGAAAAAAACAAAAGAAGGGTACATTGTACACCTAGACAAACTCACACCCATTCATAAATCTACATGGAACACACTTCTAGAGGAAAATTCAAAACATATATGGATGAAAGAAGTGTGGACATAGAGGAAAAAAAGAGAATGATACCATCTGTGAAGGCATCTAAACCTCATCTCATTGTAGATTCCACTATACCAAAGGAGAAGGTCATGGAAAAATCCTTGAAGTAAATATCAAGGAAATATCTAGGCTATATGATTCCACAAAAAGTAGATCCGAAACAAAGTGGCAGAAGTATGTAAAGTATAAATCACACAACACAAAATCACAAAGAACAACTAGCGGTGCATATAAATTAAACAATCATTGAAAACATTAGAAACATAAATAATAAATGCAGCCGCATACTATGCTTATGTTATGGGTTTTCCAAGACTTACCCAAATATAAAAATGGAATTGGACATGTTGGAGTAAGAGATGAATAAAGATTCTATGAATATGATGTAGCCAAAGATGTGAATGGTAAGTAAAGACAAATTTTAGCAAATTTAACTAAGAAATATCGCATAAAATAACAACAAAGGATTGAGAAAATTATAGATATGGAAGAATACATCTCAACTATGGATAGATCCATCATATGGATATAATAGGAGATTGCAAGAACACGTAAAATATACAATACAATCCAATAAAATAAGACAACCACAAATGTAAGTCCTCCCATCCAATAAAATACTAAGTTACAAACGTGGGAGGAAGAAATCTAAGAACACTTATATGGATGACATACATTTGAAGGAAAAATCACAACAAAGTATGAAAAAAATTCAAGGCATGGGTCCTTAGATTCATAATTTCTTTTTTGGGAATTCATCATGTCTTGTAAATATATCTAGGAAATTTGAGTGAGAGAACATCTCCTTCGCCAAACCTATAAGTTTTAGTAATTCGATGATTTGGTTTTTCATGACATAAACAAAAATAAGGAAGTTGACAAGGTTCTTCATCAATTGGTTGTCTCAAGGATGAGACAAGTTTTGAAGTTTTAGGATGATGCTAACAAGGTTCTTCATTAAGTTTTGATACTAAGGCATAAATAAATAGAAATATGTAAAATTCTATTAAAGCCGCGAAATATTCTAAAAACTGCAAAATTACGTAAAAAGTCATTGAATACTGTAAAATCATGTGAAGTCTCTAAAATCCACAAAATACTATAATATCTCGTGGAAGTCTCAGAAAAGCCATAGAAGTTTGTAAAATTTGTGTAAGACTATAAAATACACATAAGACTATGAGAAATCATGTGAAAGCCTACTAGAATCCAACAAAGAATAAAACGTAATACCGACTAAGCAAACAAAGTTGTCACCAAAATAAGTACCTTTTGATAATCAACATAATAATATACTTATTTTAATTGAAAGTAATAACTAGATATGATGATGAAAAGGAAGATAATGTAGTGCCCACTTCCTTTTGATACTTTTATATCCTAATCTTGATATTGTTTATCTTATTATGGACACTATTATGTTTTGTTTTAGTATGATGGTTAGATGTTAGATCATGGATTATTATTGATCTGGATTCAGTTATTATGCATGATGGTTACTAGAGACATTTTTATATGTGGATGATGATATAATGTTTGACATGGACATATTATAGATGTTGATTTGGACATGTGACATTGGATATTTTAAGTAGACCTAGTATAGAAGATTATTGATGATGATATAGTTGATTAATTAATTTAAAATGATAATGTTGAATTCTTGATATTGTTGTGATTCATGTGTTTAGATGATCTTGAGATGTTGTTTATATCATTTTGGATGTTCTGATATGGCCACAAGGCCAAAGGAGGTATTTGTGTTTTGCAGGTTAAAATATCACAACAATGTCAGGGACTGGAGACTAACCATATTGAAATTCTTGGTGAATTCAACAAGGTCACCATGGAAATTGTTGTGTGTGTGTGTGTGTTGTGTATGTTGTTAGGGATTTCCATGGGGAAATTTCCATTATATGTGACCATGGGTTGTGCATTTATTAATGTGGTTTCTTTATTAATGTTGCATGTGTTTATTTTGTGAGGTGTTACCTTTTTCTTTAGTATTATATGTTGTGTTAATGTTGTGGATAATCATGTGTAAAAATAAATAAATCAATATGTCATAAGAATGTAATAAATGAAGTTGTTGATTTTAAATGTTAATGTTGTAAGAGTGTGTAAGAAATGTGTAAGAATGTGTAAGGGATATGTAAGAGTATGTAAGATAGATTTTTGAATGTTAAACACTTCATCCTCTTAGGAATTCGAATTTGTCCTTGGAGGCTAACTTTGGAGGCTTGTGGGACAAGTTAAGCTTGTCCCACACCTCTTAAAATGATTCACCAACCATACCTATGGTTTGGAGGTTAGATTTAGGCCTTTTATTACATTTTGAAATGACTATTTGTAAGTTTTATTGCACTTCTCTTACATGTTTTTAATTCAGTCCTTTGGAGTATGGGTTATTTTGGAGTGTGTAAGTGAATTTGTCATTTTTATTTATTGTGTTTAGGTGCATGATGTTGAATTTCCTCTTGGGGTTGAGGAAGAATGATGTGGCATCCCACATGGATCCACATCATCCTCTTCTCTTCCCTCTCCTTTAAATTCAAAACTCCTTGCTTGTTTGTGGTTGTTGAAACTTTGTTCATTCCTCTTGGGGGGTGCATTTTTTTGCTTGTTGTTTTGGGAGCTTGTTGTGGAAGGAGTTGGAGTCTTTTTGCATGCTTGAACATTGCTGGTTTTAGACTGCACTTTGACATTTGGAAAGCTTGTGGATCTTGGAACAAACTCCATTATGGAGAGGTAGGAACTTGAGCCTTTTTAGAATGTTTTCTTTCTCTTGCATGCATGTATGAAATGGTGAATGTGTTATGTGTTCTTGGCTGGTTGGGTAGATTGCTTAAGACATGGTGTAGGAGAAGGCTATGGGGATTTCAAAAGGGGGCATAAGGGAATGCCAATGGCATCTGTTTTATTATGGAGGGAGCTTTGGTTTGGGATCCACCTTGGAAAATAAATAGCTTGCATTTCTTACTCTTGGGGGGGGCATAAGGGAGAAAATTTGGGGGCATAAGGAGGGGTTGGGAGGCATAAGGTTTATGGGTTTGATATGTGATATTGGCGGTATGACTGTAGGTGGATGCCCAATTCCAAATAGGGAGGCATAAGTAGTTCCCCATAGTTCCTTGCTCTTGTTGGCTTGCTTGATCAAGCCTAAGTTTTGTGTGAATGGTTTCAAATGTAGTTGTGAACTGCTATTTTTTCTTGGACTATGTTTTCTTATTGTTTATGCATGTGAAAGAATGTTGCTTGGTTGTTGTGGAAGCCATTGTTTCCATGAGTTGATTTTCATCCTCTATTCCAATATAGTTTGGCTTTCAAGGTCCAATGAAGAAGAATGGCTTCTCCCTTCTCATTGGATGTCTTGGTTGGGTGGAGAGTGTTGCCTTTCCCCCTTCCTTGTTGTGATCAAAGATGAAAAGATGGAGAACTAGCATGCTGCTATTTTGGAGCAAGAAGAATATACAGTTTGACAGTCCCATTCTTTTGAGAAAGTTCATTGTAACCCTTCCCACCTTGAGTGGATGAGTTGTATAATATTTGTAATGTGAAACCATGTGCATTGATAGAGGAAAGATTGAACTTAAATGGTGAAATGTAAAGAACTATCTTCCATTTTTTGTTTTGGAAAGGAACAAGAAATAGTGTTGTATATTTTATATACTTGTATTGAAATCAAATGGAAAAGTGATAAGTTGTAAAGTTGTATTGGAATATGAATAAAGGATTGCATTAGTTTTCAAAATTGTATTGTGTATTGGAATTGATTTGCTTTGTCAAAGAATGAGATTGTTGTTTGAAAAAAGAAGAATGTGTATGAAGAAAGGACAATGTTGTGATTTCTCTTAAAATGTATATTAGAATTGAAATCAGAACTACACTTTAACTTAGAATTGAATGGTTGATTTAACAAGAAAATGTATTGGACTAATTTAGAAGCTATACACACATTTAAATGACAAAATTGATATACAAATTTAAAAGAAGTAGTTCACTGCATAAACTTCATTCTGGCAATTCACTTTTAATAAAATGAACAGTTCATACCTGCACTTAGTAATCAACTTAAAAATGTTATAAGTTAACATGCTAAGACATTAATGAACCCAATTTGACAAAGAAAACTCAAGAAAACAATATAACCATTGTAAACTCGAATCAAATTCCCTTCCTGGGTCATTTTTCTGTCTACTGTTGGAAAAATTCAAACTTGAATAGATTGGGAAAATCAATCTTCCTAAAACACTCTAAACCCTCCCTAGACTAATCCTCTATGTTTTTTTGACATGTTGAGTGAAGGAGGAGATCTAATTTAACCAAATTGAGAAGTTAAAAATTGCCAATTCACTAATTAAAAACCCTACAGATTGATTTCTCAAAATTGACCACCTAAACTTCATCAAATTCCCAAATTGATGACTCCTGTGTAAAGATGGCATTGAGATCTTTCCTAAAAGTCCCTTTTTTCCCAAAACCGAGCTTTCTAGCTTGAGTTATGGCCATTTGATGTTTTACTTCAATTTGGCATTCAAAAAGTGATAAATTTAATCTAACTATTAAAAATTTAAATTTTAAACTTTGGAAAATTTTCCCTAAAAATTCCACAGCCCCCACCATCCCACAACCAATTAGGATTTTCCACGTGGCACCTTGGAGGGGTGAACCGAATTTAAACTTATCCGTTTTTAAAAAAATTACCTTGGGAAAAAATTTCTTTTCCTCCGCTAGCCCATAGCCAATCAGAGGGTGCCATGTGTCCTCTAATGGCTATGGCAGAGGCACGGTTCATTTTTAACTCTTATCCCTTTTGAAATTTTTTTGGAAATTTTTCACTTTTCCTCCTCGCCATCCCCAACCAATTAAAGGGCACCACGTGTCCTCTAGGGGCTACAGCGTGGGCGCAGCCTCCTTTTGGTTTTTTAAACTTTGAAACTTTTGGGGAGAAATTTATATTTTTGCCCTATTGGCCCGTAGCCAAGGAGAGCGTGCCATGTGGCACCATGGGGGTGGCAGCGGGGAGGGTGGACCCCTTGTTTCTTTTAACCTTCGGCTTAGGAAAAATTTGAAATCTTTCCCCGCAGCTCTGTTCTTCTCTCTCCCTCCTCCCACGATGAACCTGGGAGCGCCACGTGCCTGCCGGATCCGCAAGTGTGCGGGTGTCTTTTAAACTTTCATCCATTGGGTGCAATGATCCAATATTCTCTGCCGCTCCACCAAAACCCTCACCCCCTTCCCGCTCAAGCCTGGACTCAACACATGTCCACTGGGGACCCATGGAGGCACAGAAGAAATTTCACCTTTGAGCCAGCAATGGGAAAAATTCCCTAAGCCACCCCGTGACCTGCCAACCCGTTGAAGGTGTTTTTCACCACCTCTTGACACGTGTCCCACCTAGGGAAAATTTGACCCTAGAACTCCACCCAGCCTTATCTTGAGTTCCACAAGGAGTTAGGAGGACTTATTTATATCACCGGAAAGGTGCGAAAATTTCCTATCCATTGGGAATGGTTTAGGGAAATTTTGGAATCATTAAGTAGGAGAAAATCTAGTTGAATATCTGAGCTCATTCTGAGCATGCATGGGGGTAAATCACCCCCTGAACCTAACTAAAACATATAACCCTAAATTTGAACCTTGTGAACTTGAAATTGTTAATGAAGGGAAACATAGGTTGTAGTAGTTTGGTCTTGTTTCAAAACCTGTTAGTGAAAATTGATGTCTTGCAACCTAGTTGTAGACACTTCAAAGCAAAAAAAAATAAAAAAATTATCCCCTAATTTTTCTAGCTAACCCTAGGTTGTTTCTTGGGTCTCAAGCGGTTGTTTAAATGGGAATTATAGATAATGAGAGAGTGAAGAGATATATAGAAGATAGAACATGAGAAATTATGAGAAAGTAAGAAAGTAGATAGAGGAAAGAATAAATGAATGATGTAATGAGATTGTGTGAGATAGATGTGAAAGACATGTAATATTTATATTTAATGAATAAAGAGAGATGTTTGATGTAATGAGAAATTTTTATTTCTATTATTTGATTTTTTTATGTTTCAATTTAAAATATGAACCACACTCTTGGTACATCCTTAACGAAAGGGATAACTACTTAACCCTAACATTCCCATCGAGGCTTAAGGTAAAAACATGTTCTCTACGGTCATCCGACTTCCGAATTGTATATTTCATATTAGGTGTAGGGAAGATATTCTTCATTTCATTCTTGACTAGTATCAAGGCCAAAGACCACCCATCTATATTTCACCATCCATTTCCCTGTAAGATCTTTTTCCGAGGAGCATCATGTAGGTAGTTGACATATCTTCCACTAGAATTTTTTTCTTTCACTCGCTTATCTAGATAGGCCAAAAATAAAGTTATGAATCTTTGATTCTTCCAACAAGTGGAACTTCCTTTGTCTCCATTGAGTAACAATGACTGAATTCTAAAAAGAGACTCGAGATAAAGAGGTTAATCAACCTTAGTGGGAATGACATTAACAGAATACACCGTAATCAATAATGTAATTATAATACAAGATCCATTGATCAAGTAAGGAAACAAAGAAAGGTTCAATTTTTCTAGTAGATGACAGGGTAGAAGTTAGAATATTTTGTCTTTGACTTTTCTTGGGTGTGGGAAGTAATCCTTTGGAGGTGGATGACATTATAGATTTGGAACTTCCACATTTGATAAATTTGAATAGCTTATCAAACTGTTCGGGGTGAGTTTGCAATTATTTTGATTCGAAATATGAACTTTGGCCTTTTTCACATGGTAAATAATATTGAATATAGAAGAAGAGATTTAGAAAGCATGGGAAATAACATAGATAGTTTGATTTGATCTAGAGGAAGTAGTTGTAGATTTTTCATTAATTTTTTGATGTGCAGAAGTGGAAGCATCATTCTTAGAAGAGGTGGAAGTACTTGACTTACCTTGATTAGAAGATTCCTTACTCGAGATGTGGCTTAAAAATCATTTCTGGATGATTCTAAGGATGGAGGAAGTGGAGAACCTATCTTAGTCACTATTTTTCAAGTAGTAGATTCATTGGTTTAGGGTCCTCTTTTGCATTCCCTTCATGCTTAGATGATCTTTCCTTTTCCATAGTTTTTTATCCTATAAAAGCAAAAAAGAATGATTATTCATATCAGCTACAAATTTCTCATACTCATCATCGAAGAATATGCATACTCAAAGAAACCAACCTCTACATATCCAGTTTATTCAATTAGTAGTTTTCCTTATTCTCCTTCATCTTCTGAAGCAACCTCTTCTTCATTTTAGTTGTTTTATCTAGTTCTATAAGAAGCATTGATGGGCGAGCCTCAAGATCAAGTATATGAGGTGTAAAATTAACTCTCTATTTATTAGGAAGTTATTCCTTGAAATTCCTTGTAAAAGGTAGTCTGAGAAAGATTTTTCTTGAGGGAAGGCATATCATTAGCAAGTTTTCACACCGAGATTTTGTAGCTCCGGAACTTGAGCTTTGAGCCTTGTCCTTGTTTAGAACTTTCTTAATTTTTCCAAACATCATCATATCATCTTCCACATCCACTACCAACCCTTGGGCCTAATTAAATGTAGCAAGTATACTTCATCTCAACATTAAACTATCCTCCGACAATTAGAAATTCATGAAGAACCTTAAACAATTTTCCTATATAGGCCTTGCAACCTCTAGAATCTTATAGAGAAACTTATTGAACTTAGCCACAAAGTGCCTCGTTAGTTCATGGGGCTATTTTTTTTTGGGACCATTATGCAAGGAGGGCATGGGAATCTTGAGAAGTCTTGAATTTGGACTAAAAATTGGATTTCATGTCTTTCCAATTTGTGATTGATCTCCATGACATGTGATAGAACCAATTAGTAGCAGTTTATTGTAATGATTGCACAAGGAGGAGGACATAAACATCCTCATATGTAACTCCCAATACACCATTAGATATTATGAATGCAAAAATATGATCATTTAGGAAATTTCTTCTTGGATCCTTTAGGTAATTCCCGTAGTGTAGTAGTCAAGGCTAATAGGTCTGGTATTCAATTTCCATGGAAAAGGTGAATCCATTCTTTCTTCTTCTTCTTCTTCTTATTCTTATTCTAGAGGAATGATATTCAATGGTGCTACATCTGGTTCTTCAATAATTCCTTAAAGAAAAAATTTAGGATTAAATTCGGAAAGCATTCTTGACCAACTTGCCTCGTAGTTTGGAAAATAAGAAGCATAAATTTTTTTGTTGTTGCTCTTCAAATGTTGGGTCAAATATGCCACTTTCCCGGTCCACCATCATATATCTTCCTTCCACTATTTTTTAGGATTTAAGATACAAATGTGACTAGAAAACGTGCATTTTTATGGGATTCAATAAGGGTTAAACACATTCAAATGATATTTCGGTATTTTTTAGTTTTCTAATTTTTATGGGTTTTAAGATATATATATTTTTCTATATTTTCTTATATCTTTTAAGGGTGCACAAATAGTAGATCTGTCCCTAACAGAGTCTTTAAAATTGTTGAAATTATTTGTCGTAGTGCATATTATGGGTTCTCACCAATAGTCATGTGGATAAGTTGAAAGCTTTGGTATATGATTTAGAAGATGCATCTAGTAGGGTGAATATGTATGTGATATTAGAGAAGGGTTCTAAAGCTATTGATGGGATCTTAGAGTATTAAACAAAGTAGTTAGTGAAAAACAAGCCTAGGCTTCAAAGGATAACATGTGAAGAATGATGAAAAATTTGGTCCAAGCTCTAAAAAACATGAAGGTGACCAAGAAGGCTGATTCAAAAAAGTATAACCATGGTATATAACCCAATAAAATCAAGTATGTTTATTCCTTTAATGGATATTAATATTCATGTAATGAATTTGGTCATAGAGCTAGGGATTACAACAAGAATTTCTCAAAGAGTTAGTTCTTGTGGAATGATGAAATCTCTTTCAAAGGTCATTGGTTGTCATGTTGTGAGTATGGTCATAAGGTTATTAAGTATGATTAGAATATTAATCTCTATCATTTAAAGAGAAAGAATGGTATCGTGTGTTATAAGTATTAAAAAATAGGGTCATATTGCAATATATTGCTACCAAAGTGAATCTCCAAGGCATATTAGATGGTTTCAACCTCCTAAAAGGAAAGATAAGAATGTACTCAACAAGAAGATCAATCCTAAGCATGAGGATAAAAATATATGGAGGCATAATTCATCAAAAGTGGAAGCCAATGTTGTAAAGATCACTCTAAAGGCATGATCTACTAAGGAAGAACCAAGTATTGTATAGAGGTCAAAAATATTGATCCTATAGAAGAATCGTAAAAAACTAAGTCGCTTAAGGATATTGATCAAGAAAGTTCTAAGTATGATATACATGGTATGATATCTGAAGAGAAAAAGGAATGACGAGAAGGAGAATGAAAAACAAGGTGAAGTGCTTGCAAAATTGACAATTTTGAGAAGGTAGAAAATAGAGTTTTCATTCCCAATATTAGTCATAGAGGGTTGCTAAATATAATTACAAATGAATATATACACCTGTGCCAATCAGGTTCCCATTCAGAAGATGAGTATATTAGAGATGAAATTATTGTACCTAAAAATGAAATAACTTCAAAGGAAATAAGCAAGAAGTAAAGTGAAAGGATAGAGTCCTTGGGCTCATTTTATAATTATGTGTTATTTTAATGACCTAATGATCTCTTTGTGTCTTCTCTAGGGTTATGTAAGGCATTCATTTGATGAAGGAATCATTGGTGTTGGTTGCAAGCTCCTACAATTTGTCTCATTCCTATTAGGGTATTTGTGGTCTACCTTTGTCTTATTCTTCTTTGAAAAAGTGTGTGCTCTTAGTCAAAAAGTTCTTTGAAGTTGTGTTTTTTAAAAAGGGAAATATTTGTTTTAGGAGTTAGTATTTGTCATGTTTCATCATTCTCATTTTATGTATAGTTTGTATATTCCAAAGTCATTATCATTAGCACAAGTATTCTATGAATTGAGGTCTGTTATTGTTGTGTCTATCAATGTCGTTCTTGAAGTTGATAAATTTCTCTAAGATGGTCTATTATGTTCACTCTCGTGAAGATGATTTTGTTATTATGTTTTTTCTAGTTGTCTTAAGTAAGAATTTTTTTCTTTGTTTGTATTAAAATTCTGAATGTTTATCAAAGCAAAGAAAAGTATTTTCTTTCAGTCATAAATTTGTGTTGTCATAATGTGTAAGTATTGTACAAGGTGAGTCTTCATAAGTTATAAGGTTTGTATCAAGTGTTGAATCCTTAAAGTAATGAGAGTGTTAATGGTTTTGATAGTCATGACTTATTAGTATTAAAAGGAAATTTTGTATCCTATATTCCAAGAGTCTCTATCTTGATTCATAAAGTTTAAGTGTTAATAAAGAGGTCAGTACATTCATGTCAAGGTGATAATGATGCCCTGAAGGTTTGATGAGATGTATATTTAACATAGTAGCTGTGATTAACCCAAAGAGTTGTTCTATATCTCAAGACCTTGATGATAAGAAGAACCCTTGAAGGTTCAAATGCATTGTATACTATCATATATTTAATAATTCACGTGGTGTTGCTCTCAAAATTGTCTTCCTTATTACAAAATATAGTAGTTTGTAAAGACACAAGAAGAGTTATATCGTTGGTTAAATCAGTTTTGTAAGTCTGAGAGAGTTGTCTCAATCTACATGTTGGTTTATTTGTCTTTTATTCATGTTTGAAGTTCCTCTATAGGTTTTATACATCTTATAAGAGGTATGGAGTTGAACAAAGAAGAGTTAAATATATGAGAACCAAATAGGTAAGTCTTTCAACCGAAAATCTTGGTTATAGTTTTGTATATGGTTTCTTGGGTATATAGTTGTGTTTTTAACAAGTGGATATTAGGTTAATATGGTTACAAGGCTATTATGACCTTAAATGAAGAATTTAAGACTTGATGAAGGTTTATTGAACCTATGCAAGATCATCATGAACGAAGTGATCTAAGATATTCATTGGGAAATATTTTGGAAAGGTTGGAGAAATTAATGTTGCAATGTTGATTTCTATAAGGTCTACAATGGTTAGAGAAAAGATTTAAAGGTTTTTCTGATTCAAGAAAATGTCCTCATGAAGAAAAGTATGAAATTTATCTCCTTTTCTTTATGTTTGAGCACAATATGTAGGTTGATCCTAGGGGAAGTTGAGTCTTACCTCTAGAAGGTTTTTCAAAGGACAAATGAATTCGATATAATAACAAAATGTTTCTTTGATTGGTGTGCAATAAGGTGTCCAAGAATGTCAATAATATGCTCCTAAGGGATTCAAGTCCCTTAATTGATCAAGTTGAAAGTTGTTATACTAGATATTGAATGTGTGAAGGTATGATCTGTGTGTGTATTGCTAATTTTGTGAATACTACTATGTCCAATGGTCAAGTTGATCATTTTAATATTAAAGGTACAAATGTTTTCATAAAAAGGGTGATAGACCTATATCTAGTAAGAAGTTAAATAATGTTGTCCTTGACTATAATTTGATACTTCCCATGGAAGTAGATTCAAGCATATGTGAAGATTAAAATTTCCCGAGTTTGTTTATGGTATGTAAGTGCATTGTTTAAGGAGGCAAAATATAGTGTGCAATGAAATGCTATATTTAGTGATCTACATGTGTTTTGAGAAATTCATAAGCTAGGAAAATTTGGAAATTGTCTTCAAATAAATATTTGGGAGTCAATAAATCTAGTAATATGTTACAAATTTTGAAACAAGTGTGAATATTCATAGTGGTTTCTTGAGAAAATATTGTTAATAAAATATTGTGGGGTTGAAGCATGCAAGAAAGTAAAATATTATAGATCAAGGTGTTATATGTAAGAAAAAGGTCTTGAGAAGATTGTATTTTGTCTCATTGTATATGTCTTGACCAATTATGTTTTATCTTGTGTTTAAGTCATGAAAGTGAGAACCATCACAAAGGTAGTAAGGGTTTGTCTTGAAGGGTTCTAAAGGTTTTCATATTTAATCATATTTGTGTCAATCATGTTCTTCCAGGGAGCTCTAAGTGGATGTTTCATGTATGATTTTTGAATGTTCTCTTTATACTATCATGTTTTCCTTGAAAATGAAATTTAAAATTGAAGGAATGTATCACAAGGATTGGAAAATAGTAAGGTCCATCTGAGAATAGGTATAGTTGGTTATGATCTCACTCGGTAAGAGATGTTTAGGATAAGCTATCTAAATTTGTTTGGAACCTAACATGTTTCTTGATAGTCAAGAACATAATTCTCAGATGATTAAAATTTAAAAGGATCAAATTATCTTGTAGTATTCTTATATGTGTCTTGAGTTCATGAAGGGTGAAGTATAAAATATTTTAAGGTATGAAAATATTTCAAGGTAGCTTGAAGAAGTGTAAAGAAGAGTGATTAAATAAAAATGGAAATAATGTATGCTAGTTAATATAATCTAAGAGGACATATAAATGTGATAAAGAAGTATATAAGTGAACAAGTAACTATGTAAAAGGAAATTATAACCCTAGTGTGCAAGACAAAAGAGGAAAGAACTCACTTAATAATAAATACTCGCGGGACTATTATAAACACCAAAATTGGGTCACACGCTCATCGACCCTTCATTAAATAATAAACTTGAAAACACTCACCTAACCATGGCCCCTTACACCCCACACTAATATTGATTTAATTAATTTAATTAAATTAATCCATGTCCTCACAATATTGATTATTTAATTATCCAAATTAAGATCATTCCCACACCACCACCTCACCTAGCCACCTCACCCTAAGTATATTCTTAGTATGTTGCCATAACTAACTAAGACCTAACTAAACCCTAAAAATAAAATCCTACATCCCCTCTAACCACATTCCCACATAGGAAAAGGTAACTCCCACTCTTTCTCGGATGAATAGAGAGATCTCACGGAAATCATTGCCATGATCTCCCATTTTGAGTGAACCTAGGAATCCCACCTTAACCAACACCACCAACCCAAAACCATCGTTTGTTACCTTTTATTCCATTTGGTAACCTTATTTCGAGGTTGGAACATTTAGGAGAGAAAGAAATGAGACAAGAGCTACATGCAAGTGAAACAAGGCTATTTTTACTCATCCAAACATTCGAGCCATCACTAGGATCGGTCGAGAGCCATTGCATTCACGGGATCACTCGGGAAAGCACCACTACAGACCATACACAAATTCTCTGATCAACCACCTCCACCACTCCACCATCAAAAACCTTTACACAATAAGTATGGCCCTAACCAATATAGTTTATTTCAGTTATTAATCTTTATTACTCTTATTATTAATCTATTCTTTGCATGCTTATTAGTTCATCACCAACTTGCTTATAAGCCCAAATATCCCTCCACCCACATCACCAAATCACCTATTCTCACCGTGTACTCTTGAGCATACCTAAGATCTCTGACCTCCTCATTCACTCACCCAAACTATATTTAACCTTAGATCACCCCTACCATTTAACTTATTTTGAGTTTCATTTACCCCGACCATACTAACGTTGGTTATCCACAACTATCATCGGTTCTACCTAAACCAGCATCATTCACATATAGCCGACATTGGTCTCTGTGTTTTACACGTTGACTAAGAACAGACCCAACAATCACCTTATCAGTTGACCTAAATAACCCAAAACCTGACCCTGACTAGTCCTAGTACCTTGACAGATACCTCACCTCTAAGATCCAACTATAGCTTAGCCTGTTGTGATTGGATTTTCTTATTGTATTTGAATAAGATACCTAAATCATATCAACTATAGTAGGACATTGTTTATTTCTCACATTAACTTGTTTTAAACAAAGGATCGATTGGCATATCATCTAGGAAGTATCACACTTCCCAAAATTAGCATTCACTAGGCAGTCCATTGTAATATTTCATTTAACTATCTTTTTGTCATCTTGTTTTCTATTAAAGGTAGTTCCTCCTAGCTAAAAGGAAGCTTTCATATTTAGTTATGGATCAAGAAGTCAGAATGTGCGTAACAACCATCAATTAACCAACATTTAACAGGCATTCCTCCTTGTCCCTTACCCTTATATGTTTCGTCATTTCGAAAAGGTAAAGAAAATGGTGAAACATTTTGGCACACTCGGTGGGACCCATCAAGGGTTCTTTTGCATTTATTCAGTCCTAGGTGAAAGTTGTGTGTTTGTTTCTATTAGAAAATCTTCCACATTAATTTTTCTTCGTTGGAATCATTCTCCTTCTTTCTATTATCTAAAAACAATCATGTTTTTGGTGTTTTAATAAGAACACATCTTCATTTATTTCACATCAGCATTAGTATAAGAGCATCCCTCTTCCTGTTCATCTCTTGCTACATAGAATATCACAATTTGATTTGGATTTAAAACACTTGCATTATATTTTGATTTGTTGCATTATTAGCTCACATTAAAACCGAAGGAAGCCTATATGCTAGAAGTCATGCCCAACTGATGGTTGACACAAAGAATCATAGAAATCACATTTTTCTCTCTCTATGTGTCTTACCAAATTGCACAAAATTAAAATACACATCTTTCTTAAGAAACATCTTACCCGGGAACATCTGTCGCTGATCACATGATCCAATTGGTAGGTACTCCCACTCATTGCCTCTCGTCGAGTCACCATCTCAAAGGAAGCCCCACCCTAGCCATAACATACCCGAAACCTCTCTTTTAGATATCCTTCTTCATAAGAATCCTTCCCAACCAAAAATTTTCTTCTAAATACACACAATCAGTCCTAAATTGCATAAGCTAAACAAAAATAAGAAAATGATTGTTAGGACCATGCTTTTCCTTAGCATTCTTATTGGCTTGTGCTTTGGGGTGTGAGATTGTGAATCCCCATTTTTCTTCTTCCTCGCACACTCCACCATCATAGTTGGAGTATTCTGACTTTGTCTAATTCTCGTCAGGCCTCATCTTCTCATTCTTAGGCTTTTTATTTTGATTCTTCACTCAATTTAATTCACAAAACCAATTTTCTTCATTTTTTTCTATTTCACAGCTCATCAACGTCACCCAACGACCATCTCTCGGTTCACATCGACCTTCGTCTGTTAAACCCTAACCAAGGTGTCGGCTTCTAGATTTCTAGTTAATCTACCTAGAAAACTTTCATTACTACTTCTATTCTATTTCTAGCCCTCAAGACATCATAATATTTCTCCCTTATTGATATTTTTGTCATACATAGTTTCACCAGTATAAATTCAACATTCCCACTTCATTTTTTCGAGATTGGGCTCTTCCACGGTGATCGATGTCATTTCGAAAACCATCATCGGTGTTGTCCTAATTGTCACCACCATCCCGATCTGTTGTCACCGGTTACCTGAACCATCATTGGTCAAACCGATAGTCATCGGCTTCCTATGTTTAATTTTTCAAAATCTAGACACTCGACCAAATTCACCTCTCGAATCCCATTATTCTCTATTTTTACTGTTTTCTCGTGTCATCTACGTAATATAATCTTCCTAGGTCAACACTTGTTCATATGGTGTTGACTCGCATCCGACTAATGCCCTCATATTCTACGCTAGTCATCAACCACACCCGCCTAGTCCCTCACCACATTCCATCCTATCACTCATGGATCTAACCTTACCTACCACCATTGCTACCAACGATGAGGAGTTTGCATGAATCCTTGATCGAATCCCATGGCATTACATTTCTACCTTTCCCACTCTCCCGGATGAGACTCCTCTAGTCAATTGATATATGGCATGTTAGTATCAATCTCTCCTACCCTTATTCTTGTTGCTACATTACCCTCACTCACTTCACTCCTGTTAGGTTCACAATAGGACCCATACCCGCCATGATCGCCACATTGGTAGTTTCACTCGCGCCGTCGTATGTATTGTCCCCTCATCCACCACTCGAACATAACACAATCTACACCCATTGTCTCACAAATACCCATTGCAACACAACCTTCCATGGTGTTGGTGACCCCTACTCCATTCAAAAATATCATCCTCTCCATCCCGTAAACATTACCTCCAATCTCTACCGAGTCACAACAACCATCCCACCCATATACACCTACTATCAACAACCCCCTATCTCGTATGTCACCCATTTTAGATATGTGCCTCCCATGTTGGTTCCTTATTCTCAACCTCCCTATTAGGTTTAATAGCTTCCTCCTTATACCACGGGAGAGTATCCCCCATCATAACCTACCAAAACCTCATCAAGTTAATGATGGAAAAGATGCAAACACTAGAAGCATCGGTTTTGCTCATGCAATTCCTCACCTATGAAAAAATTTGTAATGAGCCTATTCACCCATCCATTTTCATTCAACCATACCCCTGTACATTGGGAGATGCCAAAATTCAACTGGTTTAATATCAAAGAATATCCACAACAACATTTAAGGTCCTTTAAACATGGGTGTTACCTGATTTCCCACAATGACGCTTTACTTTTGAGTACTTTCCTAATGTCCCCGACAGACTGCATTGGACTGGTATAGTGGACTACCAAAACACTCCATTTACTCATTCAATAAAGTATCCCAAGCCTTCCTAGATCACTTCTCCATCAACATTGTTAAGAAATTTACCATGACAAATCTTTATTCCATACAACAATATGTCGATGAGTCTATCACCGACTTCGTTGCTCACCGACACAACCTCATAAACCAGTTCACATTCTAATTACCTCACACTGAGCTTATAGAACTATTTATTTGGGCATGTGCTAAACACATCTCACAAACCCTACAGTGCAAACTTTTTGCACTTTTAACGATGCATTAACCATGGCACAAAATTGGAAATTCGTGCTATCAAAGAAAATAATATTCAACTTCATAACAAGAACATTACATTCAAATAAAATGATAATTCTTCGTATTTGAAACCTAAAAACATTTATTCAAATCCCAAAGGGTCTACTAATGTCGTAGTTCTCAAAGCTGGTCCCCTCATCAATCAAACATAGTCAAACTCCTTCATATCTTTCTCCTATCCAAGCTTTACAGTTCAGACGATAACAATGAAAGTACACTTCCCTAGAGAATCATATTCTTCTATTTTGGAAAATCATGTTAAGGCTAGTGTCATAACCCTTCCATGTATAAAACAACATATTAGTTTTGACCCTGAGAAACCCATGCCTCTGTGGTATAAGGAACACGACTTTTGCAACTATCATCGGGTCAAAGGTCACAATGACAATAACTACATTACCTTTAAAAATATCATTCAAGAAATGATAGACAACAAAGACTTAGTCTTGGATAGCCCGAATGCACCCACTAACCAAATCCTACACATATTCAAGAATCCATTCCCTAATCATGCCCCATCTTCCAACCAAGTGGGTGATACCCCAAATAGTGATAGCACTATCCACGAGGTCCACGCTATTTTCAATGATGCACCAGTTATTTCCCAATTGCCTCATATTCCTTCCATAAATGAAATCTTAGCCCGCGCTCCCCTACCTATACCGAACCTATTTCATCTACTCCTCTACCCACAGAGGAATCCCCTTCATCTTCTCCTTCACCCGTGAAAGATCCTATAATCAGCACACCACCTTCGACCCCTTAAAATTCTGATCCCACTTCACCAATGCAAGGAGAGCCCACTTCGGTTGGCTCATCCTCTCCTCTACCCATGGAGGATACTATAGAAGTACCACCACCTATAGATGACTATTCACCATCAGACCTTCAAGATCTCATTGATCTGCTTTCAGCTCTCTTACCCACAGAGTCCGAGGCTAGCCATTTCTTGGTATCTCAAACACATTTTACAAGGATTTCCACTCGGTTCACATCGGCTCCGCTTACTGAACAAGACCATTCTCACGATTTGCCGATCGCTCGGATTATGTCGATAGAGCCTTTTTTGGGGGGCATCTTCTACTTCTTGTTTCAACACAAATGCAGTTGTCACTTGTTGACACCTTGACTATCTATCCAAAAGTGTTTCATTGACCAAACCGAACACAACCACAACTATCATAAAATCTCCCACAACACCACTCATGGCTCAACTCACACCTCTACCTATAACCCAACATACATCTACACCCAAATCCATGCATATATCATCTCCCTTTCCTAAACCTATCACTACCTTAGGTTTCATGCCAACAACCAACCTTACTCATCCACCCATCAAATTAGATTTAGCTATGTCTTCCAAAACTAACATCAAACTTAATCTTGCCCTAAACAAGATCCAATCTCCTACATCTCATACCCCAACCTTGTCAACCACACCCTTCTCATCTTCACCCTTTCCGTCCATCCTAGGACCTTACCCCGACCTTGGCCAAGAAATCCTCATCCAATAATATACCAAGAACACATCAACCCATTTCCCCATCATATACCTCTAATATACCCAAGCACCCCACACAACCTCCATCCTCACCTGTAACCTTTTTACCACCCATACCTCAATACCATGAACAATGTCTTCACTACCCATGAAAATTCCTTCTCTTTCACTCACGCCTCCTTCCCAACCCACACCACCTACCTTCACAAAGACCTAGGTTACCCCCATGGGTAACTCGCCCTCTTCCACCATCTACTTTTCCTCCACATCTCGTGTGCCTATATCACATTTACCCAAAAAGATGCAACCTAAAGCTAAGAATCCACTACCCTCCAATAAGGAAGTTACACTCGACCACACCTTATTTTACCAATTCATCTACCATGCCCCTACCCAAGTAGATACGACCAACACCTAAGACCATACCACACACCAAACTAGTAGCCCAACCCACTCCCCTCTTGAAAAAACTCTTCCAATACAGCTTAGCTACACTGTATACATAAAACCACATTCACCTCCCATTATGATCCGTTAGCAGATTCTACGCAAAAATCCTAACCAACCTCGTAGAAACTTATGTCATCACATTACCACCCTTAGACCTTACGACCCACTCAAACCCAAACCAAAAGGGTTTGATGAAACAAAAATTTGAGCCTACCATTGTATGTCAGGATAGGATGTAGAGAACTATAAGGCTTTAAAATCCACTCTTATCTAGTTTTTTCCTCTTGAAGAAAACTTTGACGAAGATGATCTTCTTAATGAGGACCCCATTTCACTAGCACCAATTTCCATATATCTTCCCTCATTACCTACTCAATGACAAAATCTCCACCCCCAAAACTCTTAGATCCATCCCCGAGATTTGAAATTAACATGGTTTGCATAAAAAGTTGGACAAGCCACCACCCAAATTCAAATGCACCCAACTCATCTCACAAGGTTCATACCCACCACTAGGTTTTTGTCCTTCTTGCCACTATGCCTTCCATGACACACCCTCTCCATCCAACTCCCCTCAGATTAACATGATCAACATTTCCACCTGTGCTTAGAAAGACAAGGGCAAGGAGAAAGAAACGCCCATCAACCATCCCCTGTACCCAATATACCATCTCGCACCCACACCTAAAGTCATCGGTCCATAGTCCCGCCTATCCCATTTCTGATTGGGCCACACATTGTACAATGTTAAAACAACTACACCAATCCCCCTTAAAATGTCTTTATATGACCTTGTCCAGGACCTTGGATTCACATCGCCAAGCCCTCATGGAGGTCCTTCAATATATCGAAGTCTTACCAAATGAACCCACACTCATCACCTCCATCATTACCCCTCACCATGTAGCCTCTCTCACTAGGTCTTCACCTTTCTCTACACCTTCACCCACTTACCAAGTGGTCACCCTCAGTTTTGCAAATGAAGAGATTGCTCCCTTTCAGTCTGATGACCCCAACCCCACTCTTTTCATCTCCATATTTATCAATAATATATGCATATGACACATTATGATCGATGGTGGTGCTAGCATTAACATCATATCCTCCTATGCATACGCCTAAATGTAAATACCTACCAATTGCATGCATAGTAACCCCATTATGTTGTGTTCCTGCAATGACATCATAACCTCTACATTGGGTACCATTGTTCTCCATGTCCGCGTAGGTCCCCACATAGTCTCAAAACTTTTCTATGTCCTAGAAGGGGAGTTCCAGTATAACTTGTTACTTGGTCGACCTTGGATTCGTTCCATGGGTTGTGTCCTTTCGACTTTACATAGATGCCTCAAATTTGAACATGAGGGACATAATTACACCATCCCTACTGACCCCTCACCTTTCAAGACCTGTAACATTCTATATCAACCCAATGATGTGATTGTACCACTCAAGACATCCACCACCAAACCACTTCACCTCCACCCATAAGCCCATCCACCAAAAATGCCACTACTTCATTGCGTCTAACCTCGCTTATCCCTACTACAAACTGTACCCTCTACCGCCAAAGTGCCCCCGCTTCCCCTTCATCTTGTGAGCTGTCTATACCCACTACCCACATACCAACTACTGATCCCTTAGAAGGTGTTTTTCAATGCCTCACTGGGGGAATACCGCTTATACAATATGGATACCTTCCTCACCCCATAAGAGTACAAGAATCTGCGTCCAACACCCCGCTTAAGACATTCACATTGGTGACATGTTCCCTTATGGCCCTCCCCATCTTTGCACCAATCTAACATATGGGGGACTTGATATGGCCACCTATAAACCTGAACCTCTATCCTAAACCCAACCATTTTCCACTGACTTACACTCCCTCATCAACCATCATTTCACTCACACTTTCCTCCACCGGTACGCATGGAAAGGATTTGGATTTGGTTTTTCTGAACAAGGCTTCCACACTGTCATCTCATGTACCTCTCATAAACACAATCACCATAGTGGCATTGGTTTTGATGCTCCATCTTTTAAGAAGGTATGCTTCAACCTTATTTAGGATGAGGTATCTTCCCCCTCTCATTCACCCACATTACCATCCTCACCCATGGAGTCCATAGATCCTAAATCTATACCTCCTAATTTTTTTCATAAACACCATTTCCCTGGGACCGCTGACCTATCAACACGATGGTGAGGCTCCCTCTTCTCTCCCATTCCTATATCCTGACATGATTAATGATGATACACCTTCAATTAATGTCGTTCAATGTCAAGACGATGAGTCCATCCTCACCTACCTTGGTGCAAGACTCTTATATTCACCGGTCGTTACCCTTTGAGACACAAACCATGTTAAATGAATTGACCATCGAAATCAACATTAATACCCAAGACGACCTACACATTCTAAAGATCAGCCAATCTTTAGATGCTACTGAACAAGAAGCCTTCACCTCTTTCCTTCAGGACCATAGCAATGCATTTGCTTGGTCCTATGCCGATATGCCTGGTATTGATCCTAAAATCATGGTTCACAATATTGTGACCATTCCTGATGCCAAACCTATCAAACAAAAGCTATGGAAAATGCATCCTCACATTGCTCTTCTAGTCAAAGAAGAGATTCAACACCTTCTCTCAGTTTCCTTCATTCTACCCATCGATTATCCCCAATGGATTTATAACATCATTCTTGTCACGAAAGTGATAAGGGGACTCCACATTTGCATAGATTTTCATGACCTCAACCTTGCATGTCCCAAAGATGATTTCCCACTACCAGGTATTGACCAACTAGTTGATCTCATTGTTGGCCATGAAATGTTATCACTCATGGACTATTTCTTAGGATATAATCAAATATTACTAGCTCCCAAGGATCAACAAAATACTTCCTTCATCACCCCTTGTGGGACTTTCCCTCGCTATTGAGTCATGCCCTTTGCTCTCAAAAAAGCGGTGCTACATATCAGTGGGCCATGACTTACATCTTCCATGACATCATGCATCACATATTGGAGGATTATGTAGATGATCTGCTTACCAAATCCAAACATCAAACCGAACACCTACCCATTCTTAAAGTCATCTTTGACTGCCTCATTAAATATTGTGTTCATCTTCAACCAAAAATGTGTATTTACAATACTTTCGGGAAATTCCTAGGTTTCGTCATTTATTTACGTGACATAGAAGTTGATCCTACTAAAGTCAAGGCTATCCTTGAAATTCTACCACCCACTAATCTCCATCAACTTCGTAGCCTACAAGGAAAATTGTAATCAATTCGTCATTTTATCTCCCAAATTTGTCCCGATCGCTTATCAACCATTCCATCATCTTCTCAGAAAGATTTTTCATTAAAATGGGATGAGGACTACCATAAAGCTTTCAAGCCTTAAAAATACCTAATTCAACCACCAGCACTCGTTCCTCCTAAGGATGATGAGCCCTTCTACCTATATATTTCTGCCATTGACCATTCTCTAGGTGTTATTCTTGCTCATCATGATGACCAACACCGAGAGCAAGTGGTTTATTACATAAGCCGTACCCTTCTTGATTAGGAAACTAGATATACCCATGCTGATTTTTTTTTCCTAGCCTTAGTTTTTGTCACCACTAAACTCTGTCATTAC
Source organism: Taxus wallichiana var. yunnanensis (assembly GCA_018340775.1). Taxonomy (NCBI): domain Eukaryota; kingdom Viridiplantae; phylum Streptophyta; class Pinopsida; order Cupressales; family Taxaceae; genus Taxus; species Taxus wallichiana. Next base: position 915,517,525 of record CM031237.1, read on the forward strand.
CTACTTAACCACAAAACCTTCATCATTACTAATACCGACCCATTACACTACATGTATGCCAAACCTTATCAAAATCAATGTGCCACGCACTGGATTATTCTTCTCCGCAAACCTCGACCTTGAATTCATCCATTGAAATTCCATCAAGGACCAAGTTATCTCGACCAATTAGTTAGCGCACCTATTTATGAGGATCAAACCTCTAACTTCAAATTTCCAAATGAGTCTATTTTAACCCTTTCCCTACATGAACCCGCTTACCAAATGAAATTCTTCTTCAATGGATTTAAGTGTCAGCATAGGAGTGGGGATAGTGTTATCCTCATTCTGCTTGATGGTGAACCTATGCATTTGTCTTTCAAACTCGATTTTTATTGTACAAACAATATTTTTGAATACAAAGCACTCATATTCGGTCTCCGAGCTGCTTATGACTTAGATGTTAAGTCAATCAACATCTTTGGTGATTCTCGGTTGGTCATAAACCAAGTTAATGGTATATACCAGTGTAGTAATGAGATAATTCAAAAGTATAAGCATCATTTGGACATACTTTTGACCACCTTTGACTGTTACACCCTTCAAACCACCCCACGTTCTATAAATAAATTTGTAGATACCATGGCCTGCTTGGCTTTTCAGATACCTACTTCACTTGCTGACTCTAACATCTATGTCACCATACAAAGAATAAAATCACCCTCTTATTTTCCTCGTGAATTTTACTCTATCAAAATCACTTGTCCTAACCTGAGTGACCTTTGGTATAAGCAATACATAGACTATCTTTCCCTCTCCATTTTACACATCGATCTCATTCATAATGGACAACGTGCCTTCCTTAAAAGTGTCTCACGTTAAATCATCATGGGTGGTCTTCTATACAAATGTAGTTTCGACAGTATTCTCTTGTGATGCCTTACCAATTCTAAAATTCCTTACACTCTTAAGGAAGTCCACGATGGGACTTGTGGAGGCCAATTTAGTGGTCTTGCTGTGTCACCAAACGCATTCTTCTCCTAGGCTATTCATGCCAACCCTAAATTGTGACTATTGTGATTATGTCAAACATTGCGTAAAATGCCAACAACATGCTAATCTTCATCACACCCCTAGTCATGCCTTATAGGTCGCGTGAGACCTTTTCCATTTCTCTCAATGGGGTTTGGATCTTGTGGGTGATATCAACTCCCATTCTTCACAACGCCACCAATGGATCATAACATTTCATCAATATTACACTAAATGGGTAGAATCCATTCCACTCAATTTCACAAAAGACAAGAAAATATGTGAATTCACCAACCATCACATCATCTGTCACTTTGGTGTCCCTCACCGCATTATCATGGATAATGGAAAATAATTAAAAAAACCTTGCACAAACTATGCGATGCTTTTGGAATCCAACTTAGTTTCTCATCACCTTATTACCCGCAAACCAATGGTCAAGCCGAATCAACGAATAAAACCATGAACAAAATTCTTATGATGGTGGTCAATGATACTGGGAAGGATTGGCATACACACATTCCTTTCACCTTGTGAGCTTACCACACTAGTATTCGCACTTAAACTACGCCACCCCCTTTTCTTTGGTCTACGGAACTCGAGGCGGTCTTACCTCTTGAAGTCTAGATTCCATACCTCTACATCTCACTACAAGACATGCTTAATGAAGATGACTTTCACCAGGATCATTTGGCACAACTTGAATTATTAGATGAATGTCTTCTCAATGCCCTGGATCATCTTCAAATCTACCAAAAATGTATCAAATGTGCCTATGAAAAATGTTTTCATGAATGAACCTTACAATCAAATGAAATCATCTTGAAGGAAAATAAACATGTAACCAAAGAGGAGAAAAGTAAACAATAAAATTTTCTCCTAATTGGCTTGGATGATATATCCTTACCCATGTTTATGGATCGGTGCTTATCATTTGTCTTCACTCAAAGGTAAACCCAAACCTAAACCCCTTAATGCCTTGTATCTTCGATCGTTTTATTGTTGATATCAAGTCCGATATCACTTTCTATTAATTGCTCATTCATCCCTTAAGTGTTATTCACCTTCCATTATCACCCATTTTGAGGATCCATGATTAAACAAGAATCATGTGATTACCTGTCACCTTTTAGCCTTGTCTTCAATGTGAGTACCACGGCTCTAATCATAGCATGATTCTCATGGATACTTTTCATCTTCTTCAAGATGGAATCCCATGGTCATTCATCACTCAAAACCACCTCTTTCCTAGTTAATTTTTACGTACTACGATCTTGTCTTCTAAAACTGGACCCTAATCGTTCTCTATAATCTTGTCCAGGACTTAAACGTCTAAAAATAAATAAAAAGGGATACAACTCCTTGAGTCAAACTTAAAAAAATGACTCCCTCAAAAGGGACATCTCTTCTCCATATTCTACCACTATCAATAGACTGCTCCCTCGAAGGATAGCTATGTACGGTCATTACAAAAATGTAATAAATATTCAGAAGCTTCCCGCATTGATCAGATTCACAAAGACCTCAAGGATATAATATGTTCATCCCATATAGACTTCCCACATCAATCATTCTATTAAAAAAATCAAGAAAAAAGATGAAATTTTTTTCATGGACTTTCCTATTTTGGATTTGGGTTTCTTTTTCTAACAAACACATCGTCGTACACTAAGTTACGCTAAACCTCCCATTCTCACCACCTTGCCTTTTTCACCTTAATTCCTCGTTACTCAAGGGACTTGCCACAAATGCGACATTTTGTGATCTTGTGACTTTTCTTCACCCTTAAAAAAATAGGCCTATAGGGCATTCTATTCATAAGCCCATTTAGGGTATGGTAGACTCATTAGGGTTCTTATCAATTACACATCTCTTTTACCACCTTTTACCATTCACCTTCCTAATTACCTATTGATTCTCCTATATATAACTAGATCCTCGGCACATGTATTTAAAAATCAATCAACCATACCTACAACCTAAACTCAATCATGCTTATGACCTACATCACCCATGCCTAACACCTATCAAACCATTCCGCTATTTCACCCTAATCTTCCCTAGCTTATGGGAGAACTACATCGGCTTGAGGTCCCTTTTCATTAAGACTATGTAGGTAGCACTCCAAGTGCATGGGGCCATTAGAGGGTAGCTCAGCCACTCTCTACCCTAACCAATTCCCTCTTCCCATTTCCTATTCACATTCTACCTTTTTTGTTTCCTTTTATATCAATAATTGGAAATTAACCCAAACAAAAAATAATTGCTTCACATATTTACCATCATCACTCATACATTCATTTCATCTTGTCTACCATTTCCTTACCATTATCATACATTTTCCTACAAAACATCTTAACATGACCCACATCATCATTAATTGCATAAATTAATGAATTTAAAACTCAACCAACCTAAACTTCATCATACCTAAGTCAAACTCCGACTCAATCCATGCCTATGACTTTGACTTAATCCATGCCTACACAACCTCGACTCCATCATACTTATTTCACCTTGTTTCCATCATATACACAAATAATAATGGAAAGTAAAACAAGTACGTCATCCATAGTATAAATATCATCTATAAATCATGATGTATGTGTATATATACATATATACACCGATACAAATGAATACAAAAATCTCAAAACCCTCATGTACATCCTCACCCACCCTTTGACCTTACCCACCCTTATTGCAACCAACCTCCATGCATACATTACCTATAATTGTCCTTAATTATGTTTTGGGACTTGTTATTTTACCCATAGCTCAGCCCTAGTCATGTCATGACCTAGCTACTTGGACCTAGAACATTGCCAATGACCTATGAACTCATGTGCTTACTAGTGACCTATAACACTTACCCATGTTGTTTGACCTAATGACCTTACTTTGCATCTTGCCATGACCATTTATCCTATCCCAACCTTTGGTGTACCAGAACATACCTAAACGTTCCACACTTTGACTGTGAAGTGCTTCCACACCATGTCCTATACCTTGGATACCGGAATCACCTCAACCTTGTTTGGATAAACCTATCAACCTTAGACAATGTAGAGTTTACATGCTCTTCAACCTAGTACAAATGCTACAGTTTATATATGTGTGTGTGTGCATTTTATGGTACTTCCTTTGACCCCGATCCATTACCTAAATTTCCCAATTAAACATTTACCCCCTTACCCCGTTTGTCCACCTTCCTGTTCACCACATTCACCTATTATCAACCCACTCACTTATTCTTCCTTCTACCTCATATGTTCTCGGCTTGAGGGGGATCACCTTCACCCACACATGGGGCAACCACATCTTATTTTGGTCACATTCGCTACCAATACAAGCTAGGCAACAAAAGGAGAAAAATGTAGACATCAAAATTGGGTCACACGCTCCTTGACCCTTCGTTAAATAATCAAATTGAAAACACTCACCTAACCATGGCCCCTTATACCCCACACTAATATTAATTTAATTAATTAAATTTAATTAATCTATGTCCTCACAATATTTATTATTTAGTTATCCTAATTAAGATAATTCCCACACCACCACCTTATCTACACACCTCACCTAGCCACCTCACTCCTAAGTCTATTCTTAGTATGTTGCCATAACAAACTAAGACCTAACTAAACCCTAAAAATCAAATCCTACATCCCCACTAACCACATTATCGCATAAGAAAAGGTAACTCCCACTCTTGCCATGATGAATAGAGAGATCTAGAAGAAATCATTGCCATGATCTCCCATTTTTAGTAAACCTAGGAAATTCTTTCCCTAAGCGACATCGATCACCCCGAACCGATGCTAGTCAACTGGAACCATCATAGGTTACCTTTTATTCCCTTTGTAACCTTATTTCGAGAATCAAACAATTCTAAGAGCAAGAAAGGAGACCGAGGAACTATATGCAAGTGAAACAAGCATCCTTTTACAAATCTAGAAATTCAGAGCCATCACCAGGATCAATCAGAGAGCCAATGCATTCACGGGATCACTCCGGGAAAGCACCACAACAAGACCATACAAGTATTCTCCGATCAACCACCTCCACCACTCATCCATAAAAACCTTAACACTATAAGTATGGCCTATCATCACCAATCCAAAACTATGATAATTCTCCACCGGGAACTCCTCATGCTATGATTATTTACTAATGCACACTTTTAGTTTGGTGGATGTAATCTGGAAACACAACAAAAAACATAACACAAGAATACCATAGACTATGATATGAAGGAATGATGAAAAATCTGAAATATAAGTGTAAATTATAATATCAACATGAAATTGTTATAGTCTCACCCATGAGGTACTTCAAGTGTTACTAACTTCACTTTCCTTTCAACAATAACTATGGGAGAAACTTCACAATTACACCTCTTAATGGATTCTTTAACACACTTACTCATACAATATTTCTAACTACTTCCTTCTATGCTAAATGAGGGGGTGGCCTCTCTATTTATAGAACTTTCAGGCTTATCCACCTTATCTCTAAGATAGGATAAGAAATCTACTCCGACGAATCATATTCCATACCTTAACTCTTATCTTTATGTGTAAGCTTATCTTTTAAGATAAGATAAACCTTATCATTTCACATGGGTTCCACATTTTTAGACTTTTTACAAATAAAATATATAAAAATATTTATGACATCACTCCTTGTCCTTATTACTAATATAATATTTCTAATTCCTAATCATTTAGACCCTACTTCTCTACTTACCCTAACTTTGACATTTTAACATTCTTGAACAACTTATGACAAATATTTACTTTTTAATATAACATTTCAATTGTACTTTGATGTTACCATACTATACATTATTGGCGGCATCATACCAAAGCGGTCTTTGTTATCTTCTATTGGACACTACTACTAATTATACTTAACAACATCCTATTCCTAATACATTTATTAATGAAATAGAAATTATGGAGGAAAATTTTAGTGTCAACATCTTCCCCCTTCCTAGCTTCTACTTCGTCCTCGAGTAGACTACTATGGTGCTTGTAAAATCTTTAACTTGTCGTGGTTGACCCATTTCATAATGGGAGTGCCATCCAATTCCTTCATCGATATGTACCATTTTCATGCCACAATTGCTATTTTGTAGGGACCCATCCATTTGGGAAGAAATTTTCTTTGCCTTCGTTTTTATATATCTGAATCATATACTAGAACCAAGTCATTCACATGAAATGGAAACCAACGGATCTTTTGATCAAAGTATTCCTTTTGCTTCATTTTCTTCTTATAGCTTGTATCCTTCACTATTTCTCTCATTTCCTCTACCAAGTGAAGATGTACAAACCTTTCTTTTACTAAATCACTTTCATCCATCCTTTAATTTTTCATAACTCTCACAGTGGGAATATCAAACTCAATAGGAAGAATTGGATCAATGCCATAAGTCAACTCAAATGGGGAGTATCTTGTTGCTAACTTTGATGTTTCCCTATATGCCCACAATGTTGCATGATTCCTTTTATCCCACTTATGTACCTGTAAGGTTGCACCTTTTGCTAGAATTTGACAACACAAAATTTGTTCGTTCCACTGTCTATTTGTGCTTAGCTTGTATGTTGTTGCCTTCCTATGCTTAATAGAAAACTTGTTGACTAGGGATTCTACCACCTCATTAATGAAGTGGCTTCCTTGATCTGTTATAATTTCTAATGGGCAACCAAATATAGTGACAATGCGTTCATATATGAGCCTTGCCACTTCATCCATGGAAGTTGTTTTCCATGGCCTAGCTTCAACCCACTTGGTTAAATAATCTTGTGCAACTACAATATATTTATTTTGGCATGGGGTAGTTGGGCTGGACCTACATATCTATTACCCACTTTTCAAAGGGACCAAGTGGAAGAATAGGGCATAATGAAGCTGATGAAGTCTTACGGTTACCATGTGTTTGACAAATATCATATGTCTTACAATAATTATAACAATCTCTAAAAAGAGTGGGACAGGTGATAACTTGCATCCAAGATCCTTCTTTACGTAGGTTGTCCAGGAGAAGTGTCCTCCACATGTACCATTGTGAAATTATTCTATTATCTCATTCCCTTGATCACGTCCAACTACCCTCTTATACTTCTATCGAGTCCTATTCGAAATAATACTCCATGCATAATAGAATATGGATGACTCGGCTTGAGTAATTTTCCTCTTAGTCTTTGCATTGGCACCATCAAGAAACTTGAATTCATTTAGATAATTCCAAATATCAATGTATTCACTAGGGATTGTGTCAGGGATAACAATGTTGCATCTAGAAATCATCATAATCACAAGATAAACCTAAACCATCATAGGCTCGAGAGAGTGAATCTGCATTGACATGCTTCTTTCCTAGCCTATCTATAATATCAAATTCAAATTCTTGTAGCAAAATTATCCATATTGCTATCCTCTCGATGGGTTAGGCTTATTTACAATATATTTTAGAGACGATGATCTGTTACAACTATAAATTTCTGCCCTAGAAAGTAATTTCTAAACCTCTTTATAGTAAAAATGATAACTAGAGCCTCTTTTTCAATTACGATATAATTTACTATAAAGATCGCTTATTTTTCTACTCCCAAAGTAAACTGGATGATCATTCCCATTTTCATCCCTTTGGCTCAGTACTTCCTAGTACTACATCCGAGGCATCAATATACATAATGAATGGCTTGTTCCAATATGGATTCTTTAAAATAGGTGAAGACACCAAAGCTTCCTTTAGTTGTTCAAAAGATTCATGCATCTTATTTCCTGGTTCATATGTAACATCCTTCTTCAAGAATGGGTTAGTGGTGTGTAATCTTTGAGAAATTATTGATGAAACTTCTATAGTAACTCACATGGCCTATAAATGATCTCAACTTACTTATATTCATAGGAAATTGTAACTCTTTGATTTTTGAAACTTTATCGGGATCAATAACAATACCATCTCTGACACAACATGCCCTAAAAAAATTCTTTAGAACATCCAAAGACACACTTTGTAGGGTTTAGTGAGGCTTGTAATTCATCTAACCTTTTAAATGTTGTCTCCATTTGGTGCGGAGTGGTCCATATTGCTCTCATAGATGCAAAAATCATCTATAAATACTCGATGAAGTTTCCAATGTAGGTTCAAACACCCTATTCATTAAATGCTAGAACTTTGCTTTGGAGCATTACACAACCCAAAAGACATAACTCTATAACAAAATGTTCCCCAAGGAGTGGTGAATGTGGTCTTCGATTAATCTTTCTCTCTATACGAACTTAGTTGTATCCACTATATCCATTAGCAAAACTATAGCACTCCTGGCCAGCTACTTCATCCAAGATCTGATCTGAGAATGGAAGAGGGTAATGATCCTTATTTGTTTCCTTATTGAGCTTCCTATAATCAACACAAATGCATAGTTTCCCATTCTTTTTTATTGAGATTACAATGGGAGAAACCCATTCTCAATTGTCCGAAACAAATATGAATTACGCATCAAGCAACTTATCTATTTCTTCTTTTACTGAGTCTTGAAAAATTAGGATTCATTCTATATGGAATTTTCTTTATGGGCTTAGCACCATCTACCGATCAATAGAATGTTCTAACCAGCTTACTTGATGGATTTCCTTGTAATCAAAAGTGAATAGGTGTATGTACCTTCGAAAGAGCTAGAGGTAGGATTCCTTGTCACTCTCCATCAAAACATCACCAATCTTTATTTGTTGGAGACGATCATCAATTTATTCTTCGGATAATTTTATGGGTTCATGAGTCCATGTGACTAGAAGGATATCTATGACTGAAACATCAGCCTCACTTTCTTCATCTTCTCGTGTCCACTTCACTAGTACTAGAGTAATTAGAGGATGTCGAATCATTATTTTCATCACTTGAATCCATAGGTTCTACCTTATGATGTCGAGGATCACGTTTATCTTCACCCTCTCTCTGCCACATCCAAGTGTCATGAAGCCTTTATTCTAGTAGTTTCTTGCATGAACTCTCGTTATTCATGGCCTTCCCAACAACATTGGGTGTAGACACCAAATTTGTGTCTTACGACCCTTGTGACCCGCATCTCATCTCGCAACTTAACCTCATCACCTAAACCTTACACAATTATTTATTAATTACCTTGTAATTGATAAATCCACATCACCTTACCTGCCACCTCATTTTGCCACCTCATCATGACCTAGCCCTAACCCTAAACTAACCTAATTAAGACCTATGGCTTGGTCTAGACTCACATCCATAACTAATGCCTCCTTACTCGCACCCAAAACCGACCTTCTAGCCACTTGACCAAGCCCGCAACTGATCTCTCGGGAGAAAAGCAGGGAAGGTGGGTTATTTTACTAAAAATAGCCTACTTTTTCCTTACCGATGCCGGTTCCTACTCGACCGCCATCGGTTACACAACCGCCATCAGTTCCCTGTAAATGGGCTCCCAAACCAAAAAACAAAGGATCGGAATTTCATTTTTGGGATCAGGTGGAATGATTTTTGAATCAACAGAGATCATTGGGAGCGAAAAAGCAGAGTCCAGATCTTCACTTGACCGAGCAGAGACGAGTGGAAATACCGGAAGTGTTTACAGCAAAGGAGATCAGCTTGCATCTTCGTCAAAACCAGTAAGTCACATCTTGCATGTCCTCTGTTATAACATTTCTTATGCCTTTTGAATTACAGTCCTCATAAATCCATCCTCAATCCACTACCCAAAGATGCATATTACCTCTAACTATCATTCATCTACCTCTCATCACCTTATTTCCTAATACCACCTATATACAGCCTTACAAACAACACAACTACCCCACAAAGCAACTAACCTACAGATCCTAGAACCCACCGGTATCGGTTATCAGTAACCGGCATCGGTTCCTCCGATCAAAACCAGAAAACCAGCCTTTCCCCTACCCAGTTCAACGAAGCAACTTAATTGATATTTTACAGCCTTTCGTGTTAATTCATATTAGCGGGAAACCACCACCTTCGAAAGGAAGTTTCATATTTCCTGGGCCCAAGGCGCTTCCTCATTTATTGTCTAATCAAAATCTTGTGGTCTTGTGTTCTTATTTGCAGGTAGTCCTTCCAAGACAAAAAGGAGTTCTTCGCAATCAGCCTGATCTTTCTCTACGGTACGCGCACACCATCTCGACATTCTACAGGTATTCCTCCTAGCCCCTAACCTTATCTGTTTCTAAAAGGAACAAAACATTCCGAGTGAAACATTTTGGCACGCCCGGTGGGACCCATCTTGGGTTTCTGTTTCTCTTGCTTATTTTCATTTTAGGAAGCATACTTGCTTTGTTCTTTGCTTTTGTTATATATTTCGTAAAGAATTTGTCTTGCTTTCCTAGTTTCGCATTAGTGAAAGTCATCTCTCTTGCTTCATCGAACATAATTTTTGATTTGGGTTTAAAACATGTGCATTGCATTCCTGCTTGTTGTTTTTCAATTCTAGTGAACATAGATTAAGTAACAGGTCGTACACGTGGGGGTGATATCCACGGTATTGACAGGAAATTAAATTTTACATTCACTGCACAACACATACCGAATCACTTCACAATTAACACAACAGCTCAAACATCCCCTTTTTTTTTCCGCGGTATTCCTCCGCCCGATTGAGGTAACCTTATAAGCCAAAACAACTTGACATTTCCCCTAAGTCTCTTGTTTAGGATTCTCACATCATTCTACGTCTAAAGGCATAAGCCCACGATAATTAAAATTAACCCTAGGGTTAATCTCTGGATTTGTGTGTGCATCTTGCTTGTTTTTAGTTCTGTTTTCTTTCTCATACTCTGTCTTCTGTGATCAATAATTGGACACGTATACTAAACGTTGTTAAAAATCAAATTAGCAGCCTTTTATATCTTGTTAACCCAGACTTCTTACACCGACATCGGTTACCTGACCGACGTCGGCTATAGTATAACCGACATCGGATACTAGACCGATATCGGTTACTGTCTTCTACAACCCCTGACAAACCAGCAACCTGCCAATTTCACCATTCTAAGGCTGTTTCTGTTCCGGATAGATTGAAACCCTACTGTGAACACCTGTCCATGGTTGTTATCACTCGAAAGCAAGCCGCCGCCATGGTTTCACATGCTTGCTCTGTTTCTTTACCTGAATCACCCCCTTCACATTCTGTGGGGAATCCTACAGACACCAGTGAGATCCCCCAAATTCCTGTAGGAGACAAGGACTTTGCCAAGTTTCTGGATGCTAATTCTAGCGCTGTACAATACTATTTGTCCCATACCCCTGACCGTACGCCTGATGGTCAGCTCCTTGTTGGTATGCCTATTAGTATAGCTGCTCATTTAGCTCCCACTCCGCCTGATAATACCGCCTTGCTACCTGCATCTCTAGCCCCGTCTCCCAATCCAACAGCTTCAGAGGTTCATACGACTCAGATTGGCTTTTCTTTGGCTAATCTTGGACCCCACATATCATTACCACCGACTGCCCCTACCTCATCTCTCTTGCAGACTACTCCATTCATGACTTGCTCTCTGCCACCTATCCACACGAGCTTTCCTTCTCAAGCTCCGCCTACCTTCTCATTCCCATACACGTATCCAGTAACCTCAACACCTTATATGGGACATCCCTATTCTGTCGCCTCAACATATTCATCCTCCATACCTTATCAACACTTAACTCCACCATTGTCCAGTGGAGGCCCTTGGCCCAATTTGCCTCCGTTTGCCACAACCGCATCATCATCTCATCCAACCACAGATTTCATCAAACAAATGATGGACAAAATGCAAAATCTGGAGGCTTCTGTGTCGGGAAGTCGTAGCGCCTTGACATACGAGCAAGTTTGTCGAGCCCATTCACCCTTCTGTCCCCCTTCATTCATATCCTCCTCAATGGGAGTTGCCGAAATTTACTCGTTTTAATAGTAAAGAGGATCCTCAACAAAGACTTGTGATCATTTAGACATGCTTGTTATTTGATTGCCCATGATGATGCCTTCTTTACTCCGCACATTTCCCATGTCCTTATCGGGACTCGCTTGGAGTGGTACGGTGCTTTAACCCAAAGACTCAATCTTCTCTTTTAACCAACTAGCCCAATCTTTCTTGGATCACTTCTCCATTAACATTGCTAAGAAATTATCCATCACCGACCTTTATGCCATCCAACAATTCAAGACGAATCTATCGCAGATTTCGTTGGACGATGGCGTGGCCTTATCAACAAACTTACATATGCCTTGCCTCAGGCTGAACTTATCGAACTTTTCACACGGGCATGTGCTAAGCACATTTCTCCTACTCTTCAAATTCAAACTTTCCGCACATTTGATGAGGCCTTTACCATGGCTTGGAAACTAGAAATTCGAGCCTTAGAAGAAGAGAAATTGCGGTTGCGCAACAAAAACCTCAATTTCCGAACTCCTGATTCTACCAATAAACCAAATACTACCACTCCTCACGTGTCCACTTCTTCTAAATCAAAAGGAGCTGTCCACGCGGTGATGGTTAAATCTCAAACACCGTTAATACCCCACCAAAAACCACCTATAAGTACAAAGCCAAGCCCATCAACTACACTCCTTGGGAGAAACATATGGTGTGATATTAGAAAAAAATTTCAAAGCGAAGCCATTACATTACCTCCTGTTAAACCTCATTCCGGGTTTGATTCCACTCGTGCCATACCTTCCTGGTACAAAGAAAATGACTTCTGTAACTTCCACTGCGTGAAGGGACACAATCATGAGAACTACAAGATGTTGAAAAACATAGTGCAGGAAATGGTTGATGCAGGGGATATAACCCTCGATAATCCTAATGCCCCTGCCAACCGAAATTTGAAAATCTTCAACAAACCATTCCCGAATCACTCTTCCAACAGTAACACAAACCAGGATATCTTAGCTGAAGAGAGTGTTCATGAGATCCATGCAGTCTTTGATACCTAGCCCAAAGCCTCTATCGAGAAAATTTTGAATCAAGCCTCTTCACTAACATAGGAGCCCGAACCTCCTTTACCACCATCGAACCAAAGTGAAATCATTCCTTTACCCATAAGGGAGTTAACTGCCCAGACTCCTCTTCCCATCGATGAGTCTGCTTATACCACATCCCTACAAGACTGCGAACGGATGTTATCTAATCTATCTATTTCCCAGACTTCCCCTTCTACCACTCTTGTTGCACAAGAGGAAGGTACGCCACTCCTTTTGACATCCTTAGATGAGAAATCTCTTGCACCGACATCACCAAATTCTTTAACCATGACGGATCCTCTCGAACACGCCCTCTTACTTATTAGTTCTTCATCGCCTAAATCTTTTCAACGACCGGTTGACCTTTAACATCTATTGATACAAGACCTCATCTACTCATCAGTATCACACCCACAAAGTTGGAATCATAACCCACCTTTCTTCCGTACCAAATTTACAATTCAAGCCTGAAGACTGTCATTCTCCAGAGGATAGACAAATCCTATGGGAACGTTTGAGTACGCAATATTCTACTCAAATGCAAATGACCAATCCTGAGACCTCCACCATATACCCGAAGTGTTTACAGAAGCTTAAAATTCCCATGTTCTCACCTTCACCCCCCTCACCTCTACCAAATGCCTCGTCCACTTCTATTAACTTAGCCAAATCTTCCCCTACGCTTGGGACCTTACCCATACCCAATCTAACACACCCACCTAAGTGACTAGATTTGTCCAAGAATAAAGCCGCCCGCCACCTAGGAGACACACTCAACCCGTGCCTCTATCATAATCAAAACCATCATCATCATACCTACCTTCCATATTAGGACCTCATCCTTCCACCTTGCACCAATATATCATACCTCCTGCGTTTTCTTCAAAATGATCTACGCCTTCGCACCCATACGGGATCAAAGGGTATATCAACATTATCACCCCACGTATCCCGTCCACCCATCAACCCTAAAAAAACTCCATCATCAAAGGATTTATTTTTGTCAATCCCCTTTCTCCGTGGTTGTTTCCCGCTACCATGTCATCTCGTAGCCTCATCATCTAACCAGCCAATGTAGCTCCTGCGCCAAAGAAACCACGTTTAGTGAAAAACACATATCAACACCCCTCGGTTAAACCACCACCCATACGAACTAACCATGCCCAAACATTACCAAAACCCATGCGCAATCAATACCCTCATCCTCTTCTGATTTTGACCCACTCAAAGGATCTTATGCCAAAATCCTTGCTATGTTAGTAGATAATGCGACCATTTCCCTACCCCCACTTAGACCTTATGACCCGTCTAAACCTCGACCTATAGGTTATGATGAGTCTAAGATCTGCGCTTATCACCGCACACCAGGACATGATGTGGAGGGATGCAAAGCTTTAAAAACCATCCTTCGTCAGTCACCTCTCCCAGATAGAAAGGTTAAGAAAGACAACTTACGAAGGGAGAGACCTTTAGCTTCAATTCCCTCTCCTATACCATCTATCCCCGCCTCACCACGATCTATCATTATTACAACCCCACCTCTTGAAGACCATAATTTATCCCAACCATCTTCCTCATCTCAGGTTTACGAGATTAATATGATTAGTGTTGCTACTCGAGCGCAGAAAAACAACGAGAAAGCGAAAGAAAGCACACCTGCGTCCTCTCTTTCTCCGTCTAGCATCCCGATTGCACCACCACCCAAAGTGGTTATTCGTGGACCCGCTTACCCCGTCTCTAATGGAGTTGCCCATCGAGCCATGATCAAACAGCTTCACCAATCACCCGTCAAAATGACACTATATGATCTCATTCAGACTTTTGAATCTCATCGAAAAGCTCTCGTTGAAATTATTCAGGGGATCGAGGTCTTACTTAATGAATCCCTACCTGTTGCCTCCATTCTAACACCCAATCACGTTTCCTCTCTCACCAAACAACCCACCGCCCCAACCACTTCTGTCTCTGTACCACAAGCTGCTATAGTCAGTTTCTCTGAAGATGAAATTGTCGATTTTGGTACAGAAGATCCTGACCCTGCCCTGTTCATCTCAGCTTATGTCCGGGACATTCGTGTACATCGTGTTATGATTGATGGGGGTGCTAGCCTAAACATCATCTCTTCAAAATCTTTTCAACAAATGAATATCCCTTCTAGCTACATGTGTGCCAACCCCATCATGTTGCGGTCATTCAATGACGCTATTACCTCTACCTTAGGCACCGTGATCCTCAACATTCGGGTAGGACCACGTACTTTACCCGAACTCTTCTATGTCCTTGAGGGAGAGTTCCAATATAATATATTGCTGGGTCGTCCTTGGATCCGGGCCATGGGATGCGTTCCCTCAACCTTACATAGATGCATAAAATTTGAGTACGAGGGGAAGTCCTACACCGTAAAAGCTGATCCTCCCCCCTTTAAAACCTGCAATATGTTATACCGCCCAAATGATGTGCTGGTACCAATCAAGACACCCGTTCATTCAACCCAACCATCTTCTTCAACTATGCCTCAACCATGTACCTCAATCGCACCTACGCCTTCAACTAATGAAACCACCGTCGCAAAAACCACTTCCCTTCCCGCAGCTAACATCCCAACCGCAGACCCCTTAGTAGATGTTTTTCAGCGCCTTACGCTGGGGGAGTATCACCTATATAACGTTAGTTCTTTCCATACCCCACAGGAGTACGGACAGGTACATGCCCATCCTAACTATGACCGTCGTGTGGGGGAAGTAATCTCCTACGGACCACCTCACTGCCGCACTAACCTAACGTATGGGGGTGTCGACGCATCTTCCGTTGCCCCTGAGCCTCCTCTTGGTGTGGTTCCTTTCCAGTCTGATTTTCAATACCTTACCAATCGTCGCTTTGCCCTCACCTTCTTGACTCGCTGTGCTTGGAAAGGCTTTGGTTTTGGTCTTTATGAACAAGGCCGACATACGCTCATCCCCATCACCACACGCAAACATAATGATCGCAGTGGTCTCGGTTTTCCTGAAACACCTACACAAGAGACACCTCATGTCACCAGATATGGGAAGAAGACGACGTCACCCCTACCAAACCATCATCACCCACGAATCTATAGACCACGAATCTATCCCTCCCAAATTTTTTTTTCATAAATGCTATCTTCATAGGTCCTCTCACTTATCAACGTGATAATGAGGACCCATCTTCTCTTCCCCTTCTGTATCCAGACATGATCAAAGAGGATTCACCTTTGATTAATGTTTTTGAGCGTCAGGATGACGACTCCATCCTCACTTACCTTAGCGCGGATGATTCTTATATTCAACGAGCCTTACCATCTGAAACCCAAACCATGCTGAATGAATCTACAATAGAAATCAACATCCACACGGAGGAGGATCCTCACATTGTGAAGATCGGACAATCCCGTAACGCATCAGAACAAGTCGCCTTTACTACTTTCCTCCGTGCTCGCAACCAAGCTTTCGCTTGTCTCTACTGTACCCGACATGCCAGAATTGATCCTCGGCATTGCTGTCCATAACATTACATCAAACCCGATTCCAAGCCAATTAAATGTAAATTGAGAAAATTCATCCACGCATTGCCCTCTTGGTCAAAGAGGAGCTCCAACGACTCCTTTCTGTTTCCTTCTTCTTGCCTATTGACTATCCTCCATGGATTTCTAACATCATACCATCACTAAAGCGACGGGGGACTTCGGATATGCACTGATTTCCGGATCTTAACCTCGCTTGTCCTAAGGATGACTTCCCCTACCTATTATTGATCAACTTGTTGATCTCACTGCGGTCATGAAATAATTTCTCTCATGGATGGCTTTTCAGATACAACCAAATTTTGGTTGCCCCTACCCGATCAACACAAAACTTCCTTCATAACTCCTTGGGAACCTTCATTACCGTGTAATGCCACTTGGCCTTAAGAATGCTTTGACGACCTATCGGTGGGCTATGACCTACATTTTTCATGACATTATGCACACTATCCTTGAAGATTACGTCGACGATCTTCTTGGCAAGTCTAAACATCGCAGTGAACATCTCGATGTTTTAACCATTATTTTTGATCGCCTGTTACAATATTCTGTCCATCTTCAACCAAAGAAATGTGTCTTTGGTGTCCTTTCGGGAAAGCTTCTTGGTTTTATCGTCTCTTTGCGTGGCATCGAGGTCGATCCATCTAAAGTCAAAGCTATCATAGAAATGCCCCCACCTACCAATCTCAAACAATTACGTAGTTTACAAGGTAAGCTCCAATCTATCCGACGTTTCATCTCCCAACTCTCGGATCGATGTCAACCTTTCCATCACCTCCTTAAGAAGGACATTGATTTTCAATGGAGTGAAGAGTGCCACCAAGCCTTTGAAGCTCTCAAAACTTATCTCTTGCAGCCACCCGTGCTTATCCCACCTCAAGACGACCGCCCTTTCTACCTTTACCTTTCCGCCACTGACCACGCTGTAGGGGCCATGCTTGCACATCATGACTCTGAAAATAAAGAACAATCCATTTATTATATAAGTCGTACTTTGGTGGATTATGAGACTAGGTATACACATGTAGAAAAGTTGTGCCTAGCCCTATCATTCGTGGCTACCAATCTCCGACACTACCTTCTGAATCACAAAACTTTCCTCATCACCAACACAAACACCATCCATTACATGTATGCCAAACCTCATCTAAACCAACGCATCGCCCGATGGCTCATGCTCCTCGCCGACCTTGACCTTGAGTTCGTCCACCGAAATCAATCAAAGGACAAACCATCGCAAACCAACTTGCGGAAGCCCCTTTACCTGGGGAACAATTTACCAATTTTATATTCCCCGACAAACTCATCACCACTCTTTCACTCGGGGAAGAGTCGTATCAAATGACCCTCTTCTTCGATGGATCTAAATGCCAACACGGTGGAGGAGCTGGCGTTGTTCTCATTCCTCTTGACGCCGAGCCTATGCCTCTTTCATTCCAACTCGATTTCCCTTGCACTAATAATACAAATGGAATACGAGGCCCTTGTTACAGGTCTCCGGTTCGCCGCACTTAGGTATCAAATCTATCAATATTTTTGGCGACTCTCAATTGGTAGTCAATCAAGTTATGGGCATCTACCAATGCAAAAATGAGGAACTTCAAAAATACAAACACTACGTGGATTCGCTTCTAGCCTTATTTACTCACTATTCTATCCAAACCATTCCACGCTCTACTAACAAATTTGTGGATACTATGGCTTGCTTAGCCTCGCAAATTCCAGCCTCATCAACTGACTCTGACATTTTTGTCTTGGTCCAACAACTCTTTGCCCCATCTTATTCAGCCCCGGTTGTTTGTACGATAAATATTGTGTCTGCTAACTCGCAGGATACCTGGTATCACCAATTCCATGACTACCTTACAACCTCTGTTCTCCCTTCTGACCTTACTAGTACTGGTAAACGTGCTTTTCTTAAACACATTTCTCGTTATGTAGTTATGGGGGGACTCCTTTATAAACGTGGCTTTGATGGCATCCTCCTTCGATGTCTCACCGGTGCGGAGATCACCCATACCATCCAACAAGTCCATGACGGTATTTGTGGTGGACATTTTAGTGGCCTTGCCATGGCCAAACGAATCCTTCGCCTCGGTTATTATTGGCCTACTCTCAATAACGACTGCTACGAATATGTTAAGCGTTGTGTTATGTGTCAACAACATGCCAACCTTCAACATACTCCTAGCCACCCGCTCCAGGTCGCTCGAGATCTTTGGCCCTTCTCACAATGGGGTTTAGACCTTATTGGTGAGATTCACCCGTCCTCTTCACAACGTCACCGATGGATTATCACAGCAACCGAATATTACACAAAATGGGTGGAGGCTATTCCACTCATTTCAACTAAAAAGGAAAAAATTGTCGAATTCATTAACCATCACATTATCTGTCGTTTTGGTATTCCTCATCGCCTAATAACAGATAATGGTAAATCTTTTAAAAACAAGTTGTTACAAGACCTTTGTGACAACTTTGGTATCAAACTTAGTTTCTCATCGCCTTACTATCCACAGGCCAATGGTCAGGCTGAATCTTCTAATAAAACCCTAACCAAAATCCTCATGAAAGTTGTCAATGAATCCGGAAGAAATTGGCACGATCACATTCCCTTTGCCCTTTGGGCTTATCGTACTAGCATTCGTACCTCTACTAATGCCACACCTTTTTCTTTGGTATATGGTACCGAGGCTGTTTTGCCTCTCGAAATACAAATACCCTCCCTTAGAATATCTCTTCAGGATATTCTCACCAACGATGATTTCCGCCAAGAGCGGTTAGCCCAATTAGAGCTTCTTGACGAACGTTGTCTTACAGCTCTTGACCACCTTCAAATCTATCAAAAA
Source organism: Taxus wallichiana var. yunnanensis (assembly GCA_018340775.1). Lineage (NCBI taxonomy): Eukaryota > Viridiplantae > Streptophyta > Pinopsida > Cupressales > Taxaceae > Taxus > Taxus wallichiana. Next base: position 915,536,928 of record CM031237.1, read on the forward strand.
CGCATCAAACGTGCTTATGATAAGCGACTTCATGAGCGTACCTTTAAGGTTGGTGATCTTGTCCTCAAAGAGAATCAACATGTCACCAAACTAGAAAAGAGCAAATGTGGAAAATTTGCTCCCAATTGGATTGGGCCTTACATAATCACTCACACCTATGGATCGGTGCTTATCGTTTAGCTTCACTTAATGGTAAGCTCGAGCTCAACCCCTTAATGCCTTGCATCTTCGACCATTCTCTTTGTTGAATTTAGTGTTATATCACTTCTTATCTACCTGCCGCTCATCCCTTGAGCTCACATAAAACCACATGCACTTCGCTTTCCTACACCTCATAATGAAAAACAAGCTCACATAGTTTGATTCTCACCTCACCTAAACGATGCCTTCCCCTTTTTAGTCTAGTCAATGACTTCAAAGTTTTAAAATAAGCCGTATTCTTATGGGATTTTCTTGAGTCAAACTTCCTACCAAACTAGATGCTTCACGCCAAAATAACATCTAGCTATCTAAATTATATATAGACTGTTCCCTCGAAGGACAACTATATGCCAAATTATTGCTGCTATTATATATAGATACTGCTCCCAGAAGGACAACTATGCACTAAAATCATATCTCTTTACTATATAATAGACTACTCCCTCAAAGGACAGCTATACACAGTCAGCCTTTATCAGAAGCTTCTTGCATTGATCAGCTTCGTGAAGACCTCAAGAATAGCACAATCAATATCCCTTGTAGACTTCCCGCATCGATCAGTCTATATTCAGTAAAATAAAAGCCTCATTCAAAAAGAACTTTTTGGGTCATGGACTTGTCTATTTAGGGTAGGTTCTCTTTCATCAGAACACTCACTTTGTAATAAATTCTCTGTACCTCAGCTATATCATCCACCTCACCTCACCATTTGTTTCAACTCAAGGGACGTAATGTACACCCGATATATTGTGATCATACAACTCTTTTCACCTATGGACTTCTCGTCTATGCACGGTACCTAGGGCTTCAAGCTCGTTCTACGTTTGGTGGTTTGTTTAGCTCTTTTCACCTACGGAGCACTCTTTCCGCTTTGCCTCGCATCTAGGATTGTGTGTTGATCTTAATCAGGACATGGTTCCCTACCACTTGGGTAGGCTAACTTTCACTTCCCTTATACCTTTTACAACATCACCAATTCATTTCCGACACCAACAACCTTACCTTACCAATATTAATATCAATATTCTTACCAATCAACCAATTGCCTAAACCATACCAAATTGCCTGAATTCACCTCTCCCTGATCCTAAGGGAGAACTACATCGGTCTGAGGCCCCTCCTTGCTTTGTGCAATGGGCTATGTAGGCAACACTTCGGAGACATGGGGTCTTCCAAGGTTAGCTCGACCATCCCCTACCATAACCTATCATGTGTGGTAAATATAAATATTTTTGTGTATTTCTATTTAATCACATTCCTCTTTATCCTTTTTCAAAACAAAAAAGTCAAAACAAAAACATTCTTATTATTATAACTCAAATCAACATACATATTCCGTTTTATTTAGATGTTAAACAAATACATCTTCTCTATCATTGACACGCAGTCGGTACTCTTATTTATTCTTATACCTTGCTAACATTTATTTAGACCCTCACGCCTCATCCCGAACTAGGTGATGATCGTGATCGTCGACCCCTCTCGCCAGGCCTCTCTATCCTCAATGGTACCACGGCTATTGGTACCGCCCACTGATCTGCCAATCTCTCCTGTAACATATGAATACGCCCTCTCGCATGGAGGACTCCAGCCTCTAGTCTCTCCGCCCGTGACTCCATGACCACTAACGATCCTCTTGTCTCATCCACTGCGTTTGGAGCTGCTAAACAAAACGCTGCAGATGATCCTCTCTGCGTAATCACCGCTATGTCAGGACGATCACGTACACCTCGTAGTTCTGCTACCCACCATAATCTATAGGCCTCTGTCGTTCCTGCATCCATTACCCTGCGATCGGCTGCTACCTCTTCAGGCCCTTCTGGAGGTGTTGGCTGGGGAGGTGAGAATACTGCCTCTGCATCGATCCTCATATAGGGTCTATAAGCCTGGGGTATATCCTGCACAAATCCAAATTGTCGCCGCACGCGATCTAGAGGAATCCTCTCATACTCACTGGCATGTGCCTGCGATCCACCTCAATCGCTCTACACCCCTCAACTCCTCAGCTATATTCTCTGTTACCATATAGTTTCCGTAAGGCCGCCAACAGATATCCGCAATCGTCACTCTCTCCCATACCTACCTATAATACTCAAAGTCATCCGTCACGGCCTGGGATCTTGCCTCCTGTTCTGTCTGGACCCATCATCTGAATCCCAACCTCTGTACTCCGGTTTCTCCTGACTGGATGGATCGGCCTACTGGTCACACACAAACAATGTGCTCATAGGTCCAACGATTGTAATAAGTATGAACAATCCGGTGTGGATTCGCTTCGTGATTTCACCTCTGACAAGCCCATAAACCCCCTGTATAGCTCCGCCAAATATACAGTGCCCATGCAAACGTCACGTTCCTTTCTATCATCTCCCAAATAACACACATCAATGCCTTTAGAAATATTCCCCCTCCGCCCTCGGTAATGCATAATACCCTACCGCTATCATTAATATTACTGCTAACCTTGTCTCCTCAGGATGTGCTGCATACATTATCCCATACGTAAATGACAAACCTCGCTGTGTTAAATCTCGTGCGTATGGACCAAATACTGCTGTTATCGCTCCCCGTGCCGCGCTAGGTAATGCCTGATATACTGGTTTTCCTGTAATTGGGAGTCTCAAAATACGGAACACATCTTCCAATGTTACTGTCATTTCCCCTGTTGGCAGATAGAAGGTATTTGTCTCAGGATTCCATCTCTCAATCAACGCCTGTAACATAGCATGGTTACGTGTGATTCGTGAATAATAGCGGATTCCACTTAACCCCAAATGATTTATCAATGTCCATTCAGCTGGCGTTACATCCGCTCGGATTCGTGACAACAGCGCTGGTACACTATCATTCATCCTCAACCCTGCCTCTGCCTGCATACATCCAAATAACAAAAAACCATTCAATTCCTCCAATCCCCCCGGGTTTTTTCTCAAATTAAAATTCCTACAAAGAACGGTATCATTTACTGACTAACTGCGCATTTCAGTTGAGTAACCGATACCGGTTATCCCTAACCGATATCGGTCCCTGTTATGCCTAAAACAACCACCTACGACAATAAATTGCTCGTTTATTCCTCTCTGTATACACAGACATACTTGAAACCCTTGATTACCTACCATGTAACACTCACCCCATTTATAACCCTTGTTATCATCTTTTCTTTCTCATATCTACCCACATACTCTCCCCCATCTTATTCACAAAACATGCAGTAGTCAAATCACAAACAAAACGTTACCTCTTGGGTTGCAGTAGCTTGAGGTGGCCCTTGTCTTCCCTCTTGTCCCTGCCTGCTGGATGTTTCTCCTCGTCCTGCCATTATCACCACCTTTTTCAAACCTGCCTTTCTGTCTTCTGAATCTCAGATCACAATCACTTTCCCTGTCTCTTTACTCCTAATCACTCAAATCTCTCATGCAAATACCTGTCTCAGTCGTCAAAAAGTGTCGCGTTCGCGTATTTAACTCTTGCATGGCTCTAAAAATAAGAACTTAAGTTGCCACCCTAGCTTTTCTATTTTTAGAAAAGCTCATAACTAAATAACCGGTATCGGTCATGTGACCGATATCGGTCTAGCAGCTACCGACATCGGTTCGCTAACCGATATCGGTTATAGACCTATCTTTTTACAACATGGTTCTTTTTCTTCATTTTCTACCTAATTTTTTGTCGCGCCTGCCCTTTTTCCTGCATAACAACACCATTATCCATATTTCTCCATCCACCACACATATCATTACAATGTCCATAACATCATCTATTTTACAAAAACAAACAAACCATCAACTAAGTCACATCTACACAAAACCAAAAACTCATCATTTGGATCCAACTCATCAGATACATATATAACAATGTCACAAAACCAGCCCAAAACATGCAACATTTCATCATATAACACATCATCCATATATCAACACGTCAAATAAACTCATCATATATTCTATACCACAAACCATTGACGAAATACTTAAACACATTTTTGAACACTGCATGTGGATCAAAACATCATCTCTATATATATATACAAATTTTCAAATATACAATGTGCCCTGCATCGGGGCCTCTGTGATCTCATCATACAACTAAGCCGGCACGCAGGCCGCAATAACTATCCAAAATCTCGACTCGGCTCGCAGGCCGGTCCCTCATATCAAAAATATACTCGGCTCGCAGGCCGGTATCAAATATACAACCCGTACTCGACTCGCAGGCCGGTATATAATGAATAAATGAATCCATACATGAATAAATGAGGGCACGCAGGCCTCTATCAACATAACCGGTGCCCATATCCAATATACAAAATACAAAAACAATGCAGGGATCCCTCAGCTCTCCCCACCGCCCTCGGCACCTCTCCCTGCTGGTCCCTATGGCGCCTCTCACCTCCTTCCTGTAACAGACATGCTGGCTGTGGCTACACCTCCCTACGATCTCTGACTACGCGAGGTCTCCACTCGGTGTGCCGCATATGGCTGATACTCAGCTCTGGTACTATCAAGAACATCCTGATAGTACTGGGTCTCCTCTCTCACCTCCATGTATCTATCCCGTGCCACCGTCGGTACTGGGGCTGGTCCCCGGACTCCTACTGCCAGTACCCCCTATGCTGTCTGTGCTTTGGTGGTGCACGTGTGGGTGCCACTACTTGCGCGATGGTATCACATGCACTGCTCTATACATGAGCTGGGCTAGCTGCCCTGTAAGACCCTATTTGTGCTGCGTAGTAGCAAGCTTGCCTCTGTAATAACTGCACTTGGCCCCTGAGCTGATCTCTCTCTGCCGTCACCGCTGCCAAGTTTGGGCAATGCGGGCATGCTTACCCTCACCGCTCTCGACTAGCCCACCAAACCTGTATGCTGCCTGTGCACCCAAAGCATCATCTACACCATCATCTGTTGGCCTCTCTGCAACCCAATCTGGATCCAGGGGGCTGTGGTGCGGGCGGTGGGGCCTCTACATCATCCCTCCTGTACTGAGGGAAGGGAGGTGGCTCGTCTGTCACGCCCCATCTGCTGCGTGCCCTCTCTAGGGGTATCCTCTCGAACTCTCTCGGCCTCCATCCCGATATCCAAAAGTGTCTTTGGATCCGGCGTATCTGCTTGGCCTCCTCTCAGGCGGGTGATGACATCTGTAAGGTCTCCATATGATGTCTACCGCTGTCAGGCCCTTTAATAAATGTCTATAATACGCCACATCTCGCCCTGCAAGAACTGCTTGTGGCTGCCTCACGACCCCAACCACCTCTCGAAAGCCATATCAGTATATGACTGTGGCCCTTGCTGCTGGGGGGTAACCCTACTAGCTTGATGCATATAATGTGCTCATATGCCCAACAATGCAGCAAAATGTCGAATGTAGATACGAATCGCCTCATCTAGCGATAACCCCATAGCTCTCTGTATAGCTGCACCAGATACATTGGTGCCCACGCATAGTATTCTCTCTCAATCATCTCAAGCAACACCCCCATCAACGCCCGTGGAAAGTGGCCTCCCTCTCGAGTCCGGAGGGCGAAGCGGGTGATCTCAATCATCATCGCCAGACCCCGGTAGCCGTGTCTCGTGTCGATGCGCACGGTACATGTCACCATACCCAATGCTCGCACTATGATAGGTAAGTAGCGCAGCTGCATCTCCAAAAACCTGTAATATGCTGTCCATGGCAGTCTCTGAATCTACCTGGAAGACTACCTCTCCCTCGATAGGTAGTCGAAGGATGTGATACACATCCTCCAACGTGATACTCATCTCCCCGGTCGGAGATGGAACACATTGGTCGCCGGATCCCATCTCTCGATGAGGGCGACCATCAGGCTGTGATCTCTCTCTATCACTCTGTACCTCTGGACTCCACCGAGTCCCACCTCGCGCATGATCACCCAGTGCGCTGCGGACACATGTGGTCTCATCCGAACCAACGGCGGGGCATCCTATCCCACATCGTTAATCACTGGCCGACGTGCTGCAAAACCAACCCACATCCTTAGACCTACTCTTTATCACAACATCTACTTTACCCTCTAAACCCCCTTTTATCCCCCCGACCACACCCCAACTCTCTACCACCCCCCTCTAGCAACCTACCTTCAACCACCCAACCCAAAACCCACCTAACCCCAACCCATACAAATCCCATACCTACCCACAACTCAACCCACCCAAACCACTACCCGACCCAAAGCCCAAAATCTACCCAAATCCAAACCCACCCAAAGCCCAAAATCTACCCAAACCCAACCCAACCCACCCCAAACAAACCCCACCCTAACCAAACCCCACCCCACCCAACACCCCACCCCACCCAACACCCAAACCCAACCAACCCAACCCATACCCATACAAACCCAAACCGACGCGGCCGACATACGACCGACGGCCCGGTCCACCCAACACACTCTGTCCACACAATTTGTGACCGATGTCGGTCGCTTAGCAACCGACATCATCGGTCATTTGTATTTCTTAGGGAGCCGAACCCCGCGTGGCCCCCGCCCATATTTTTCCATTTTTATACTTATCTACCCACCCAAACACCATAAAAACCTACCCACCCAGCCGAATTGCCCTATTTTACCCCTCTATCCTCTTCGTTTTTCAAATTACGTCAATTTACTCATTATTTCCTAAAAAATGTAAATTCCTACCCAAACCCCCAATTTCGCTTAATACCATTCAAATGCACAAAATAAAAAGTTCCGAGCCTACCCGTATGACGACACGTCGTCGTGGTGGGATGGGTGGTGGTGGTCCAGCTGGTCTAGCCCCTCCTGCTCCTCCTGCCTGTGCCATGGCTCCAATTCTACTCTCTAGGGTCCCCGCCAATCAATCCGCTGCGCCTCCTCCTCACTCGGGCCCGCAAACAACTCACTCCTCCAGCAAAATAGCTCCACCTCACTCAATAAACCTCCAATCTCAACTCTCCACGTCAGACAAGTCAATTTGGTTTTCAAAATAACAAAGTGACAATGACAAGCCGTATTTTTCTTTTTATAGGTTTTTCACCCTTAACCGATATCGGTTTCATTTTGCCCTAATGAACCGGTATCGGTCCCTTAACCGATATCGGTCATGTAGAATCGACATCGGTTTTTCTGCCAACTTTCCCCCAATTTTTTGCCCTTATTTACCATTTGCCCCTTTTTTAACCACATATCACCTATATCCACCTTTGCTGAACACCATTTGTTTACCTATTCGGCTGACCCAAGGCCTCAACCTACCTATTCGGCCCGACCCAAGGCCTCAACCTACCTATTCGGCCCAACCCAAGGCCTCAACCTACCTATTTGGCCCGACCCAAGGCCTCGCCCTACCTATTCGGCCCGACCCAAGGCCTCGCCCTACCTATTCGGCCCGACCCAAGGCCTCGCCCTACCTATTCAGCCCGACCCAAGGCCTCAACCTACCTATTCGGCCCGACCCAAGGCCTCAACCTACCCATTTGGCCCGACCCAAGGCCTCAACCTACCCATTTGGCCCGACCCAAGGCCTCACCCTACCCATCCGGCCCGACCCAAGGCCTCACCCTAACCATCCACCCACCCAAGGTCAGAACTGCTAGAAATTGGCCCGACCCACGGCCGTATCACTTCAATACCATACCCACAATCAACGTTTTATTTTATCCATCCATCCTGTACCTTTTGTTCCATCGAGCTCACCTGTTCGTGTTTTAGCATGATTAGGGTCCTTGACTTGATCTGTCGACCAACTTTGCCTGACCTAGATCGTGACATTTATCTCAACCAAACCAACCATTCTGATCTTTGCCAAACACACCTAAACGTTCTGTACCTTTACCCGTTATATACCACGAGCTACTTCCTATGCCTTGGATACCGGGATTATATCACCCTTGTTTGGATAAACTATCGACCTTTGCCTATGCGACTTTCTTTGGTTTGCTCGTCAAATCATGTACCCTAGTCGTACTTATTGCATTTTACCATAAATCCGCTTCCTTGGACCTACCCCACCATCTTACCATCCCCTCTACCCCATTTACCCTTTATCAACCCTATCCCCGATTTCTGTTCACTCAATCTGTGATAGATTTGAGGGGATTACCTATACCCTTAATAGGGAAACCAATTCATATTATTGTCAGTGCGACTTTACAAAACAAGCTACACGACAATAAGGCTAATGTAGACACCAAATTTGTGTCTTATGACCCCTTGTGACCCACATCTCATCTCGCAACTTAACCTCATCACCTAAACCTTACACAATTATTTATTAATTACCTTGTAATTGATAAATCCACATCACCTTACCTGCCACCTCATTTTGCCACCTCATCATGACCTAGCCCTAACCCTAAACTAACCTAATTAAGACCTATGGCTTGGTCTAGACTCACATCCATAACTAATGCCTCCTTACTCACACCCAAAACCAACCTTCTAGCCACTTGACCAAGCCCGCAACTGATCTCTCGGGAGAAAAGCAGGGAAGGTGGGTTATTTTACTAAAAATAGCCTACTTTTTCCTTACCGATGCCGGTTCCTACTCGACCGCCATCGGTTACGCAACCGCCATCGGTTCCCTGTAAATGGGCTCCCCAAACCAAAAACAAAGGATCAGAATTTCATTTTTGGGATCAGGTCGAATGATTTTTGAATCAACAGAGATCATTGGGAGTGAAAAACAGAGTCCAGATCTTCACTTGACCGAGCAGAGACGAGTGGAAATACCAGAAGTGTTTACAGCAAAGGAGATCAGCTTACATCTTCGTCAAAACCAGTAAGTCACATCTTGCATGTCCTCTGTTATAACATTTCTTATGACTTTTGAATTACAGTCCTCATAAATCCATCCCTGAATCCACTACCCAAAGATGCATATTACCTCTAACTATCATTCATCTACCTCTCATCACCTTATTTCCTAATAACACCTATATACAGCCTTATAAACAACACAACTACCCCACAAAGCAACTAACCTACAGATCCTAGAACCCACCGGTATCGGTTATCGATGCCGCATCGGTTATCGAAAAACCGCATCGGTTCCTCTGATCAAAACCAGAAAATCAGCCTTTCCCCTACCAAGTTCAACGAAGCAACTTAATTGATATTTTACAGTCTTTTGTGTTAATTCATATTAGCAGGGAAACTGACCACCTTGAAAGGAAGTTTCATATTTCACGGGCCCAAGGCGAGTTTCCTCATTTATTGTCTAATCAAAATCTTGTGGTCTTGTGTTCTTATTTGCAAGTAGTCCTTCCAAGACAAAAAGGAGTTCTTGAAATCAGCTGATCTTTCTCTACGATGCGCGCACACCATCTCGACATTCTACACGGGTATTCCTCCTAGCCCCTAACCTTATTTGTTTCTAAAAGGAACGAAACATTCTAAGTGAAACATTGGGTACGTAAAAATACCATTTTTCATCACCGAAAGTCTACCACACATACAACACCCATAACAGAGATATTGCCACATTTGAAACAACACCTTCGGTTTAGTTTTCCCTTATTTAATGACTTTAACATAAGTGTTGAGGGCGATCAATTTTTAAACCCAACATATTCATTACAAACTCGGTCCTTACATTAACTGCAGCACCTCCATCAACTAAGACATCATGAATTGAAACACCATTGCATATATCTCAACTTATGGAGCGTAGGGATCGCTCTGCCTCCAAAATAAGGACTTCAACCTCCTTCCTTCATTGAGCATTGATTCCACTTCGTAGCTCCCGCCTCTTCTCTGAAGACATTAAGAAAATTTGATCATATTTAATATTTACAAGATTTTTGGCTAGATCTTCTAAGATGGAGTATGGTCCTTATCCCTATGAAATTAGAAAATCCTTTACACCAAAATTTATTCTCCTATGTTTCTTACTAGTTTCTCCTTTCATCTTCTTAGGATCATTTCCATCTTGGTTATCTTTTTCTTTCTTTGTTTTTATTTACAAACATATCTCGCTTCATTATTTATGCTCCTATCCACTACATCAAAAGAATTCACGGTTCTTTTCCTTTATCATTATCTCTTGTACTAGATGTAGAAGATCTATCTGGACAATTATACTTATAATGACACTTTTAAGACAACTATAACATATAACTTCGAAATATTTTTTTTTGACCTCTATCTCCTCCTGAGAACTAACTTATTTTCCTTGAAGAAGATTAATAGTTAATCGGCCCATCTTCCTAAGTAGATCTTCATACTCGGTAGATGTACTAGGAGAAAGATTTGTGCTCACCGAGAGTGGTTGCGGATTCGGACCAAAGCTATTGGTGTAGGCTCTACCTTAGCAACAATTTCTTTGGGCTCTTCTTCCCTACTTTCTTCTTTCCATCTTGCAATCTCCTTTACTTGTTCGAGGGTTCTTTGGGTAGTCATACTTCATTTATTGTCGATCTCGGCTTCATCCCAAGAAAGAAGTGCTTACGAGAGGAGATTATACACGCCATTCATCAACCCATCTCGCCAATCCTTCCTTTCGATCCAGGCATCAAGCTTCCTCTTTAGCTCTAGAACATGAGCTTGATAATCCCTTATCTTCTCCTTCTCTCCTTGGGGTAGCTTTGTGATATTAATCATGAGATCTACATATTCCTGTTGTTCACCAAATTCTTCAAGAAAACTTTTAGTTAATAAATCCCATGAGTTTTTCACATTATCACTTAGTGTTTCAAACCACCTAAGGGATAAACCATCCAAAAAGGTAGGAAAAATTTAGTCCATTGTTCCCTTCTTATGAGGAAATTACAAATACAATATCGTTTAAACTCTTGAATGAAAGAGGAAGCATCTTCATTAGATTAGACTTGAAAGAATAGGAATCTTCCAAAATTTCAAAAGTAACCACGGTGAAATACCAACCCACAAGTACAATCAACACAATTTATGTGCACAAATAATTGGAATCACTATAATAGAAAGTGACTTTACACCTTTCTACAAGTAAAATAGGAATGACCACGGTAAACTATGGTGAAACTTGACTTACTACGGTAAAAATCGACTTTCTTATCGTAAACACTATTCATGGTAAAAGTGAATATACTTTGTGGTAAATACTATTCATGGTAAAAATTAAAGTTCTTGTGGTAAATACTATTCACGGTAAAAGTGACTTTACCATGGTAACTACTATGCACATAATAAAAAGGTTACCTGTCATCACCAATCCAACACTATGATAATTCTTCACCGGGAACTCCTCATGCTATGATTATTTACTAATGCATAGCCTTTAGTTTGGTGGATGTAATCTGGAAACACAACAACAAACATAACACAAGAATACCATAGACTATGATACGAAGGAATGATGAAAAATCTAAAATATAAGTGTAAATTATAATATCAACATGAAATTGTTACAATCTCACCTATGAGGTACTTCAAGTGTTATTGACTTCACTTGCCTTCCAACAATAACTATGGGAGAAACTTCACAATGGATTCTTTAACACGCCTTCTAAATGATGGCTTCCTTTACACACTTACTCATATAATATTTCTCACTACTTCCCTCTATGCTAAATGAGGGGGTGGCCTATTTATTTATAGGAATTCGGGATTATCCACCCTATCTCTAAGATAGGATAGGAAATATCTTCCGAGTTAATCATATTCCATGCCTAAACTATTGCCTTTACATGTAGGCTTATCTTCTAAGATAAGATAAACCTTATCATCTCACATAGGTTCCACATTTTTAGACTTTTCAACAAATAAAATACACAAAATCTTTATGACATCACTCTTTGTCCTTATTACAAATATAATATTTATAATTCCTAATCATGTAGACCTTACTTCTGTACTTATCCCAATTTTGACATTTTAACATTACCGGACCACTTACGACAAATATTTACTTTTTACCACAACATTCCTATTGTACTTTGATTGTTACCATACTCTACTTTATTGGCGGCACCATACTAACGATGTCATTATCTCCTATCAGACGCCACTACTAACCATACTTAACAACATCATATTCCTAATACATACATAATAAAATAGAAATCACGGAGGAAAATTTTAATGTCGACATTTTCCCCCTTCTTAGCTTCTACTCCGTCCTCAGAGTAGACTATTCTAGTGCTTGGAAAATCTTTAACTTGTTGTGGTTAACCCATTTCGTAATGGGAGTGCCATCCGATTCCTCTAGTCAATATGTACCATTTTCATGCACAACTTGCTATTTTGTAGGGCCCCATCCATTTTGGAAGAAATTTTCTCTGCCTTTTTTGTATCTTGAATCATATATTAGAACCAAGTCATTCACATGAAATGGAGACCAACAGATCTTTTGATCAAACTATTTCTTCTACTTCATTTTCTTCTTATATCTTGTATCCTTCGCTATTTCCCTCATTTCCTCTAGCAAATGAAGATGCACCAACCTTTCTTTTCTTTGAATCACTTTAATCAATCCTTTTATTTTTCATAACTCTCACAATGGGAATATCAAACTCAATAGGAAGAATTGGATCAATGCCATAAGACAACTCAAATGGGGAGTATTTTGTTGCTGACTTTGATGTTGCCCTATATGCCCACAATGCTTCATGAATCCTTTTATTCCACTTATGTACTTTCAAGGATGCATATTTTCCTATAATATGACATAACACAAAATATTTTCATTCCACCTATCCATTTGTGCTTGGCTTATATGTTGTTGCTTTCACGTGCTTAATAAAAAACTTGTTGACTAGGGCTTCTACCACCTCATTAATGAAGTGGCCTCCTTGATCTGTTATAATTTCTAATGGGCAACCAAATATAGTGACAATGCGTTCATATATGAAGCTTTCCACTTCATCCATGAAAGTTTTTTTCAATGGCCTAGCTTCAACCCACTTGGTTAAATAATCTGTGGCAACTACAATATACTTATTTTGGCATGGGGTAGTTGGAAGTGGACCTATAATATCTATTACCCACTTTTCAAAGGGACCAAGTGGAAGAATAGGGCATAATGGAGCTGATGAAGTCTTATAGTTACCACGTGTTTGAAAAATATCACATGTCTTATAATTATTATAAAATCTCTAAAAGAGTGGGCGGTGATAACTTTGCATCCAAGATCCTTCTTGTTGTAAGTTGTCCAGAGAAGTGTCCTCCACATGTACCATTGTAGAATTATTCTATTAGCTCCTTCCCTTGATCATGTCTAACTACCCTCTTGTACTATCCATCAGGTCCTATTTGAAATAATACTCCATGCAGAATAGAATATGGACGACTGGCTTGAGTAGTCTTCCTCTTAGTCTTTGCACTGGCACCATCAAGAAACTTGAATTCATTCATATAATTCCAAATATCTATGTATTCACTAGGGATCATGTCAAGGGATAACAATGTTGCATCTAGGAAATCATCATCATCACAAGATGAACCTAAACCATCATAGGCTCAAGAGATTGCATCTATATTGACATACTTCTTTCCCACCTATCTATAATATCAAATTCAAATTCTTGAAGCAAAATTATCCATCTTGCTATCCTCCCTGATGGGTTAGGCTTATTTACAATATATTTTAGAGCTTGATGGTATGTTACAACTATAAATTTCTTCCCTAGCAAGTAATTTCTAAACTTCTTTACAACAAAAATGATAGCTAGAGCCTCTTTTTTAGTTACAGTATAATTGACCTCATCATTGTTCATTTGTCTACTCAAAGTAAATGGATGATCATTCCCATTTTCATCCTTTTAGATAAGGGTACTTCCTAGTGCTACATCTAAGGCATTAGTATACATAATGAATGGATTTCTCCAATCTAAATCTTTAAAATAGGTGAAGACACCAAAGCTTCCTTCAGATTGTTAAAAGATTCATGCACCTTATTTCCTAGTTCATAAGTAACATCCTTATTCAAAAACTGGGTTAGTGGTTATGTAATCTTTGAGAAATTCTTGATGAACCTTCTATAGTAACCCACATGGCCTAAAAATGATCTCAACTTACTTCTATTCATAGGAAATGGTAACTCTTTGATTTTTGAAACTTTATCAGGATCAGTACCAATACCATCTCTAGATACAACATGCCCTAACAAAACGCCTTTAGAACATCCAAAGACACACTCTTTAGGGTTTAGTGAGGCTTTTGCTTCATCTAACCTTTGAAATGTTGTCTCCATCTGGTGTAGGTGGTCCATCTTGCTCCCATAGATGTAAAAATCATCCGAGAAATACTCGATGCCAATGTAGGGTTCAAACACCTTAATCATCAAGCGCTGAAATGTTGCCGGAGCATTACACAACCCAAAAGTCATAACTCTATAAGAAAACGCGTTCCCAAGGAGTGGTGAACGTGGTCTTCAGCTGATCTTTCTCTACTATACGAAATTGGTTGTATCCACTATATCCATCAACAAAACTATAGCACTCTGACCATTACTACTTCGTCAAAGATCTGATCTGAGAATGGAAGAGGGTAATGACCCTTCTTTGTTGCCTTATTGAGCTTCATATAATCAACATAAATGTGTAGTTTCCCATTCTTTTTTATTGATATCACAATGGGATAAACTCATTCTGAATTCTCTATAGCAAATATGAATCCTGCATCAAACAACTTATCTATTTCTTCTTTTACAGTCTTGGAAAAGTTAGGATTCATTCTATATGGCATTTACTTTATGGGCTTATCACTATCTACTAGCTCAATAGAATGTTCTACCCAACTTACTTGATGGAGTTCCTTGTAATCAAAAGTGAATAGGTGTATGTACCTTTGAAAGAGTTGGAGGTAGGATTCCTTCTCATTCTTCATCATAGCATCACCAATCTTTATTTATTGGAGATGATCAACAATTTATTCTTTAGATAATCTTATGGGTTCATGAGTCGGTGTGACTGGAAGGATATCCATGATCAAAACATTAACCTCACTTTATTCATCTTCTATGTCCACTTCACTAGTACTAGAGTAATTAGAGGATGTTCAATCATCAGCTTCATCATTTGAATCCATAGGTTATGCCTTATGATGTCGATGGATCATGTTTATCTTCACCCTCTCTCTGCCATGTTCAAGTGTCATGAAACCTTAATTCCATTAGTTTCTTGCATGAACTCTCCTTAGCCATGGCCTTCCAAACAACATTGGGTATATAACGGTACCATTTTTCATCACCCGAAAGTCTACCACACATACAACACCCATAATGATATTGCCACATTTGAAACAACACCTTCTAGTTTAGTTTTTCCATTATTTAATGACCTTAACATAAGTGTTGAGGGCTGATCAATTTTAAACCTAACATATTCAGTACAGACTTAGTCATTACATTAACTGCAGCACCTCCATCAACTAAGACATCATGAATTGAAATACCATTACATAATACCTCAGCTTATGGAGCATAAGGATCCATCTCTACCTCCAAAACAGGTACCTCAACCTCCTTACTTCATCGAGCATTGAGTCCACTTCGCAGCTCCCACCTCTTCTTAGAAGACATATCCATAAGTTTACCATATGTAATATTTGCAAGCCTTTTGGACAGATCTTCTAAGATGGAGTATGGTCCTTGCCCCTGTGAAATCAGAAAATCTTGCACACCCAACTTTCTTCTCCTATGTTTCTTACTAGTTTCTCCTTTCATCTTCTTAGGATCATTTCCATCTTGGTTATCTTTTTCTTTCTTTCTTTTTGTTACAAACACATCTGCTTCATTATTTATGCTCCTATCTACTACATCAAAAGAATTCACATGTGATTTTCCTTTATCATTATCTCTTGTACTAGATGTACAAGTTCTATCTAGATAATTATACTTATAATGACCCTTTATATGACAAACTGAACATACAACTTCAGTTATATTTCTTTTTGGACCTCTATCTCCTCCCTAAGAACTAAATTCCTATCCTTGAAGAAGATTAATAGTTAATTGACCCATCTTCTTGAGCAGGTCTTCATACTCAGTAGATGTATTAGGAAAAATATTTGTGCTCACTAAGAGTTATTATGGATTCTGGACCAAAGGTGTTGGTGTAGGATCTACCTTGGAAACAATTTCTTTGGGCTCTTCTTCCATGCTTTATTCTTGCTTTCTTGCAATCTCCTTTACTTGTTCAATGGTAGTTGGTTGGTCATTCTTTACTCATTGTCTTATCTTTGGCTTCATCCCAAGAATGAAGTGCTTACAAAGGAGATTATCCATGCCATTCATCAACCCATCCACTAATCTTTCCTTCTCGTATCTAGGCATCGAGCTTCCTCCTTAGCTCTAGAACACGAGCATGATAATCTCTTATCTTCTCCTTCTCTCCTTGGGCTAGCTTTGTGATCTCAATCATGAGATTTTCATATTTCGTTGTTCACCAAATTCAAGAAAAATTTCGGTTAATAAATCCCATGATTTTTTCATATTATCACCTAGTGTTTCAAACCACGTAAGTGTTGAACCATCCAAAAAGGTAGGAAAAAATTCAGTCCATTGTTCCCTTCTTATGAGGCCATTAAAAATGCAAGATTTTTAAAATCTTGAATGAAAGAGGAAGCATCTTCATTAGATTGGGCTGAAAAACAGCAATCTTCCCCATTTTTAAATGTAACCACGGTGAAATACCAACTCACAAGTACAATCAATAAGACTTATTTACACAAATAATTAGACTTATTACAATAGAAAGTGACTTTACACCTTTCTCCAGTAAAATAGGAATGACCACGGTAATCTTACATTTACTTTGACTTACTACGGTAAAAACTGATTTTACTGTGGTAAACACTATTCTACGGTAAAAATGAAGTTATTGGGGTAAACACTATTCACGGTAAAAAATGAAGTTACTGTGGTAAATACTATTCACGGTAAAAAGTAAAGTTACTGTGGTAAATACTATTCATGGTAAAAAGTGAATTTACCATGGTAACTACTAGGCACAATAAAAACAAGGTTACCCTCCTATTGATTTATGACTAAGTGGGAATATCTCTCTAGAAAATCCACCAATGAGGAATGGTCCCGGCAATGGAACCAAAATGTCATCACCAATCCAGCACTATGATAATTCTCCACCGAGAACTCCTTGTGCTATGATTATTTACTAATGCATAGCCTTTAGTTTGGTGGATGTAATTTGGAAACACAACAACAAACATAACACAAGAATACCATAGACTATGATATGAAGGAATGATGACAAATCTGAAATATAAGTGTAAATTATAATATCAACATGAAATTGTTACAATCTCACCCATGAGGTACTTCAAGTGTTACTGACTTCACTTTCCTTCCAACAATAACTATGGGAGAAACTTCACAATGGATTCTTTAACACGCCTTCTAAATGATGGCTTCCTTTACACACTTACTCATACAATATTTCTCACTACTTCTCTCTATGCTAAATGAGGGGGGTGGCCTCTTTATTTATAGGAATTCAGGCTTATCCACCCTATCTCTAAGATAGGATAGGAAATCTCTTCCGGACAATCATATTCCATGCCTAAAATCTTTCCTTTACGTGTAGGCTTATCTTCTAAGATAAGATAAACTTTATCATCTCACATGGGTTCCACCTTTTTAGAATTTTCCACAAATAAAATACACAAAATATTTATGACATCACTCTTTATCCTTATTAAAAATATAATATTTCTAATTCCTAAACATGTAGACCTTACTTCTGTACTTATCCCAATTTTGACATTTTAACATTACCGGACCACTTACAACAAATATTTACTTTTACCACAACATTCCTATTGTACTTTGATTATTATTGTACTCTACTTTATTAGCGGCACCATACCGACAAAGACACCGTTATCTTCTATCGATGCCACTACTAATCATACTTAACAACATCATATTCCTAATACATACATAATAAAATAGAAATTATGGAGGAAAATTTTAATGTCGAAAACCCTTCAAATGATTTCGACTAAGTTGGAATATCTCTGTAGAAAATGAACCAATGAGGAATGGTCTCGTGAATGGAACCAAAATGTCATCACCAATCCAAAGACTATGATAATTCTCCACCTTGGGAACTCCTCGTGTTATGATTATTTACTAATGTACAACTTTTAGTTTGATGGATTTAATTTGGAAACACAACAACAAACATAACACAAGAATACCATAGATTATGATACAAAGCAATGATGAAAAATCTAAAATATAAGTGTAAATTATAATATCAACATGAAAGTGTTACAATCTCACCCATGAGGTACTTCAAGTGTTACTAACTTCACTTTTCTTCCAACAATAACTATGAGAGAAACTTCACGATTACACCTCTTAATGGCTTATTTAACACACTTACTCATACAATATTTCTCACTACTTCTTTCTATGCTAAATGAGGGGGGTGGCCTCTCTATTTATAGAAATTTCAGGCTTATCCACCTTATCTCTAAGATAGGATAATAAATCTACTCGACGAATCATATTCCATACCTTAACTCTTATCTTTTAAGATAAGATAAACCTTATCATTTCACATGGGTTCCACGTTTTTAGACTTTTTACAAATAAAATACATAAAATATTTATGACATCAGTCCTTCTCCTTATTAATAATATAATCTTTCTAATTCCTAATCATGTAGACCCTACTTCTCTACTTACCCTAACTTTTACATTATAACATTATCGAACCACTTACGACAAATATTTACTTTTTACCACAACATTCCTATTATACTTTGACTGTTACTATACTATACATTATTGGTGGCGTCATACTGCGACTTCTATTATCTTCTATCGGATGTTACTACTAATTATACTTAAGAACATTCTATTCCTAATACATACATTAATGAAATAGAAATTACGGAGGAAAATTTTAGTGTCGACAGAAGCCCTAACTAGTATAGTTTATTTTAGTTAGTAATCTTTATTACTCCTGTTATTAATCTATTCTTTTCATTCTTATTGCTTCATCACCCACTTACTTGTAAGCCCAAAAATACCTCCATCCACATCACCAAATCATCTATTCTCACCTATTATTTACTCCTTAGTATACCTAAGATCTTTGTAGACCTCCTCATTCACTTACCCAAACTCTATTTGACCTCGAGATCACTCTTGTTATTTAACTTATTTTGAATTTTCTTTACCATGACCATACTAATGCCGAGTTATCCAAATCCATTTTGGTTCTAATCTGAACTAACATCGATTACATCTAGCCAATATCGGTCTCTGTATTTTACACCTTGACCAAGAATAGACACTAACTAGTCCTAGTGCCTTGACATATACCTCACCTCTCGATCCAACTATAGCCTAACCTTTGGTGATTGGATTTTCTTATTGTATTTGAATGATATACCTAAATCATATAAACTTTAGTAGGAGCTTGTTTATTTCTCACATTAACTTGTTTTAAACAAAGTGGATTTATAGCCATCTAGGAAGTATCGCACTTCTCGGAACTAGCATATGCTAGGTAGTCCACTATCATATATCATTTAATTATCTTTTTGTGGTCTTATTTTCTGTTATAGGTAGTTCCTCCTATCCAAAAGGAAGCTCTCAAATTTAGTGTTGGATCAAGAAGTTAGAATGCATACAATAACCATCAACCGACCCAGTAATTAATAGGTATTCCTCTTTGGCCCTTACCCTTATCTGTTTCGTCATTTCGAAAAGGTAAAGAAAATGATGAAACAATTGTGTCGTAAAGATGACTTCAAAAGAAGGAAGAAAGAACGATTATGCACGATTTCCAAAAGGATGGATCTGTCTTGATTCCCTAGATTGGGGTGCCTGGGAAGGGACTGGAGTGCCTGTGGGTGCTCCATCTTGTAAACTAGGTGCTTTGGTCTGTGTAAGAGCTTTGAAACTAATCTTCGGTGGTTTGGTGTATATTCCAAAACCATCATTTTCTATTACATTACATTCATTATCCTATACTTAGTGTCATCAATAATCCAAGATGATGTAAAGACCTATAAAATACCAAGAAGAAGTATCGAACCCTAAAAATGAAAAATGTAAATGAATGGGTTGGATTGACCTTAGCTACCACAAAAATGGGCTTACTAATTGAGCATTGCACTACATTTCTAACCCAAATGTTGTTTTTGTGAGTGTGTGCATAATGTGCCCTAGGTTTTCTTATGGCAATCGCACTTTGTGAGGTACCGAGCAATAAATAAATGTATAAAATGTAATAGAATGTGTGCATGGAATAAAACAAAATCCCTCCCCTTATGAAGTGTGATGCAGATGTCCTAGCCTTGTGATAGATCTATTTGGAGAATGATGTTAGGTCCCTCAATATGGTCTCATAACTTTATATTTATAGGGTTATCTTGATCTAATTTCATAAGTAACCCCAAAATGGCCAACCACCAAAAAGATAAGAAGGGGAAAAGGATAGAAAGGGCCAAAAATATGGCTATAAAGTGCAAAATGGATTGGGGCACCCACTGGGGGACTAGGGCACCCACAGTGCCCCAATACTAGCTTCAGGTTCCCTAATCGAGAATAAAATAACGAAAAATGAATGAAACAAACTTGGCATATGAATGTAAAATATCGAGAATGGTGATATAAAATAAAACAAGAAGGCAAAAATACTAGATTTAATTAGTACTTTCTTCACTCAAGAACCTTCTAAATAGTAGTATGAAACTAGAATAAATAATTTCTAAAGTGCATGATTTTGTGTCTACAATTTTCCCCACTTTATGTTGGTAATCAAAAATTCATAACATAAAGTAGATAGAGATGCGGAGCTGATGTCCTTGAAGAGTGTAGTAGAAGTGCACCGAAGGACTAGACAAATCTGGAATGAAAAAATGATGGAGGAGCATGGAAACTAAAGATGAAAATGCGCAAAAAAGTGATGAGAGTGAACCTAGACTAGAACACATGTGTTGATGTTGATGTGTGTAGTGTACCTACATGGTTAGTATAGTCGGTGTTGTCATGAAGTTTCATTTTTGACATTGTTGTTGCCCCCATTTGATTTCTTATTTCTTAAACAACCAGGACCTACAACGAAAAATGATCAAATATTCAAATATATATGTATATGTGTGTAAATATGTAATGTAAAAGACACATGTAAAATTATGTAAATGTTAAAAACATAAATTAAAGAGTGTAAATGGAACATGTGTACTGATCTATGTCAAGAGAAAGAGTATATAAGGATATCTGTACTATTGGGGATTTTTGGGCAATTCAAGGCTGCCATAGGCCGAAGAAGTGTAGTGAGGAAATTATTTGTGACCTTTGTTGGGCCTCAAAATATTGGCTAAGTATCAAAGGTCACATGAGAACATGGGATAAATAGGAATAAGGGAATGTGGGGAGAAGCACATAAGACAAGGGTTTAAGAAGAATTTAGGAGAAACCATGGAGTGTGCACAAGGTAGGATGAAGGAACCAAGGACTTAGCCATATTCAAAAGTCTAGAGGTACTTGAGGAAAAACATGAACCAGCCTAGGCATGCTTGAATCGATGAGGTGATAGCGTGGAGACTTAACGGTCAATAAAAGAATATTCCATGCATGGAAGGTTCCCAAAAGACATCATTGTAGGAGGTGGAGAGCTCAGAAAAGAATAAGCATGCTCCATTGGAGGACCACCTAAACACTTGGCAAGTGATTTGTTCTGAAGGAAGGCATGGCGGTGGGGCTAAACCTATTTATAGAGACACTTGGAAAAAAAGAGGGGACACCAAAAGATAGACAGAGAGACACCGAGGTAGACCTAAATGGAGAATTCGGCAGTCATCAAGTGTAAGATCATGAGGGAATGCATCACAAGTATGATGTTGCAGTAATATTAGGATTTTAGAGCACTTAGCGCTAAGGGTTCTAATAGATTTCCTAAGCCTCGTATGGTGTTAGAATCTGTAGTAGGGGATAAAATTGGAGGGAATAGTTAGAATGCCACACCGAGAAAATATCTATAAGAGATAAGTTTGAAGTCTTTTGATATGTATGGTCTGTTATGACCCTTTTTGAATGTAATGTGGTTACTGATACTGTGATCAATATGAATATATGGCTCTATTATGAATATCTAGTTCATGGGTGCAAACCCTAGTGTCTCTTCTTCATGTTATGAATCAGATCTATTCTTTATATGATGTTTATCTTGTTATTCGCATGGGTATATAGATGTAATAGATCATTTGATGTTTCCACAATGAGTGCATGAAAATTTACTTTTTTGCATCTAATTTTCTATTAATGGCAATATCCTATCACAATGCTCACACAAAGGAGGGGATCGATGCCTGCACGTGCCTCGGGTGAGAGCCCGAGTGCTTCTTTGGGTGATAGTTTGGCGCATATGGGGTTAGAAGTTTGTAGGTGGGTGTAAAAGTGACTACATATTGGTTCGATTCTCGGGTCCTCTTTTGAAGCTATTGTGAGAATGATGCTATTGTGAAAATGATGTGTGATGACAAAGAACTTGACCTTGGATAGTGTCGAGGCATGGTTTAAGAGTAGTAAGGATGAGTTTTCCCGAGACTTAGTACAATACCCGAGTTTGATGCATGCGAGATGGGTAGAAGAGAACCCTTATCATGAGTTATATGAGAAGTTATTCTTGCATTCCAAAGAGAGGTGTATGAATGGATTTTAGCATATGCATCCGATCAAGTTGGTACTATAGATCTCATGTTTGGAACCAAGAGGAATATCAAGGATTATAGGATGTTGATCTGAGTTAGACACATGTTGTTGATCATTGGTGGAAGAGAGTGTTGGCCAGTTATACCCTTGAATATGTTATTTATACGTATTATTGTCTCAAGGTTGTTGATTTCAAGTTCTTAAGGGAGCCTAAAGGATCATTTATTTGAGTTATCCCTTTAGGTATAAATATATTGATCGTTACATTAAGTTTGGAAGCATTCCATATGGATGGATAAACTTCTCTAAGCACTTGGTGAGGAAGCTAGAGTGGAGAAAGATGACAGAAATTGCGGTTGAAAAAGAAAGAGAGGAGAGATTACTCGGGTATATTGAATCATGTGAAAGAGATTTCTTAGACAAAGATGACATCATGGGAGTGATGGATTTATGGAGGTAGATGTTGTGGTAAGAAATTGAGGTTCACGCAGAGGATGTGTAGCCTAATCGGTTTGTGCTACCACATCTCAAAGCAAGCGTGGAAGAGAGACCCCTTCAGCTTCTGATGAGAGTTTGTCTCTTGGAGAAAGGAGAGTTGTTGGTGTATATCTGAATCAACCAGGTGACTAACCCTTGGCACATATTCTTCCAAATCAAGAGATAAGTATTGATAACCCAGTTGGTATTGGTGGGAATGACCGATCCATGCCTAGGAAATATAATTTTTCATTTGGTAAATTTATGGCTACACAATCATTCCCTATGTTTAGAGGAATATTGTTTAGAATGAAATTTGGGAAAAGTGCGAGTACGCAAAGGTTGGGTATCACATATAGGATTGGCATGGGACACACATTTGGTAGTGGTGTAATATCACAAACTATTGGTGCGTAGTTCAATGGAATGTTGGGAATGCTAGGTGCGATCACTTTAGGCCCATTACCATCTACATGAGGTGGATCTAGTGGTATAGGAGCTAGAGGACCTGGTGGACTGATGGATCTAGTGGATCAAGAGGAATGGGACCTAGTGGATCTAGTGGATATGGTGGTGGAGGTGACAAGTGGAGAAAATGAAGGTTCTCGATCGGAGGACAAGGGCCTCAACCACCTCAATAGGTATTTTTCAAGATATCTTTGCACCTACCAAACTATAAGGGTGTCAAGGATATTTCGAGCATGTACACAAGTGGGAACTGTTATGGCACATGAAGGGGATCATTACCCCGAGTAGAAGGTATGTTAGTTTGTAACAACATTGCAAGGACACATGCATAGTTGGTACCAAAAGTATGACCCCATCAAACAGTGATGGATTACACCACATTACAAAATGATTTCTTTGCTGAATTTCATATCCTTGAGTTTAAACAGAAGAGCATCATCACGTTGAAAGAGATCTAAAAGGGAATGGTAGAGAGAGTGTGGGAGTACGACATGTGTTTCAAGACTCTCTTATAAAATCTATCCAATTATATTCACCCCTTTTAGCATGCTCGGTGCTTTGTTGGAGGATTGATAACATAATTTAGGAGAGTACTTTCACACAAGAATTTAATAGACCCACACAAGGCCTTAAAGGCTACCCTACGTCCCGAGGCTATTAGAAACATGGATACCGGTGTTATCCCTTTCCTTGAGGATTAGATTGTTACAATGGTGAAGAATCTGGAGAAGCTATCTCTAAACTTGACACATGAGACTTGAAATGGTCTATGGTGCATAGATTGTGAGGTAGAGGGACATGCAAAGGATATTTTCCCCAAAAGATCGGTACATGCCATGACAGGTGGATTGTGAAATTTTCCACGAGATCATGATACAAGTAGGTTCCCATTGTTGCAGCATGTAATGCGTAAGAATGTGTCTTTTTATTACAATATTTTCACCTATACTACCCATGACATGAAGAACTATAGATTGATTGACCAAATACATTATTCCATTGAGAATGGTGTGTGCCAGACTAGCCTCATGAGCACTTCTAAGGATGATGGTTGTTACTATGAAGGGCGTGCAGATGGAGGGGCACGTGGAATAATTTTTTTGAGGATGATTTTTTTGTTATGGAAATTTTGGAGGATGAAGAAGTGAGTTCCCATGTGGAACATGTTACAACCGTGTGGGTCTATAGAGTAATATAAGCATGAGTTACCCGATCTACTACAAAGTTTGTGGTGTGAAAAGAAGCACAAGTGTGAGGAGTTCCTAGAGTTATTTGAGCACATGAGCTAGCACCACCGAAAGGACAAAGGCACCAAAATAGTAAGTGTGAGGAAGTCCAATTCATAATGGATGCAAAGAGGGCCCGTGAGTCGAACTAGAGCCTATACTAGTTACAACGCAAGCCGAGGCTACACGCATGAGGGAAGTACCAAGGAAAATATTGTTGGTTGTCGGAGAAGAAGTGGTGCATGGAAAGTATCCAAACCCTACTCAATAGAAGGAGGTTAATCAAGAAACCATGGATGTGATTTGAAGCCTTGAAGGAGAGATCCAATGCCTGAAAGAGTAGTCAAGATAGTTAGAGAAAAGGAACAATGATGAGGCCCCACGAAGGATCTAGATGAGGTTAGAGAAGTATACAAGATGTTGAGGCAAGAGAATAGCATTCCCTTGCTATGAGAGTGGTTATGGGAGAAGATATTATATGCTTTGAAGAAGGGTGCAAGTGGCGGAGTTACGCATGTCAACCTTCCTCCCCATATCCTTGATTATGATAAAGATATTACATTAAATGCTATTGTAGATGGGTAGATTCTGAGAAATATTTTAATTGACATGAGCGTGGAGGTAAATTTTCTCACCCTAGAGGCATGGCATAAAATGGGAAGGACCCCATTATAGTCATCTTTGAATGTATTGTATATGGATAATAAGACTCGCCCATTCATTTCTTGAAGGATGTTTCTCACTATCTAAGGGAAAAAGTTCACTGGGGATTTTGAATTCTTGGTGCTATCTAAGGAAGATAACTTTCCAGGGTTACTTGGGCACCTATGGTGTTATAAGAAGAATGTTGACCTAAGGTTTAATAAGGGATACAACCTTTGATAACAAGGAAGAACAGGTCATCATCCCCTTAACCGATAAGAAATCAACACCCTATATGGAGCCCTTGGGAGAAGAATTTCTCTACAGGATCTATGTGCGCTTTATCAAGGACCTTGAGGTTATTAATCCTACAGAGGGATTTATTTAGTTTGAAGATGCTCAGTCCATGAGTGATACAACTAATGTAGCATCTGAAAATTGGGTACATTAGACTTATGAGTTAATTGGATGACAACTAAGAGGCTCTGTGATAAGGATAACGAAGGCACTCTTAGTCAATTTCTTGGGAGGGAAGAAGTTTCCAAGTTACTCTAGAGGGGATAACCTTGATGATTTCTTATGGGAAATGGAGGATCAATGGAGAAATGAGGTTGAAAGAAGAAGGATGCTTAGTTAAAACTTGATAGTCATCATAGCGCATTGGTGGGTGGCCCATTGTGATAGCCTTCTAGAGTGGTGCAAGGTAAGAATCACGTTCTCTATAAGATTCTCCCGAAGCAATGCACCCACTTCAATATGATACTACCATGGGAATGAATCCACCTTGTTTCACGTCCAAGCATGTGAGAAATCATGGATGGGAGGCATGGAGGCCTTACCACCTTCTTTATGGGTGCACAAGTTATATTCCACTTTCCAAGGCTATGCATGCACATTGTATATTCACTCCGAGATGCACCCCGGATAGGAAATTAGCAAGAGCTAATAGTTGACCTTCTTCAAGCCTGCAAGTATCAAATTACTAAACCATCAATGAATAGGGAGTTACAGGGTTTTAAGCACCTAATGATCAGAAATAGTGTCATGGCGAAGATAGAATAATGGATTTATTGGGTGAACTTGGTTTTGAAACATGCCTTGATGAAGAAGAGTCGGAAGAGATACATCTTGAACACACGTGCATGGAGAAAGAAAAGGTAATGATGTTCTACATAATACATGGTGAAGAGGTGGACATTTTTTATGTTAAACATACTGAAGTTATGTGTGAAGTTATTAATAGTGATGATGAGAAATCATGCACCTACCGTAAGACCCTCAAAACAAAGAAGGTTAAAATTGGTTTGAAAACAGAACCTAAGGATGCCACTATTGGAGACTATTTTTCGGCAAAGGAAGTCTCAAATATCATTGATCTATTGCACGAGTTTTAGGATTTATTTCCACATGGGTACCATGAGCTTAAAGGCATTCACCACTCCTTGGGAGAGATGAAGATCAAGTTGAAGGAAGGTGCGCACCCAATTCGAAGAGGCCTTATCGAATGAATACAAATCTTCATGTCAAGGTTAAGGAGGAGATAGACAAAATGATCACTTCAAGAATTATTAAAGCTCTAGAGGAATCATAATGGGTAAGACCCATGGTCATTAGTATTAAAATGGCTGGAAGGATAAGGATTTGTGTTGAATACAAGGACTTGAATGCAAAGTGTGTGTCATTGACCCTTTTCCAACCCCCTTCATTGAATAAATCTTGGAAGGAGTAGCTGGGTGTGAAATCTATTCCTTTACAAATGGGTTCTTAGGATACCATCAAGTTAGAATTTCTAAAGAAGACTAGGAGAAGAAATTTTTTTCTAATGAATGGGGAATTTTTTCCTATATGGTCATGCCTTTTGGACTGAAGAACGCACCGGCTGTGTTTTCATGCATAGTGGTCTAGGCATTTCAGGATTTTATCCATAATTTTCTACAAGTCTATCTTGATGACTGGATATTATATGGACTAGTGAAATATCATTGTGACAATTTGAGACTGATATTTGAGAAATGTCGGTAGTTGAGTATATCCCTCAACATCAAGAAATGTGTTTTTGCTACTCCATTTGGAACCCTGTTGGGGCATATTATATGTAAGGAAGGAATGTTGGTGGATCCCACCAAAGTTATTGTTATTGTAGGGTTGGGGGATCCTACTAGTCAAAGCGCAGTGTGTAGATTCCTTAGGAATATAGGGTACTACCAGAAGTTTATCAAGGGGTATGCCAAGATTTTTGTGCCATTGGATAAGTTACTAAAACACAAGAGTGCCTTTCACTAGGGAAAGACACAGAAATGGTGTTTGACACTTTGAAGGATAGACTTGTCATTGCACCCATATTATGGTTTCCCTCTTGGGATAAACCTTTCCACATGTGTGTTGATTCCTTAGGGACAACCATTTGAGAAATCCTAGCACAACCTAAAGAAGGAATTATTGATCACCGCCTTTGCTTTGCAAGAAGGAAGTTAACACCAATAGATAAGAACTACACCACTATTGAGCATGAAGTAATTTTTATGATCTACATGCTACATAAGTATAGGAAGTATCTATTGGCAACACCTTTCATATTTTACACAGATCACGTGGCTTTGAAGTACTTGGTGAACAACCTCATTTTGTAAGGACACATATGTTGATGGGTCTTTTTGTTTTAGGAATTTGAATTTACAATTGTGGTGAAACTAGGAAAGAGTAACTTAGGGCCTCGACTATTTGTCAAGAATTAAATCACGGAGCACACACAAAGTAGTGAGGATGTTATGTTAGATGCACAACTATTTAGATTATAGTTTTCACCCTCTCACTTAGAGGATATTTTTTTGTTTCTCAAAATGGATGTAGCGCTAGGAGGAAATAAAATATTTGGAGAGGAAAAATTTTGCTATAGGTGAAGTTCCCTACATGCTAATTAGTGGAAAATTATATAAGTTGGGATGTGATGAGGTTCTGCACCGATGCGTGTTAGAACATGAGCGTGTTTTAATCATAGAAGAAGCACATGGTGGGATTATAGGAGGGCACTAAGCAGGGAATTCCACCACATGTAATATTCTACTTGTAGGGATTTTGTGGGAAATTATATACCAAGATTACATTGAATTTTGTAAGGCTGTGGCAATTGCTAGCACCTTTGCAAGCTAGGAAAAAGGGATGAGATACCCTTGAGGCATATAGCTAGTGCAGAACCATTTGAAAAGTGGGTCATTGACTTTGTAGGACCAATTTCACCTATCGTGCAAAGGACTAGATCACGCTATATCATCACTTGCATTGATTACTTAACCAAGTGGGCGGAGAGGCATTACCTACAAGGGATTATGTAGTAGAAATAATTGCTAGATTCTTATGGAAGAAGATAATTAGCAAGTATGGATGTCCCTTAAGCTTGACTAGTGATATGGGTACACATTTTTTGAATGAAACACTTAGGATTTTATTTATAGATTATATGGTGACCCATCATAATACTACCACATATGACCCACAAGCTAATGGAACTGCTAACACATTTTTAAAAAAATTGAGTCACACATTGATAAAAAATTACAATGTGGGAATACAAGATTGGGATGACAAGGTATCAACCATTCTATGGGCATACAGGACAACCTACAAGAGGTTGAAAAAATCAACACCATTTCAATTTGTGTTTGGAGTGGAGGCTATGTTACTAGTTGAATTTATGCTACCATCATTGTGTATTGCGTGCACAGGAGGTTTAGCTAATGAACAAGCAATTCAAGAGTGCATGGAGAAGTTAATGCAGCTAGACGAAAGGTGATCACTTTCTAGATGGAGTCAGAAGACTAAAAAGGCATGAAAAAAATCATGACATGATCGTCATATTAAAAAAAAATTTGAGGTTGGGTAGATGGTTTTGTTATATGATTCCAAGTTTCTACACCATCCTAGGAAATTGAAATTCCATTAGTTAGGGCCATATATCATCTCATACATCCTTGATTTAGGAACTTTCTAGCTACAAGCACTTGATGGAACACATTTACTAAGGCATTTCAATGGGAGTAGGTTGAAGTCCTATTATAAATAAGTCTTCCTTGTGTTTTTAAATAAGGCAGTATTACCATTTGTCCTAGGATTTCCCTTCTATGCATTTATTTTCTTTGTGTTTCCCTTTCTCGTTGCTTGTTCCCTTATGTTTTTGTTATTTTATGCACCTTGTGCTCCATTAACCACTTATTATTTTTAAAAGGTTGTGTATGCACATAGGACCACACATCTATTTCAAAGGTGTGGGGTGGCATAGTGCGAAGTAAAATGTAAATTGGTAGTAGTCTTTTGATGGCCTATATTGAAGGATAAAAAAATGTAAGGTAGGAGAGCACACATGAAAAAGGTGTACATGAGGAATTTTGGTGTCGGGATAGCCTTACAAAGACCACATACAAAGGATGAAAAGTGTAGGAACAACATGAGGTAGGTGAGGCAAAAATCAGGTCAAGGGTAGAAGAAGTGTCTTCACATTGTAAACACACATGGAAGAGTACTTGGTAAGTAAATATTTTGTGCACCAAAAGGTTGTAGGTATTTTCACGCAGGATTAGGTGTGTGGGTGAGAGCGCTTAAGATCCTCTTTAGTGGAAAAGTTGTATTTAATGTTAAGTACGTTAGTAGGTGGCATAACATTTATTGCAAGAGAGAAGAAAAATCTATAAGTAGAAGGTCGGCACATTATTGCTTACCTTAATATTACAATATTGAAGAGATCTTATGAACTAGGGCATCTATGAAGAAATATTTGTGTGAAGAAGGAATTGTGAAAATCTGAGTGCGTGACTAGTGTGAATTACAAACCAAAGTGGAAGGAGTAAACAAGTGTAAGGAAGAAGGGTTCAAAAGAGTATGCTTTCTTATGGAAGGGTTGTCCAAGTTAGGGTTCTATAGCTAAGGCACATGATTAAAGGCATTCTTTGTGAAGCTAAGCCACATATTTGAGAAGAGTAAGGAAGAGGAGAAAGGAAGGGTTTTTTAACCCAACAAGAAATATGCAACCAAAGAAGGTAACCATCTCACCAAACAAGGGAAAGGGCAAGGGGAAACAAAATGCCACCACTAGCTTCAATGAGGAATGGTATGTGGTAATGCAATACCCAGATGGCATGTTACTAGGAAAAGAATGGGTATCCCATATAAGGAAGATGGCAGTGAGTGATTACAACCATCGCACGACCATCACAGAGAAGGAGATGACATTAGAATCGGTTTTCTCATAGATAAAAGGATACCCGAAGGAATGTTGATCTATGATGATGAAGTTAAGGTAAAGTTGGAGAGGATTGGGTTGCTACAACTTTATGAGTTGCCCTACTTAGGAAAAATCGAATGACCTCGTACCAATGGTTCATGTCACACTTGCATGAGGACCACTTCTACTTCAAAGGCTTCCAAATCCACATAACCCTCCACTAATATCTAATTTTATTGACCTTGTCTACAAATGGGAGCCATTGGATGATGACCTGGAGGATAAGGAAGCCATTAAGGAGACAGTCCAGGCTTATAACTATAAGAAGGGCTCACACTACTTCGATATTTAAGATATCTTTGACCCAAGAATGAGGATGGTTATATGCTTGGTAACCAATCTGAATGGGAAATAAAGGTGGACACAAATAAAAATGCTCGGTTGAATATGTGCCAAAATATTGTGAAAGGAACCATCTATAACATGCCTACTTTTATTGTAGAGGAAATCATCGTGGTCACACATGAAGGAGAGAAGATAATGTTTGGCAATATCCTCCTCACCATTTTCTTCTTGGAGATTGGAGTGCCCGATGGGCCAGAGAATTTTGTATGTGAGTATCCAAGTGAAGACCCTTCCCCGCTAAGATATTTGAAAAATAAACTTGCGACACCATGACGGCTGCCCACAAGGTGCGCTTAGAGAAATGGTACAAGAGGATGCATGACACATTCTGGGCTGAATGGAGGATACCCAAAAACTTTCCAACACTAGTGCAAGGAGAGGTTGAGTTTGTTATCTACTAACATTTATGCATTGGTAGATTCACATTGATAGATGGGACCAAGATTCCATGGTGAAAACTACCTTTCTCTTTCACCACGCAATACTTTCAAGCAGAGATCAATCACTTCAAGGAAGCCAAGAGACTAAGTTTTGAGATCGGTGAGGTGAACCAACAACACCGTGAACTATGAAAGAATATGGTATAGCCTAAGAAGCATGCTTATGTGGAGAAGTATGTCTCTCGTGAGGTACGCATGAAAAAACTTGTGATGCTACCGATTCTTTGAAAGGACTGCAGCTAGGGTGTACCTATGCATCAAGACCAAACATGAAAAGGGTGTCTACTTAGAGAGTGATGTCTCCATCCCGAAAGATCCAAATAAGAGAAATAAGGCTACGCTAAGGAAGAGAGAGAGAGAGAGAGAGAGAGAGAGAGAGAGAGAGAGAGAGAGAGAGAGAGAGAGAGAGAGAGAGAGAGAGAGGGAGAATAAAAGACAAAGGTACAAAGTGTACAAGTAGAAAAATTTATGGGTGCACAGGAGTCGTGCACCAAGGAAGTACATATGCATGGTGGAAGAAGTCCCCATTAGGGAAAAATAAAATACACCAAGAGGAGGCACTAGAGCAAGAAGAGCCTCCTGAAAAATAAGAATCGCTAAGGAAGGAGTCACCTACGTAAGAAGAAGAAAGGGAACAGTGATCCTATACTGGAATCACTAGTTAGGAAGAAGCATAAGGTAGCAGAGAAGGATGAATAAGAAGAAATAGAGAGAATAGAATCCTATAGAGGTGAAAGGGATGATGTCAGGGCATGAGGAGGGTCAAGACCATCCGATGTATGATGTGCATGACTCGAGGATGAAGAAAATGAAGAAAAATATGGGGAAGAAGAAGGAACTCAAGGAAAAGGGGAGAGTGAGGAAGTGAATACAAAGGATCAAAGGACCCCAAGCCTCACTAAGGATTGAGTCGAAGAGGCCATATAAAGATAAGTAGTAGGCATAATAGATAAGTTATTGGAGCAGAAGTGGAGTGAAGCACTAATGAAATAATCAAGGAGATAGATGAGGAAAGCATGGGAAAAGAGTATAGGATCATGGGTGGAGATCCCAACTTAGCAAGATAAGCTTTACAAGGGCAGGGACACACATGAAGGAAAAGCATGGTAGAAGTGCAGGATCGTGGTATGAGTTACATCAATGATCTAAGTAAGGTACTACGTGTGAACTTCTAGAGTACCGTGCCCACATACTAACTCCTTGCATGATCTTTATTTGAAGAGGAATGTACATACCCATGAATAAGGAAGATGATATCTTTGACATTTGAGTCCCATGTTAATGAGCTTGAGTTTGAGGTCAGCCAGGGGAGCACCGATGAAGGTACCATATACCAAGGAGTGAACCTCATGATAAAATCTCAACAGTTATCTAAT
Organism: Taxus wallichiana var. yunnanensis; assembly: GCA_018340775.1. Lineage (NCBI taxonomy): Eukaryota > Viridiplantae > Streptophyta > Pinopsida > Cupressales > Taxaceae > Taxus > Taxus wallichiana. The sequence continues at coordinate 915,569,961 of CM031237.1, forward strand.
GAGCAAGTCTACAACATGCTCAACAAGGTGTCAGTAGAGATTGAGGTGAGACTCTTCGGAAGAAATGATAGGGTAAGGTTCCTAGAGGAAGAACTAGAGAAGAAGAAGGAGGAGCTCATTGAGAAGAGCAAGGATTTGAATCAGGAAGAGTTGATCAATGCACGCTAAGGCATGAACTAAGGGAGGATAAGGAAAAATTGAAATAGGTGTACAAGAAGATTGAAATGATCACAGATGCCATCACTTTAAAACACCCAGACCTAGCACCACCTGAGAAAAAATACGAGTCAACCTTGTAATGCTTGGAAGACTTAACCTACATCCTTACCATGGAGAGGCGGCCACTCACTCTAGAATCAATAGAAGAGGCATTGGCGTGCCAAAAGGAGGAAGAGAAGATGAATATTAGGGATATATTCACTTAATATTCCAAACTTATTGCCATTATACAAACCACCACGAGCATGGTTGAGGCCGTGTATGATAATTGTGTTGATAGGGATAGAGTAGCAAGTATATTAGTTGCTACACATGAGGTGGATCTGAAATAATTCCAAGAAAATAATGAAGGAAACATGATAGGGTGGGATAATATCCTAGACGAGGTTGAAAAAAGATAGAAGCAATCAAAACCTTGCAAGCTTCAGGAAAAAATTGGCTCAAGAAATTGTACCCCGTGTCACACGAAGAATGGATGCACTTGACAATCTTAAAGCAAGTGGAGGGGGATTTTGATACAATGAATGATAAGAGAGATGAACTGATTTTGAAGAGGTGATTGCTCTAGTGGGTGACCTACTCAAGCAGTCACAGGGTGAAGTAAATGCCTGGGAGAAAATTGAGGCAATAATGAAGAAGGATTTCCCACTCCTTTTACAATAATAACAACATTATTCATTATTCATTCTTCCATTTCTCATTTTTCATTCCTTCATTTTTTATTAAAATTGTCTAAGACCCTCTATGATTTATTTCTTTGGAGGATCTATATGTTTCAGAGCATGAAGAAAAATATTAGTGTGGGGTGATGTTAGGGCTCAAATATTGGCTAAGTGCCAAAGGGCATGTGAGCACGTGGGATCAATAGGAGGAAGGGCACGTGGGGAGAAGCACACAGACAAGGGTTAAAAAAGTGTTTAGGAGAAACCAAGGAGTGCGTGCAAGGCATGACAAAGGACCTAAGGACTTAACCATATTCAACAATCTAGAGGTACTTGAGGAAAACGTGACTCGACTAGGTGTGCTAAATAGATGAGGTGACAACCTATTGTCACCCTCAAAATTCCCCTCATTTTCCAAGTCTAGACTTAAAATTTTGAGTTGGTGCCTCTAAAAATATTGAAAACAAAGTATTGTGAAATTTTGTACTTTCCAAGGGCTTGTGGATTCCTAAAAATTCTTCATCAGATGGGAAATTTCTTCCCATTTCATAAAGGTAAAGAAGTCCTCCTAACTCTTCATATTTTTCAAGTTATGGCCCGGCAGACCTGAGATGGTATTATTTGCCCAAGGTGGGCTGATGGGGATGTGGAAATTTTTTAACACTTAACACCTTTTGGAAAAGGGTGCAGTTAGTAATGGTAGGCCCACAAGCCCACACAGAGAGAAAAAATAATTCCTAAGGCCCTTCACCAATTAGATGGTGCCATTTAAGCAACGTTGAAAAGTCAAAGTAGGGATGCGGGTCGGCAAAGAATTTTGAAGTTTTAAGCTTTTTTATAAAAAAGAGTTAAAAGTAAAAAGTGATCTGTGAATCCTTCACCAAGCGAGATAACACCACGTGTCTAACCATTGAAAATTCAATGCGGGTGAGTGGGCTAAAATGTTCCGAATGCCTTTTCACTATAAAAGTTATAAAACGTAAAGGTTTCCCCCCCACACCCGATCAAATCAATTTATTCCACGTGGGTGGCCCAAATTTAAAGTTGTAAAAGCAAATCGAATGGCCCATATTTAAACTAGTGAAATAATGTAACAATCGTATATTTGAAAATCTGGTTTTTCCACCATTAACGTTTCTTTGTGAATCAAGAATTCGAAAGGGCACAAATGATTGGAATGATTTGTAACCATTTCTTGCTTTCTCAAGGAAGTTGTAACCGTTTCTTTCTTTCTTGAGGAATTTGTAACTGTCTCTTATGAGATATTTCATGGGCTTTTAAAGCCATTGTACGATGGTGGGAATTTTGATATTTTGGAACTATAATTTCGAATCTAAAGAAATAAATACAAGGGTTTTCCTTTTTTTTCTCTCTGTTTAATATTTCCTTCTTGCTTTGATCTCATGAATCATTTAATGCTTGCATGCTTAGAAAATTTTTGTTCTAGTTTACACAATCTCAAGAAATTTGAGTCTACGGATTATGCATGTTATAAACGTGAATGGTTCTACTCTATATCTCATTTGCTCAATACATATAAGGGTTTTCTCTGCCATTTCTTTTCACTAAAAATATTGTCTTCTTCTACCTCCCTCCTCTCTTCAAGTCTTCTATCCTCATGTATTGATAAATTTCCAGGCATAAAACACATTTCAAGATATCAGGAAACCACCATTGAATGAAACATTGTGTATTTGTACATAGGTTTTACCCCTGCTTTCAATAAGGGAACCTCTCTCATTAAAGAGGAGGGACTTGCTTGTCCCCTGACTGTGGTTTCATTCCAAGTAAAAATATGAAACCCAATAGTTTTTGGTGACTCTACTAGGGATTTTCTCATCAAATTTCCTTTCTAAAGAACAACTAATTTGATCATTTCTTTGATTTGGAGACTCTAAGATACACTCGTGGTAGAAGGGCTCTTGGAATTGAAGATCCCCAATTTCAACTCCTAGATCAACAAGGTTTTTAACTTCCTCCAACAAGAAGAAATATAAGATCTTGTTCCACAATCACACCTCCTATTGAAGATAGAGCTTCTAGTAGTAGCATTCCTCAAGCACAACTTAGCCCTAATCTCCATGCCCTAATTCTTGTTGGTGTCTTAGTTCCACTTCAAGCAATATTTCCAAGGATGGCAGCACCTCTACCTTGGGGACAAAGAGTTAGGCCTCTGGCTCTTCCTCAACCATTGCATGAGTTACCTAGGGGTAATAGGAAGAATTTTCCCAAATTTAGAGGTGATGGAAAAGTGCACCCTAATGAACACATTGCAGCCTTCATTATTGCATGTGGGTTCCTTGTTTTTGAATATGAGGATGTCACTGTTAGGTTGTTTGTGGAGACCTTGCATGACAATGTTACAGATTGTTTTTACCATCTTAATGTTTGGACCATCACCGATTGGACTACTACAAGGACTGAATTTGAGCAGCATTTAAAACCCGCCGAAGATGTGCATGCTTTGCTAGCTCATATTTATCAAATCAAGAAGGAGCCACATGAGCCTATGAGATAATTTGTGGCCAAGTTCAACAAGTTGATTAATAAGATTCCACAAAATACTAGGCATGTTGATCAAATTCATAAGTGTTTCTTTTTGAATGCTCAATTGTCAAAGTAAGTTATGCCCTGAGGAGAGAAAATCTTGCAACTTTGGATGCTGATTAGAGATTGGATGTCAGTGTGGAAGATGACTTGATCATGTTTGGCAAGCTGAAAAGGGAGTCTTTCAAATCTAAAGCATCTTCTTCTTCCTCTTCTCCTGGAGGTAATGTAGATCAGTTGGTGCAAAATCTAGCTAATGACCTCATTGCCATCAAGAAATAATTGGCTCAGCATGCTCCATATCAAGATGTTCCAAGGAAAAATTTCAGCCTAGGAACCACTTGCCTCTTCTCAAACCAAGTTGGCCATTGAAGGTCCACCCCTCAAGGTGCCTATCAATGCTACTTGTGAGGTTCTTGAGCCTAATGATGAGGAATAAAATGGGCTCTATGATGAACAAGAAAAGGAATCTAATGAAGAAATGGAGGAGCCTGGTGGTTCTCGAGTTCATTTCCTCACCACTGAAGGTGTGGATGAAGGAGATGACTATGATGACATAGTGGCTAAGATTAACAGTGAGTTATATGTTGTTATGACTCAGGAGCAGACCAAAAAAAAGGAAAAAGTGGTGCAACCTACAAAAATACCCAAGGAGTACCCCATCACCATCCTGGTGGTTGTAAGAAGAGGATCTCCTATTCCTACTACTTCTAACCAAAAGGTAATTTCTGTTAGTCCTTCTCCCTCTACTTCTGCTTCTAAGAATTCTTGTCCATCAAATGATAAAGCTGATAATAAAAAGATCCCCTACTCCTAGTAGTGACTTCCCATCCACATTTGGATCTTTTGACATTATAGACTATCTTAAAAAGACCAAGATTCAAATTTTTGAGGTAGAGTTCTATCAAACCAATCCTAAAGCCTTTTCCAAAATGGTTAACTTTGTAGATTCTAAATCTAAAATCCCAGCCCATTCTTCTAAAGGCCTTTTTCCCACTCCTTCTACATGTCAACCCAACCTTGTGGCTGTAGTCACTTCCCCAATGAGAAGATCAAACCCATTTATGTGACTCTCCTCATAGCTGGCCACAATCTTAGCAATTGTGTCATTGATTCTAGTGCATATGATAATGTAATGCCTGCAAAAGTGGCTCATGCTTTGGGTCTAACCCTAACCCGCACTTATGGATCTTGCTATTCCATGGAAAGTAGAGAAGTTCCTTTGGTTGGGAGAATCAAGGATGTACAAGTAGCTTTTGTTGCTTTACCAAAGAAGAAGGTCTTGGCTACCATCTTGGTTGTTGATATCCCTCCTTCCTATGGCATGTTTCTAAGTAGGAACTTTTGCAAAGATGTTGGAGGTGAGATCCAAATGGATTGGTCACATGCCTTGATCCCTATTAATGGGAAGATGAAGAAGCTACTGCCTGAGAAACAAACAGAGTATATTGTGTAAAAGACAGATGATCCTAAAGCACAAATATTGTATGAAGACATTGGGCATGGGAACTACATGATCATGTCACAAGAGGAGACAAGTCTACTAAAGGGAGTGTTTCTTGATCCTAATGGTGTGTGGAATTTGGAGTTTGATGGAAGCTTCTCTTTAGCTAGTTTTGGAGCTGGTGTAGTGCTCATTTCTCCTAGGGGTAAGGTTCATCCTTTCTCCTTCAAGTTTCAATTTGAAAATACCAATAATACTATTGAGTATGAGGCCCTCATTCTTAGGTTGAGTATGGTAAAGGAAATGGGAGTGAAGAACCTTCTTTCTCATGGAGATGTTGAGCTAATTGTAAAATAAGTTAGAGATCTTTATTAGGTAAAGAACATAAGGTTGAAGCACTATAGGAATCTGGTCTAGGATTCTATTAAATTCCTTGATGATTTTTCCATTGAAGCCATGCCAAGGGAAAGAAACACTAGGGATGAATCTCTAGCTATTTCGGGGTCCTTGTTGATTCCTCATCCCGATTTCTCTCGGAGAAATTTACCATTGAGATGATCCATAGACCCAAAGTGTGCTTGAAAATGCAAATAATTGGCAAGTTTTCAATGATGACCAGCATTTTCTTTGTTTCTTGGAGCTTAGAGACAAATTTGATCATATGTACTTAGAAGGAAGTGACAATCTTCCTAGAGAGTGTGTGTCATCAAACGAAGAGGGTGTTAAAGAAGACATGGATCAAGATGGATGTATCAAGATGCAAGGCAAAAAAATCCCTAAAGGGATGGTGAGTTTGGAGGATATTTTTGATAAACATGATAGGTATATGAAGTCTAAAGTTTCTGAGGAGCTCGAAAATCTAATGAGACTGAGAAAGTGACTATTGGGAGTCTTGATGATCCCAAAATGGTCAACATTGGAAAATGCTACACTTAGGAAGAGAAAAAGAAGGTAGTGAATCATGTTGAAGAGGTATATTGATGTTCGCTCATTCTTATGATGATCTTAAGGATTTTCAACCTAGAGAAATGTAACATTTCATTCATTTTAATCTTGGGATCAAACCCTTTAAATAGAAGAAAAGGAAATATAATCAAAAGATAGCGATACAGCTTTTCCAAGAAATACAAAATATTTTGAAGGCTAAGATCATCTTCTCCATCCACCGTTTAATGTGGATTGCTAATATAGTGCATGTCGGGAAGAAGAATGGTGAGATCTGGATCTGTGTGGACTTCAGAAATCTAAATTAGGGTTTTTTTAAGGACAACTAGCCTCTCCCCATGATGGACTAAGTATTGCAAGTTGTCATAGGCTCGTACATGCTATCTATGTTAGATAGATTCTTGGGGTACAATCAAGTAGAGGTGAATATTGCATATCAACACAATACTACCTTTACTACTCCTTGGGGCACGTTTGCATACAAGAGGATGACATTTGGTCCGATCATTGTTGGTGCCACTTTCTAGAGGTCCACGGACTTTGCTTTTGGTAGTTTGAAAGGGAAATGCATTGTTGTGTATTTAGATGACTTGATGGTGTTTTATAAAGCAAGAACAGATCACTTCCAACACCTTGAAACAATATTGCAAAAGTGTAGAGAGCATGTGATTTCTTTAAACCCTAAGAAGTATGTGTTTTGTGTCACTGAAGGAAAGATGTTGGGACACATTGTTTCAAAGGAAGGGATCAAGATTGATTCAGAGAGATTTTAGACCATCTATAAAATTCCTCTTCCATCAAGTAAGAAAGGTGTTTCTTTCTTTGGTAAGATCAATTTCCTAAGAAGATTCATCCCAGAATTTGTAGAACTTACTATGAGAATTGCTCACATGATGTTGTTTCACCTGATTCTAGATATGTTTCTTTGAATGTTGACGAAACAAATAAGGGTAATGGGTTAGGAGGAATACTTGTTGAAATGTCGGTTATAGTTTGTTACATGCGTATGACTTCTGAATCCATAGCTGATCATGAGAGCTTCTTTTTTGCTTGGAGGAACAACTAGAAATGGAACACAAGACCACCAAATAAAAGCTAAATAGTATATGTAGTGGATTTCCTAGTGTGTGATAGATCCGGGAAGTGTAATACTTCCTAGATGGATATCAATGGCAAGATTCGTATGCATCCTAGATAAGCATAGGAATGATTAAGATCCTAGTATGGGAAGTACAAGGGGATGGATAAAAATATGGTCAAGTTTGCATGGAGGTAGATGATGGGGGAATGGAAATGAGATAAAAAGCTAATAACATGTGTAAAAGGATCTACCAAATGATGAATAGATGAGTGTTGGTTAACAAAACTTACTGTTGGTACGAGCTTAATTCCTAGTTGGTAATGGTGGGTGATAAAATGAAATGAACTTGGTGTAGTTTTGGTGCTTCCTCAGATGTTCCCATGAAGGTAGATGGTTGTGTGATTACTTCAAGTGCTAGCTAGGGATTTTTTGATGCTTGTACGGATGCAAGTCTTCTTACATGCAGCTCTAGTTTTGTCACTTATTCTTAAAAGATGTCCCTGTCTCTCAAAAAATGTGTCAACCTTGAAATAAGACTTTTTTGGGAGTTAAATTGTAACCGATAGTAGTTCCAGCTTAACCGATGGTGGTTAAGGGTAACCGTGTCGGTTAGCATGGAATTAACTAGGTTTACTAAACTAGGCAGATCTCCTTAATTTTCTGGGATCTCCTTTCATTTACCCCACAGATTAGCATGGAAGTTTCCTTTTAACGAGTGGGAATGTGGTTAGAGGAATGTAGGCATTGATTTTTAGGGTTTGAGTAGGTATTAGTTAGTATAGTAACTTACTAAGAATAGGTCATAGGGTGAGGTGGCTTGATGAGGTGTCTAGGTGAGGTGGATATGTGGGCATTATCCCAATTAGGATATTTAAATAATAACTATGGTGAGGATAATGAATTAATTTAATTAAATTAATTAAATTAATATTATAGTGGGATGAAAGGGGTCATGGTTAGGTGAATGTGTTCAAGGTGTTAATTTGATAAGGGACTAAGGGGAGTGTGACCTAATTTTCTTTCTACATTTTTACCCTTTTTGTTGCGTAGCTTGTATTGGTAAGCGACGTTGACAAAAATAAGATGTGGTTACCCCATGTGTGGGTGAAGGTGATCCCCTTCAAACCAAGAACTGATGAGGTAGAAGGAAGAATCGGTAAGTGGTTTGATAAAAGGTGAATGTGATGAAGAGGAAGGTGGGTAATGGGGAAAAAGGAAAATGTCTACTCGGGTAATCTAGGTAATCGGTCAGGGTCAAAGGTAGTAATAGTAAAATGCATGCACACATATAAACTACAACACTTTACCGGGTTGAAGAGCTAGCAAACTCTATAGTGTCTAAGGTCAATAGGTTTATCCAAACAAGGTGGAAGTGATTCCAATATCTAAGGTATAGGATATGGTCATGAAATACGACACATTGTTAGGTGTAGGAACATTTAGGTATGTTCTAGTACACCGAGGGTTGGGTCGGGATAAACATCATGGTAAGAGGAAAGGTAAGGTCAGCGGGTCAATCAACACAGTAATAGTGTTGTAAGGTATAGCAAACACATGAGGTCAAATGTCACTAGCGATGTTCCAGTCCAAGTATCTAGGTCACGGCATGGGTAGGGTCAAGGTATGGCTAAAATAACAAGTCCCCAAATCGGGGCAAGGTTAGGCAAAGAAATGATGAGGTCATGAGGGTAAGGTGAATGGTTAGGGTAAGCGGTGGGTGAGGGAAAAAAGAGTGATGGGCAGGGTAATAGGGTGAATTGGGTACAATAGGAGCGAGGAGAGAGGTAAGTGGGTGAATAAGGGATGAGATGGGGTTGAGGGGAAGTGTAGGTGAGAATGGGTGGGTAGAAGAGGCAGGAGAGGGAGGTTTTTGAGAGGGGAGGATTTGGGGTTGCAGATTTCTACCGCGATAAGGACCGGCATCATTTGGGGTTAGTCGACATCGGTAAGTTCAAACCAAGATGTACCACAAAACAGGTGACCGATGCCGGTTTAGGGGTGACCGGGGTTGAGTAGAGATAACCGGCACTAGTTAGGTTATGGAAAAGAAGGGGCCAAAAGGGGCCTATGTTAAGTGGGTGAGATAGGGAATGGTAGAATAGGGTGTGTTGGTGAAAAACCTAGTGTAGACAGGGGGTAAAATGGGTATGGGGAAATGATAGTGGGTGAGGGTGGGGGGGCGGAGAGAGAAAATGTGATAGGAAGGTAGGTTGGGAAGATAGAAAGAGGTGAGATAGTGGGTATAGGTGAGGTGTCATGGGTGAGTATGGGTATGATGAAGGTAGATTAATTTGATGTTTGTATTGGATGTAGGGGAGAGATCAACTAGCGGATGAGAGACAGGTGCCACCCCTACTCTTGAGAGTGTAAGGCACAATGACAGTTGAGGAGTGGTGGTATGTGGAGGAGGTGGGCCTGATTGGGGTCCAACGCTGTCGGTATGTAGTCTAGTATCCGAGTCTTATAGTCGCTCTCATTGATAGATAGGATTCAATGACCAACATGTTCCACCTACCAATGGGTGAGATGACAGTCACCCTGGAGGACATGTTTAGGATCTTATGGCTACTAATACTGGGGACGTAGGTGTACTCAATCTCCTCCGAGGCCTTAGAGGAGTTGATACTGACAGTGTTTAGGGAGGTACTAGTAGACATGACATTCCATAGTACCAGTCTAAGTTATGGAGGGATATACCTAGCCCATCCAGAGGAGACGAGGCTAGTACTACTACTGATGGAGGCGTTGGGGTGTGGAGCTTGTTGTTGGTCTTCTCAAATTAGTGTTGGAGTCTTTGGAGCTCGAATTGTTAAGTTTGGAGACTTCAACAACATTCTCGTAGTCATTTTTGTGACGTTGTTGTGCCATTTTGTGATGTTGTTGTTAACATGTTGTTAATTGGCGTTAATGTCGGGATCTGCTTTTCTAGCTGTGGGAAGTTGAAAGATCACGACTTTCAAACTTCTCGGTTAGATTTAGGACTTCTTAAGAGGATTTTAATCCTATAAATAGAGGTGTTAGGGTATCTTGAATATATCTTGAGTGTTCAAGAGGTCTTGAGTCTTAATGATCAAGAGGTGATCAAGGTTATGCAATTGGGTGTCAATTATGGTTTAGATGTGGTTTAGCATATTTGGAATTCTGTTGTGAGTTCATAATTGAGAGAATACTATGAGAGTTTTTTTACTCTTGTTGATAATAAAATATGAGCAAGTTCTTGGTGGACGTAGCCCACATTGGGTGAACCACGTTAAATCTTGTCTTGTCTTCTTTTATGCATTATTAATTTATGTTGTTATATTTCTGTAAGTATAATTCTACTATATAGTTTCCTACTACTTGTGGTTTGAGGAATTGTTTCCACATATTTATTCTCTAATTCCTAACAATTGGTATCAGAGCTTTGGTGGTTTTTTGCTAAAGTTGTAAATCATAGGGAAATTTTAGCTTGAGTGGGAGCTATGGCAAATGAGGGCAGATCGAGGGTTGAGAAGTTCAATGGGCAGAACTTTGGTTTGTGGAAGGTAAAAATGGAGAATTACTTATATCAGAAGGACCTCCATGTTCCTTTGGCTAGAAAATCAAAGAAACCTATAGCCATGTTGGATGAGGATTGGGAGTTGCTAGATAGAAAGGTTCTCGGGGCAATTCGTTTATTCCTTGCATCTTCAATTACTTTCAACATATCACAGGAGAAGACCACGGAAGGTCTCATGAGTGCGTTGGGGAAGTTATATGAAAAACCCTCTGCCTCTAATAAAATATTTTTGATGAAAAAGTTATTTACTATGAAGATGTTTTAGAATGGTTCTGTTTTTGATCATTTGAATGAATTTATTACGGTTGTGAGTATGTTAAACTCAAAAAATTGACTTTGGTGATGAGGTCGGGGATTTGTTGATTTTTGCTCCTCCTTGCTAGATAGTTAGGACAGCTTGGTTATGGCTATAAGTAATTCGGTCTCTAATAACTCAAAGCTGAAGTTTGAGGATGTAATAGGTGTGATATTAAGCAAGGAAATGTGAAGGAAGAGCACCGGAGATTCTTCTACTTCTGGAAATTCTTTGATGGTTTGAGAGTAGAGGGAAATAAAAAATAGATGGAAAGGTAACTATGGGAAGTCGAATGATCATGAAAGTTCGAAGTGCAAGAGTAAGTTAGAATGTTGGCACTATGGGAAGGTTGGTCATGCTAAGAAATATTTTTGGGCTCTTCGGGATAAGAAGAATAAGAATGAGGAAACTAAAGAGGTAAATTTGGAAGCATGTGATGTTTGTCAAGATGCCTTAATTCTTTCTTTAGATAATATTGTTGAATCTTAGATGTTAGATTCAGGCGCTTCTTTCCATGCCACACCACATAGACATTACTTTACTAATTTTGTTCAAGGTGATTTTGGACATGTATATCTTGGTGATGATGAACCATGCAACATAGTAGGGAAAGGTTGTGTTCGGGTGAAAATGTAGAATGGGAACACATGGCTACTTAAGGACATTAGGAATGTGCCTAAGTTGAGGTGGAACTTGATATCAGTGGGACAACTAGGTAGTGATGGTTGTATGGTTAGTTTTACAGTGGATTCTTGGAAGGTTACTAAGGAGCTCTTGTGGTTACAAGAGTTAAGAAAAAGGTACTTTGTATTTAACCAAAGGGTGCTGATTATTGCAATTTAGTTGCTACAAATGGAGATGCAACTTTGTGGCACCAAAGACTCAATAATATGAGTCATAAGGGCATGCAGATTATAAAGGATAGGTTGCCCAGATTAAAGGAGTTAGATTTGGACTTCTGTGAGGACTGTGTTTATGGGAAACAAAAGTCCGTGAGATTCCTCAAGGTTGAACCTACCAGGAAGGAGGGTAAGTTGGAGTTAGTGCATACATATGTACATGGGGGCTAGCTAAGGTAAACTCTATTGGTGGTTCATGTTATTATGTCACTTTCATTGATGATGCAACTAGAAAAGTTTGGGCATATTGCATTAGAAGAAATATGATGTGTTTGAAACTTTCAAAAGATGGAAAGCCTTGGTTGAGAATGACACAGTCTCAAGCTGAAATGTCTCGAGTGAAATAATGGAGGGGAGTATTGCAAAGAATGGATTTCTTGATTATTGTTTGGTAAATGGGATCTACATGCAAAGAATGGTTCCAAACACCGCATGAGAAAATGGAGTGTTAGAGAGAATGAACAAGACAATCATGGAGCATGCTAGGTTCATGAGGTTACATATGGGGCTGCCACTCATGTATTGGGTAGAAGTGGTAAGCACAGCTTGTTTATTTGATTAATAGAGGACCCTATATGGCCTTGGATGGAGGTATACCCGAGGAGGCTTGGTCCAGTAAGAAAAATTGATTACTCATTTCTTAGAGTATTTGGATGTGAGGTATTTGTTCATATTGCTAAAGATGATAGGACCAAGTTAGAGGCTAAGTCTAAGAAATGCACCTTTTTGGATATGGTGAAGATGATTTTGGTTTCCATGTTTGGAGTCTTAAAGAAAAGAAAATATTTCAGTCTAGAGATATTTTCTTTAATGAAAAAAATTATGTATAAAGATCGGTTGCATAGAACAAAAAAGGAATCAAAGAAAGAATACACAGTGTTAGAGGACATTGTGGATAGCAAGGTGTCCAAGGGGCCGGTTTAGGTACAACATGTTATGGCATAGCTAGTTCAGGTACCTACTCATCAAGAACCCCAAACTCCTGAGGTGAGAAGGTCTTCTAGGGTGAGGGAGCATGAACGATTTACTCCATCTTTGAATTATTTATTGCTCACCGACAAAGGGAGAGCCAGAGTGCTTTGAGGAAGCAATGCAGGTGGATGTCAAGAAGAAGTGGGAGTAGGCCATGGATGAAGAGCATATATCTCTTATGGAAAACTAGACTTGGGATCTGGTGGATCTACCCGAGGGAAAGAGAGCATTGCATAACAAGTGGGTGTATAGAATCAAAGAGGAAGATGGAGGTAGGAAACAATACAAGGCCTGGTTGGTGGCCAAAGGATTTGCACATAAAGGTATAGACTTTGATGAATTTTTTTCTCCGGTTGTTAAAATGCCTTATATTACGACTGTTCTTGTTTTAGTTGCAATAGAAGACCTGCACTTAGAACAGTTGGATGTGAAGACTACATTCCTTCATGGTGAGTTGGAGGAGGAATTGTACATGTAGTAGCCACAGGGTTATGAGTTTAAAGGGAAGGAGAGGTTAGTGTGTAAGTTTAAGAAGAGCTTGTATGGCCTAAAACAAGCTCCATGGAAGTGGTACATGAAGTTTGACAGCTTTTATGAAGCAGTGAGAGGTTACTCCAGTGTCACTCGCACCATTGCGTGTACACAAAGAATTTTCTGATGGTAGTTATATTATTTTGTGCCCGTATGTAGATGATATGTTTTTGCAGGAAGAACATGTAGGAAATAAAGGTACTCAAGAAGTAGCTAGGTGACTCCTTTGCTATGAAGGATTTGGGGGAAACAATACAAATCCTTGATATGAGAATAACTTGGAACAGGAAGGAGAGGAAGCTAGTATTATCTCAAGAAGAGTACATAAAGAAGGTCTTGGAGAGGTTTAGTATGTAGGATGCTAAACTGATTGGTACTCCTTTGGCATGTCACTTTAAATTATCAAAGGAGCAGAGTCCCAAGACTAAGGAGGATAGAATCTAGATGTTCGGTGGTGTCATACTCATTAGCAGCTGGTAGCTTGATGTATGCTATGGTATGCACTAGTCCTGACATTTCCCATGTAGTGGGAGCAGTGAGCGTGTTTATGAGTGGTCCGTAGAGAGCACCGGGAGGTAGTAAAGTGGATCCTTTGGTATTTGAGAGGTACTATGGGAGCGGAATTGTGTTTTGGTGGATCAAACACTACATTACGTGGATATGTAGATTCAAACATGGCATGAGATTTGGATAGCAGGAGGACCACGACAGTTATGTATTTACGGTTGTTGGTGATACAACGGTGAGTTGGATTTCATGGTTATAAAAGGTTGTGGCTTTTTCAACCACGAGGCCGAGTATGTTTCGCCACGAGGCATGCAAGGAGATGATTTTGCTATAGTAGTTGATTGATGAGTTGGGTCATAAGTAGGAAGTTGGGAGACTACACAATGATAGTCAGAGCACTATTCATTTGGTGAAGAACTTTGCTTTCCACTCTAGGACAAAGCACATTCAACTGAGATATCATTTCATTAGGAAAGCTTTGGAAGAAGATAAGTTGAAGCTGGAAAAGATTCATACCAGTTAGAATCCTGTGGATATGATGACCAAGGTAGTCACAAGGGATAAGTTGAAGTTGTGTTCAACCTGGATTGGCCTTCATGGTTGATAATGAATGGTTAATAAATTTTCTTAGTGGAAACAGATCTCAAGTGGAATATTGTTGGGGTTTGGAGCCTATTGTTAGTCTTCTTAAATCAGTTTCGAAGTGTTGGAGCTTGAATGGTTAAGTTTGGAGACTTTAGGAGTATTCTACAAATGTTTTTGTGACGTTGTTGTGCGGTCGTTGTTTCATTGCTGCGATGTTGTTCTTAACATGATGTTGATGTCGGGACTATATTTCCATCCGTGGGAACCTCAAAGATTGCAACTTTCAAACTTTTAGGGTTAGCTTTATGACTTCTTAAGAGGATTTTAATACTAGAAATAGAGGTGTTAGGGTATCTTGAAGATATCTTGAGTGTTCAAGAGGTCTTGAGTCTTAATGATCAAGAGGTGATCAAGAGTGATCAAGGTTATGCAATTGGGTGTCAATTTTGGTTTAGATGTGTAGTTATTTTGCACCCATCAAGAACAAGGGAACCTCATACGCGTCGCCCTATCATCCAACGGTGTTAGGTGCTCACCTGAGGTGTGCGAGAGGGAGCCGAGTCTCTATTTTATGTGAGTTCAGTGGAAGGCATACTTCATGATCTTGACTTAGTGATTTAAAAGAAATGAAAAATCTATAGAGATCAAAATGGCTTCTATACCCCTTCAGTCATAACAAAAGCAAAGCATGCAACAGAATTAATAGAACTAGGAAGTTATAAATCCACAATTAGACTCAACATTCAAGTAAGGTTCATGATTATACAAGATCAAAAACAGAGTAGAAACATGCAGATGATACAAGAAGGAGATATTAATATAAACACAATGGTAACCTTATCATATTCATTCATAGTCTTACTACAAAGCATCATAGAGAGGCAGACCATGGTCATACACCATATATGGATCCATACATGTATGCTCACAAAATAAAATTTTCATTCCCCATTCCCTCATTACATTCTTCCTAGAATCATCTACCCATTTTATCCCATAGTTCTCACAATAATTCTGCAGAGCTCCGCTACCTCACTTGTGTCTTTTTTCTTTGCCAAGGGTGCACATATAAATAGGCATCTAAGCTCTAACAAACTCCTCTGCAACCTCAGATCTGGCCCCAAGTGTCAAGGTGTGGGTTGCCCTAGGTGCATGCCTCTCCATGTCATGATTAGATTTTTATATCTTCCTATCGTAAGGTATATTCCTTCCAGGACACCCTGTTGCTAGGCTAGAACCTTATCCAAACAGAACATGTTCTTCATGTGTTCTGTCTAAAATGCCAAAAATGGCTAAGTCCCAAATTGTGCTTCACAGTATGCATCTTTGGTTCTCCAAGAACCCTTTTTAAATTCTTCCTTGTGCACCTTCACTTGCGCACTCCCTTCAGCCATGCGCGCCTATGCACCTTTAAGATTTGGTAGCTACATTAGGGTCCCAACATTACCCCACACTTCACCTGTTCTCTGCCCTCAGAACCTTTTCAAAGAATGTAGTACAAAAATGTAAGGCCTTGCCTTGGAAAAGAATGGAGGGAAAGAATAAAGAATGGGGGAGAGAAAGAATAGAGGGAAAATTGCCTAAAGAAGAAGAAGGGGAAAATTTTTCCACAGTTGGCCTCCAACGTATTCCATGCGCTGACTTCATCCTACGCTCTTGTGCAGAGGTCACCAACCAATGTGCTCACCTTGTCAAAGGTTAACCTTTCCCTTTTTTGTTAATGGTCTCCACCACAGTCTCCAGTTCCTTAGCGTGATCTTCTAGGGCATCCATCTTCCTCATAATGACCTTGTAGAGCTCTTTTAGCCGGGTTTTGATTGAGACTCACCGGATCTCAATAGCTTCAAACTTCTTTTCCACTTCAGCTAGGATCTTTTCTTACTCGGCTCTATTGCCCTTATTCTTCTCCCCGAAGTCCTTCAACTCACCACACACTGGAAATCAGCATGCTTGTCACCTTGTCTTGATCCGTGTAATGGTCGTAGGTGGCCCCCACGGTTTGTGTGGATATCTTCGATCAGAAAGAACCTTGTTGTATTTAGCCACGAGCATGATGAATTTCAATTTTTCCTCCTTCTCCAAGTGCGCAGCTACCTCCTCTCGCTAACTCTAAGGCCAAAGGCTGCCTTTCCATGGTGAGGATCTGAGTCAAGTCCTCTAGACATTCTAGGGAGGATCCATACTTTTGTGTGGGAGGGTTAATTTCCGGGTGTTTCATGATAATATCTTGGGAGATGAGCTCCACCTTCTCGGAAAATTCATGTACCCCGGCCTTTTCCTCCTAAATCTCCCTATGTAGTTGAGTGCTAATTAGTTTCTCAAGGCTGGGGTTCATTGTTAGCTTAACTACTTCCTTCCTCTTCTCTAACAGGTCCTCCAAGACTTTAACCTGTTATTTCTATAGAAGAGCCTAGCCTCAATTTCCATAGAGGCCTTGTTGAGCACGTTACATATTTTCTCATCTGATAGTTGTTGCATGTTTATAATGGGGTTATCCCCCTTTCCTTCGAGACAACGCTAGTATCACTCCTTGGTTAACCTCAAACTCGGGCTCATTGAGGTGGGAGTCGAACACCCATGATAGCATCTTCCTTGTGCATGGGTATCCACCCTCAGGATCAAAGGATTCCATGGTGGTGAGCTCCTTGGTGGGCACGGTACTCTAGAAACATGCGTGCAAAACTTTGTTGGGGTCATCAACATATCCCATCGTTATTCTTCCCCCTTCCATGCATTTACTTCCCATGTGCATGCCCTTGGGAATAGTTACTGAAAGAGTTGGGCCTTTTGTGCTACCCACACTCTTCTCCCTTTTCTCTTCCTTGAATTCACCAAGCATGAGCTCCACGCTATGCTCCAACTCCTCTTCGACCAAGGTATTAATTATCTTCTCTCGCCTCCCTTATCACTTTCTCATTCACCTCCTCCTGAGTGAGCTTGGGCATCTCTGGCTCCTTGGTACTTTCCCCTTGCTCCTTTCTTCACTCTACACACCTTCCTCCCCTTATGCACCCTTCCTCCTTACAAAGATGAAAGCATCATTTGTATCTTCTACTCCTCTTCCTTGAATCATGGACATCAATCAGCTCCTGATCCACCTCCAACTCTTCCTCTTCATCATCATCCTTTTCACCTATATAGGTGTTCGGGTCGTCTGTATCTTCAAACTCTTGTTCTTCCATCCCCTTTTCTTCTTCCTCTACTAAAAATTCTGGAGTCGGGGATGTGGTCTTCTCTTCATCTAAGGGCTCCTCAGGGGATGGTGGCTTCATAGGTTCTGGGGTCTTCTCCCTAACCATCATTCTCTTCTTCTTCTAGATGTAGGTACTTGTCCCCATAGTACCTACATCCCGTTTATCTAATGCCCTATGTTCCTCTATCTCTTCCCTCTCCTTAGGCTTTGGCATGGGCTTCTTTCTACCAATAGGGTCCTCCGAGATGGATATCTCATTCTCCACCTACGCGCCCTTTCAGAACTTTGGCCTTATACACAGGTAGATCCTTACGGCATTACTGCCAGTAATAGGTAAGGTCAAAGGCCTTACAATATTCACATCCTACGACATGTACCTTTCAACGTATGAATGCTTCTCTAGGTAGACCAACTTCTTTCTCATTTCCATGTGCTCTCTGTCAAGGGTGGACAACTCCAGGTTTAATTTATTTGATTCCTTGTATTTTTTTACCCCGCTTGGAAAAAATGGGCAGTAAACGAGAATGGGATTTTTCACCATGGACTCTAACTGCCATCCACCAAAATGAACTTACCAATACAGAAGTGTTGGTATATCGTGAACTCTACTTCTCCTTTGGTCGCCACGGGAGTTGTTCAGAATATGCCATTCAGCCCTGAATGCATTCCTAAGGCACGTATACCATTTGTCTAAGTGCACCTTATATACCCCTATCATTGATTCACATGTGTATTTCTAAAACCTCTCCGTAGGCGAAGGCTCTTCAAAGAACGTACTCCCACATGAATTTGTCAAATGCATTCAACACCCCGATTTCTGAGAACACAATTATCAACAAAATGTTTCCAAATAGGATCTTTCCTCCATTCTCTATGTTGCTTATGATTTCATCTACTATGTATTGGGAGATGTTGTATACAGTGCCTTCCGTGACCTTCTTGTAGACATTCAGCTAGGGCTTGCTCACCTGGGTCCACCTTTCTTGTCCATTCAACTTGGAGACAAGGTGTGTGGCCATCTTCATCACCGATCACTGATATCCATAACGTTGTAGTACCTTGATCCCTTCTGTAGGTCATCTATGAGCATGTCCCCTACACATTTTAGGCCTTTGAAGTGTGAAATTAGCTGGGGAGTAATGTGCATTTTTGCCCTATAAAGTAGAAGAAGTCTTCATGTATGCGTGTCATCAACCATTGGTACAAGCACTCAGGCTTCCCAAAATATGGCAACTCGAAAAGTTGGAGAAGCCTTGCCTTCTCCATTTTCACCTTGACCATGTCACTGTAGATTGGTAACTCATCAGGTGTTCATTTATTTGTGGGGTGCACCAGCTCCAACGCCATTTCCTTCATGATTATTATTGACTAGTGATTGTAGTCAATCACAGTCATCTGTCTTATGTGGGACTCCCACTCTTTCCCTAACAAAACCCCATCCAGGTATTGCATTTCCAGTACCATTCCTCATTTGTATCCATGGGTATTTCTTCTTGTTTCTTCTTTCCTTTTCCTTTACCCTTTCCCTTCTTGGATTGTTCTGCAGGTTTACCTACTGGTTTTGTGGCCGTCATTGCACCCTTTGCTTTCATTCCTAGGTTATCTTGTGAGTTGTTTGAACATTTTCCTCGTGTGCCCCATGCCCTAGAACACAAACCCTAATCTCTGATTTTTCTCCTTCGATCACGACGCTTCTTCAAAATGTTCATCACAACCTTGAATCATTTTTTCTTTGGTTTTTAGATCTAATACATCGATTGTGCTTAAGTTTTTGGGATTTTCCTTCGCACAAGTCAGTTCTCAAAACCCTAGCTCTTGAAATAAAATCACTCTTCTTGTGTTCGCAAAGTAAAATAATGAAATGCCCACTCTTGTATTTATAGCTTTTCCCACTTTTACACATTTAAGGCTAGGCTACCTACCACCATACAATAATGTTTAATGCGGTGTTCTCAAACAACACCCGACTTCAGCACTTCTCCTTACATGCCCAATCCTTGCATGAAAATGTTTCCACCCACACCCAATCCTTGCATGAAAACTTTTCCAACCTTCTCATGCACAAACAATCCATCTTGACAGAAGACTCTTGTGCACGTGTTACCAGCACGAAAGGAACCTCTTTCATCCTCATGATTCTTGCTTTCACCTACCTTGTGTTTTTGTGCTTTTTCTCCTTGTACGTGGATTTCCAATGTAACCTTATCTTGCCACCCATCTGCCTTCTTTTCTCCTAATGCATCTTTTTAACAGGACCAATTCCAATGGTCTACCAACCCAATCATCCTAGCAGAATAACTCCATGCTTCTCTTTATCACCTGACTCCACACTAAAATGATGCGCGGTCCTCTGCGTATTCATAATTCAAAAAGTAATAAGGTTACCGGTGCCCAAGGTGCAAAACAAAACAATAACATGAAAGGGAAATACAAGAAAGGAAAATCATAAAAGGAAATTATAAACTAACTAGCAAAACTACCTTATTTACAAACACCAAGAAGCATTATTTATAGTAGGGCTTCAGCCTACTCCCATTGAAGTGTCCAGGTAATTTTGTTCCATCCAGCACTTGTAACTAGCACACACCCAAATCAAGGATGTATAAAATTACATAAGGACCCAACCAATGCACCTTCAACTTTCTAGGATGGTGTAGGAATTTTGAATCATATAGCTATACCATCTGGCCAACCTTAAACTATTTTTTCTTAATATAGCGATCATGCCATGCCTTTTGCTTAGATTTTTTAGTTGTTTGGCTCCATCTTTCCAAAGTGAGTGGCTTTCATCCAACTTTATCAATTCATCTATTCTTTCTTCTAGTGCTTGCTCATCGTCCAACCCTCCTGCATGCGCTATACACAAAGATGGTAGCATGAATTTGACTGAAAAAAACTACTTCCGTGCCAAACACCAGTTAAAATGGTGTGGCCTTATTCAATCTTTTATACGTTGTTCTGTATGCCCAAAGAACTATTGACACCTTGTCATCCCAATCCTACCTACCCATGTCACATATCTTAGTCAATGTGTGACTAAGGATTTTGTTGAATGCCTCTGCAGTCCCATTTTCCTGAGGGTGATAAGGGGTAGTCTTGTGATGGGATACCATGAATTCTACCAATAGAATCCTAACAGTTTCATTTAAGAAGTGAGTGCCCCTATCACTTGTTAAACTTAATGGGCACCCATACCTGCTAATAATGTTTTCCCATAAAAATATAGTAGTCATGGCTGTGGTGCAATCCTTAGTGGCATGGCATCTTCCCACCTTTTCTCGATAATCATTACGGTAATGATATACCATGATTTAGTCCTTTGCGTAGCTGGTGAGATTGGTATGACAAAATCTATTGCCCATTTCTCAAAAGGTTACGCACTGGCGATGGGGTGCTAGGTCATCTCATCCCTTCTCCTAGGTTTTCCAAGGCACTGGCAATGGTCACAGGCCTTGCAAAACTCAATGCAATCCTGGTGAATCATCTCCCACCATAGTTTGGTGACTAGGATCTTGCGCATGTTACTTTCATTGCATAGTGTCCTCTAACAATCCCACCATGGGTTTATTCTATTATGGTCACGTGTTCATGTTCTAATACACAACAAAGGCAAAACCTCATTGAGCCCATTTTATACAAATCCCCATTGATCAACATGAAGGGTATGGCGCGTATGGCTAAATTTTTTCTTTCAAGTGCATTCATCCCTTCGGGCACCACACCTTCCTTGAGACAAACAACAATGTAATTGTTGATGTAAAATCACAGCACCCCTGGATGCACATCAGCTTCTAGGTTGATGTTCGGCATCCAAAGTGTGATTGCACAACATGGAAACCTCTCTCCAAGCATGGAACTTGCGAATGAAAGGAATCTCCAGAGAAGGCTGGTTCCTACTCCTAAACTACCTACCAAAAGCTATTCCAAAGGCAGAAAGCTAATCTAATCCTAATCTAACCATGCCAAGGAGACAAAGAGAGAGAGAGAGAGGGAAAAATAGCAAAAGCCTACACTAAAACGGTGATACACCGAGAGAAGGAGAATGTTGGACATCTATCAAAACGCCATGGGACAAAGAGAGGTGAGCAATGGGAAGGATGGACAGATGAATCACAGGCCCAAGGATAGATTTCACACAGAAAATGTCCCAAAACTCCATGAACACAGCTCCGAACCTGCAATGAACATTCAAACATGCACAGACACCTGTAATGAAGAGAGGCAAGAAGAAGACAAGCAAAAACGAGAGAGGATGGACAGATGCATCACAGAACACGTTTTGTTGCTCCGTTTGCACTGAGAACATCATTCCATTAGTAAAAGGCAAAAACGCCATTACGAGAGCAAGGGAGGAGGTTCGAGCTTCATTTTCAACCCTAGAGAAGAAAAGAAGGGAGGGCCGAGCCGAAAGAATGAACCACTTCTTTATATTTTGCCACTCCTTACAATATATAGGAAGAATGAGAGAAGGAAGAAAGAGGAAAGTTAGATCTACTCCAACCACCCCTAGGTCGTATTTTAAATCATCTCATTATGGTAGAAGCGGCGGATCCTGGCAAAACGGTGGGCTGTCTGCTGCATTAAAGCTGGTTGTTGAAGCGTCACTTCTGCTGTATCACGTGTCAGAGACATTTCTTGATTTTCTCTCTCCAAACTGCACCAAAACTTGAGATTAACCCCAAAATCATGTAGAGAATTTCATGAGCTTTTCGTTGATATAAAGAACGTGGAAATTTGAGCTCTGGATCAAAAGATATGGCGATCTGAAGATTTAGTGCACGAAGCAAACCAAAACGGATTTTAAAACGTTTTCCCGCTCTTCACCGTCTGGACGACACGTGGCACATGCTGATTGGATGAGCAATTCTCTGTCCTCCGTCTTTCACGGGATTTCCTTTTGAAATTACTTGTGGGCCCCTTAAACTTGGACACGTGGCGCCATTTCATTGGTTCGGTTCAGCGCTCGATAACTCGCCCCTTTGACCTTTTGACTTTTTCTCCTGTGAGGACACGTGGCAGTTTCTGATTGGTCTTCGGCTCCTTCGGCTCCTTCGCATACTTCACTTCCATTTGTCCCGGATGTCCCATTTGATTTTGGGCCCTTTGTGCTCATTTCGGCCGGTTCGGGCATTTCACGTCCATTTGTCCCAGACGTCCCATTTGATTTTGGACCCTCTGGACTCATTTCGGCCGATTCGGGCATTTTTGGCCCGCTTGTCCCACTTTGCTTCGGACTGACTTGACTCTTTTCGGCCGGTTCGGCCGGTTCGCGTCTTTTTGGCCCGATTGTCCCATTTGCGTCCCTCTCAGCAGTTAGCCAATTTTTTCTCGGTCGAACCGGCATTTCACGCCCGCCGCGTACTTTTGTCCCAGATGTCCCTGTTGCTTTGCGGGCTGTTTGTGCTTACTTCGGCCGAGCCGGCCGGTTCGGGCCTTTTTGTCCCAAATGTCCCGACTGCCCCTAGGACTAGGACTTAGTCATTTTTACGATTTTTTCCTGGATCAACCTACTTGCCTTCTGCAACCTTTTTTTGCATTTTCTCAGAGCTTGCTCTTTTCCTCTCAGACAGGGAACTTAGAAAATATTTGAGGGGACTCTAGCAACATGATTTTTGGCCCCGAATCAATCAATTTTCCTGGGACTTGAATATTCTGATGCATGTTATCAAAATTACCCAGGGGGGGTGAAATTT
Organism: Taxus wallichiana var. yunnanensis; assembly: GCA_018340775.1. Taxonomy (NCBI): domain Eukaryota; kingdom Viridiplantae; phylum Streptophyta; class Pinopsida; order Cupressales; family Taxaceae; genus Taxus; species Taxus wallichiana. The sequence continues at coordinate 915,593,072 of CM031237.1, forward strand.
TGACAACAGTTTGGCGACTCAGCGGGGTCATCTGCCTGCTAGATGAATGATCAGTAGCCTGAAGCATCCATTGGGCATGGAGTCATGAGTTGTAACCTGCAACTGATCTGAACTTTGAAAACCTCCCTCTGAGCCACTTGGAAACCCATTGAACCTGGAGTGTCTTCTCCAAGATGCCACTGAAATGAACTGTGCAAGAGTAGAACCAGCAACACCAAAACTATGTACAAAACTGAAAATCATACATGCCCCAAATGGAACATGCAGAGTGTGCACAAGCACTTCTTCTACTGAAAGCAAATCTACCTACTCTACTCTAGCTGGAAGCAAAGGCAAGCTAAACAAACCCTGCAACTGGTTGTGAGAAATAGCTTCCTTTCTTCAAAATTGGCAGCCATGCAATTGATTTGGCACTGATCATGGCTGTTTGGATGGATGGAAAATCAACAAGAAGCTGGTCTTCTATCCAAATCATCAAGGTATCAACTGAAAAATCCAATACCTCTTTTAGTTGCTCTGCATTTGGATTGGAGAGGTATGGCAGCTGATCCTTGGTATTTTGTAGCTCATCCTCGTGCTCAGAAGCAAGCATGACTAGTTGTGGCTTCTCCTTTGGCTCCAATGAAGCCAAATATCTGATTGGGCAAGGTTTGATTAGTTTGATATGCCCGTAGCTCTGATTTTCAACTCCAAGAATGGAGTCTTCTTGTAGACCCACCTGAATGGATGATGTGGAAGAAATGGTGGAATTCTTCTGTCCTTTCTCTTCCTCCAATGAAGAACAGGGAAGATTAGAATCTTCCAATTTTGATTCCAAAGGGCTGTTGTAAGATGCAGGCTGCTGCAAATGAAAGCTCTCCTTCATGGCAGCAGGCTCTGGTGTTTGGAATGTGGATGATGAAAGAGAGAATGGTGAAAACTCAACCGGCTCTTCTCCATCAAAACAGTCCTCCAAATCTGACAGGTAAACTGCCTCATTGCTGTCCTGCTGCAAATGCTCAACTTCCTCCATGGTGTCCTCTTGATCTGCAACTTGACCACCATGGTTTCCTTCACTCTCCAATATTGAGTTTGAGAGATCAAACTCCTTTTCAGTGCTAGAACTTGAGAGAGATGAAGTGGAAAGAAGAACTGAAGGTTCTCCTGTAACCTGCTTTGTGCTCAAAGCTCTTGGATCTGCATTTTTCTCCTCCACAGCTAGATTGTGCTCCTCTTCTTTTGGATTTGGAGCAGCTTCTCCTTCCTCCAATGTTTGAAGGCAATCTTGCTCTTGGTTGAACTCTTCCTCCAAGCATGAAATTTGTTAAGTCAAACTCTTCAATTTGCTGCTCTAGAGGACAAGTTGGGGCTGCAAGATCTTCTTCTTCTGCAAACCAAATCAGTCCTAACCACCATTTGTTCAACCTTAGCCTCTTCTGTAGGCTTAACCATCAAGGGGATCTTTGTCATCCCAAATTTGGTAGCCCAAACCTTCAAGTCATCTGTCATTTCTTTTCTGTTGGGCTCCTCTTCTTACTGTCCTTGATGACTGATTTTTTCAATTCCTTCTTCCCCATATGAAATTGGGAATGCAAGAGGAGGAATGGGTTGAAACTCAACTGATTTTACACTTTTTTGTGGTGGTGGAGGCGGTGAAACCTCTTGTTTCTTTGGAGGAGGGGGTATTTCTCGTTAGCTCTTGTGGAGGGGATGACTGTTTGGAAGGGAAAAGGAAAAAGAAGAATCGAGATGAGGTGGAAGACTGGGGTGGAGACATGGACTCAACACTTGGGACAAGATGGAAGGTTTGAAACTTGGCACTTTGCTGAAATGAAACAGATTGGGAAAGAGGAAAAGAAAAGGCATGAGAAGATGTGCTTACCCGTTGACAAGGTTGTTGAATACTTCTCTCATACACCTCTATTTCTTCAATCCACTTTGCAAGCAAAGGCAGCATTGCAATCATGAAGTCAAGCTTCTCCTGAGGGCTGTAATGCCTTGGAAAAGGTCCCACCCATGGACAGGGTGCTCCACAACCGATTCCAAAAGCTTTCATTTGTGCTTGAGCCCTGGACTGCACCATCCCCACCTCCATCTTTTGGATTTTCTCCAACAGACCAGCATCTTGGATCTGATGGTCTTCATTGTATGCATACTCTTGCTCTTGGAAAGCTCCATAGCCAAACTGACTTTGGCACTGCTGTTCATATGGGTATGCATACTGATCTTGAATCTGCTCAAAATGCTGATTTGGAGGATTTGTAAAACGTGTTGGAGGTGGAATATATTGCTGTTGTTGATGTGAAATCCATGATGGAAATGAAGTCATGATTGCACAACTTCATGGAATGGAAAAGAATGAAAGGGATGGAAAGAAGGATGAATGGAAAATGAATGAAAATGAATGGAAAGGAAGGTCTGCAACTTCAGAGATGGGTTGTTGACCAGATGGAGTCGCCAGATGTGTTTGCAAGTGCTTCCAAAGGCTGAAATCTTCACAGGAACACATCAACTCGCAAAAGATGAAGTGAAAGACCTCTAAGGTCCCACCGGGTGCATGCCAAAACTGTTGATGCAAAATCACAAAGCACCCACAGACGCACATCGAGGCTTCTAGGTTGATGTTCGGGCATCCAGTGTGATTGCACAACATGGAAACCTCTCTCCAAGCGTGGGACTTGCAGAATGAGAAAGGAATCTCCAGAGAAGGCTAGTTCCTGCTCCTAAACTACCCGCCACAAGCTATTCCAGGTGCATGCAAGCTAATCTAATCCAAATCTAACCATGCCAAGGAGACAGAGAGAGAGAGAGAGAAGGGAAAACCAACAAAAGCCTACACTAAAATGGTGATACACCGTAGAAGGAGAATGTTGAAATCTATCAAAACTACCATGGACAAAGAGAGGTGAGCAATGGGAAGGATGGATAGATGCATCACGAGCCCAAGGATAGATTTCACACAAAAATGTCCCAAAACTCCATGAACACAGCCTCCAAACCCGTAATGAACATTCAAACTTGCACGGATACCTGCAATGAAGAGAGGCAAGAAGAGGACAAGCAAAAACGAGGAAGGATGGATAGATGCATCACAAAACACGTTTTGTTGCTCCAGAAGTTTACACAGAACATCATTACATTAGTAAAAGGAAAAAACGCCATTACAGAGCAAGGGAGGAGGTTCGAACTCCATTTTCAACCCTAGAGAAGAAAAGAAGGGAGGGCAGAGCAGAAAGAATGAACAACCTCTTTATATTTTGCCACTCCTTACAATATATAGGAAGAATGAGAGAAGGAAGAAAGAGGAAAGTCAGATCTACTCCAACCACCCCCAGGTTGTATTTTAAATCATCTCATTATGGTAGAAGCGGTGGATCCTGCAAAATGGCGGGGCATCTCGCTGCATTAAAGCCGGTTGTTGAAGCGTCACTTCTGATGTATCACGCGTCAGAGCCATTTCTTGATTTTCTCTCTCCAAACTACACCAAAACTCTATATTAACCCCAAAATCATGTAGAGAATTTCATGAGCTTTCCGTTGATATAAAGAACGTGGAAATCCGAGCTCTAGATCAAAAGATATGACGATCTGAAGATTTAGGGCACGGAGCAGACCAAAACGGATTTTAAAACGTTTTCCCACTCTTCACCGTCTGGACGACACGTGGCACGTGCTGATTGGACGAGAAATTCTCTCCTCCTCTATCTTTCGCGGGATTTCCTTTTGAAATTGCTTGTGGCCCCTTAAACTTGGACACGTGGTGCCATTTCATTGGTTCGGTTCGGCGCTCGATAACTCACCCCTTTGACCTTTTGACTTTTCTCCCAGGACACGTGGCACGCTTCGATTGGTCTTCGGCTCCTTCACTCCTTCGTACTTCTTCTCCATTTGTCCCGGATGTCCCATTTGATTTTGGGCCCTTTGTGCTCATTTCGGCCGGTTCGGGCATTTCGCGTCCATTTGTCCCAGACGTCCCCATTTAATTTTGGACCCTCTCGACTCATTTCGGCCGATTCGGCCGTTCGGGCATTTTTGGCCCGCTTGTCCCACTTTGCTTCTGGACCGACTTGACTCTTTTCAGCTAGTTCGGCCGGTTCGCGTCTTTGGCCCGATTGTCCCATTTGCCCTCCCTCTCGGTTGAGTTAGCCAATTTTTTCTCGGTGAACCGGCATTTCGCGCCCGAGCCGCGTACTTTTGTCCCGTATGTCCCCGTTGCTTTGGGGCTGTTTGTGCTTACTTGGCCGAGCCGGCCGGTTCAGTGCCTTTTTCCCAAATGTCCCGATTGCCCCTAGGACTAGGACTTAGTCATTTTTACGATTTTTTCTGGATCAACCTACTTGCCTTCTACAACCTTTTTTTTGCATTTTCTCGAGCTTGCTCTTTTCCTCTCAGACAGGAACTTAGAAAATATTTGAGGGGACTCTAGAACATGATTTTTGACCCCGAATCAATCAATTTTCTCGGGACTTGAATATTTCGATGCATGTTATCAAAATTACCTGTGGGGTGAAATTTTGACAACAAAGAATATTCCCATTTTAAGACTTTAGAAATAAGGGAAAAAAATTGCATGATTAATATTCTCTATTTTAAATACATAATTTAGAACACACATTTTATAACAATCATTCTTATAATAGATAACCATATGCAGCTGTAATGACTTAGTGAACAACTGATCTATTCATTCCATGACTCGGTGAACTACCGATCCATTCATATGTAACATTGATTTTTGAGTATTCTACTAGAATACTTCATATTCTTGGTTCTCTTACCCTATTCGGGTTCTGAGTGATTTGTCCAAGGAACCTAACAAAATATTTGTTACCAATATTCATCGGCATCACGATCCTTAGATTAGGTGACATAGGACAACGCAATCAGAAGCTTGCAATACTTTGGCCAAAGATTTCTAACATACTGTTCGCATTACTTATTCCTTGACAAAGATACTCATCAATCTAGAATATGTCCTTCACCCCACTCCATTTTTATCTAGAATGTCTTACACTGACTTCTGTCAGTCCCCTCGCTCAAGGTTTAACTCTAGTCTAGGTTAATAACATAGGTCATGATATGATGTGGCTCACAAAGACTTAGGGTAAATTGGCATACCAGGTCAACCTAGGTTAACCACGTGTGCCAAGGTACCCTGAGTCCTAGAGGGCTACTTCATATCCTGACTATGATACTAACACTCCTGGAGGGAAATCTTGATCAAGTTCCAAGGTGTGTAGATCTTGACGATCAATGTAGAAGGGTGTTGCCACATGTTAACTACACTATTGTATCCTCGAGAAGATCCTAATCTTCTCAAAGGTACAACCTTGCAGTTGACATGTGTCAACATCCTACGGAATAACCTCATAAAGATGTACATACCTCCAAGAGTTTACATACGTTAAGTTAAATTTTGGGTTATTAGACGACATATTTCAGTAGCTCATCAAACCTCGAGTCCAACACTCTTTAAGTTCTTTTTACATTTCAAATTCATATAATCTTAAGAAATTCAAATAACTTAATATTGCTTCTAGATTTTTTAGTTTTAACCTAACAACCCGTTATCCAAAAATAGAACAACAACCTATGTTCCTTTATTCTAACTAACTTAACCAATTAGGGAAGTGTAATAGCCTACAAGGCTGAAACATATCAGACTTATTATAATTAAGTCTTAATGATTAACAATCATATCTTCCTCTTTTATTTAGATCATTACTAGAGAGGAAGGGTCTTCCTCTTCATAGTTACATTCTAGGGCTTAGCACGCCCTATAATGCCCTTTATAATTACAATAATTTTTATTATAGTTATATTTCACATCACATGATATTATGAATTAATTAGGTGAGAATGTTGTATTCTGACACTTATTTAATTTGCAGCTTACCTAGGAAATTTATCTAAATTCCTTTTTATAATACCCATCAAGAACACTCATCCAAACATATAGATAATAAGAAGAGTATCCTCCAAACAAGATATTTTACTCAATCTATGCAAGTAAATTCTCATCTTTCAATTCATTTACAAACTTATACATTTACAACTTATGTATTTTAGGCATTCTGCATGATAAAGCAGCCTTTATTTAAAAGAAGGTAACTTTTTTTTTTCAATACAACTTAAGAACAAATCAAAATTCTTCTCAAGAATCAACATAGATCAACCAATGCATCATATAAGTTTTTTCCTTCTCTTATCACTTACAAAGTCCATCTACAAAAATTGCTAGCACGGGTTAGTTCAAAAACCGAGCATGATAAGCACTAAGCCTTAAAATGAAGTGCATTCCACTAATTGTTTCAATAAAACAACCCTGCTTTAATGAACAACAAGTAATTCATACTCCCAAGCGTAAGTAATACCAATAAAAAGAAGAGCAATACAAAACAGATTTTAACACAAAGAGGAACAGGATATAAACTATAATACCTATCCTATAAATTAAAGTATAATTGATTTCATCAAATATCTTTACCAAACAACAAAACATAATATATCATTGTTTCCAATTTTACCAAATAAAGTACAACACATATCTTTACTATAAGATACAGAAGTGTTTACAGCATATTCCCTTTTGGATATTTCCACTAACTTTCAAGTAAAGAAGAAAAGAAAGTATTCCATTTAATCATAATCATCAAGCAAGGCTGAAATCAGTGTATACCATGATTTAAACTGTCCCTTTAAAGTAACACTACTTTAAAATTTAACAATATAATGTATTTATCAATAGATCCAAATGAAAGAAATCCAAGGAGAAGTGATGGATTGATAGTCGTCTACAAGTTACAACTTCATTTTCCAATCTAACTTAAATCTCATTCCACTTCACTTTGGTCAATTGAAAAGTATAAAAGTTTAATAAATGGTGTTTTCCTTTTAATCGAATAGGAATCAGGAGGTTATAATCAATGTACTTAACCCACTGCATTATAGAAGGAATCTTACCAAAATATGATCCCAAACTCAAATCATTTCCTTCAACATAATAAAATAGTTTTACCTTCTCACATTCATATAGTTTAAGTTCATTCAAGAGTTCCAAGGAAGGAGAACAATGACCATTCCAAAGAAAGAGAGTACTAAAAACTATCTTCCTTTCTAAACCATCCCATTCTAATGCATAAATTTCTACTTTCCGTTAGAAATAATATAACAATAAAGCTCATACAAATTCCATGAACAATAAGCTTCACAGAATATTTCTTTAAAGGCCTAACATTCTCCCATTGGTTCAGAACAGCCACAGATAAGAAGAAATCATGCTAACATTGCCTATTTATAGAACCCTATAAAATCAATAGTGCAGTTTGACACATTCAAAACAAGTTTAGATCGCAATCAATCTTCCAAGACATAACATACCCCTATTAGATGCAACAAGAGGTAAGAATTTGAGTAATTTCTAACACTTAAAACTACCCATTATTTTGATAAAGTAGAACCATCTCAACGGTATGCCAATGCATCACTACCAAAACTATAAATTGGGTTTCCAACAAAAGGACAATATCAAACAACAAAAGAATAATATGTACATTCTAGGACTCATTTACAATTCCGGGCGTAATGCCAAGCATAAATGTCATTGAAGGATCAAGACCATTCAAATACATGTAACCAAGTTAGGGTATCAACATGTTCCCTTAATAGTTACTAAATAATCAAAAAAACATAATACTTGAACCAACACAATGTTCAGGTTTCTACTTCCATTAAGAACACCAAGTATTAAACGGTGTGTACAGTGAAGGATATCAATATCACAACCACAATTACATAATATGCCAACATCCTAAGACTAGACCGAGAGCAGTGAAATTGTTTGCATACAGTTTGAAATAAGAAGAAATGCTTCCATTCTTCATTAACATCATATCAACCTTATTTCTGAACAAAATAGAATGTAAGATGCTTAGACAAATCTCAAAAAGGATGACTCATAGGTTGGGTTCATAAAGAATCTCCAAATACCATTAACATGGTCAAAAGAACAAGATTCCACAAGCACCATGCCCAAGTGACTTGAGTTACAGTCAAGTTATCCAAAATAATAACAAACACAAGTTCCAAAATCAATCAAGTTTGCAGAATGAAATACAAACTAAACCCTATATTGCTTTTCCTGTGCATGTAAGTTTCCATAACAATCCATGTTTTTACAAGGAGAAACATAGAAACCAACTATATATGGTTTTTCCATGCATGCGAACTTTGCTACCGTCAAAGTTCCACAAGGTAAAATACAAAAACAACAAGACATATAGGTTTATCTATAGTGCATGCGAAACTTGTTAACAGTCAACGATTTTCACAAGAAGAATATAATCCCCAAATCATATACGGGTTTATTCATAGTCCATTTAACTATGGATCAAAACACATGCTAAACAAACCCTAAGAATCTCAGTTACAGTCCACTTTACTAAACAAGTTTCCCAACTGAAGCTCGTACTTACATATGAGTTTAATAAGACTGAAGTTCTTACCAGTTCGAATTCACAAGACACAACTAGTTCACCCAACAAACATTTCAAGCCACTGAAGAATCAAACAATGTTACCATTTTTGTTTAAGTATTCATGGTTCCTTTATGAAAAAGGTAGTGCAAAGAATGCTTTCCATAGAATCATAAACACACATATTCCAAAAACATAGAATGCAATTTTTTCTTACAAACCCATCTATCAATTTACCAACTAAGCATGAATGCTCATAACTCAATAGAGAAAATTTGTTTTAATGAAAACACTTAGAAGAAAGCAAGATATTTTAACAGTTAGGGCCTATCATGCCTGATAGTGTCACCGAAAAATCAAAGAAGACTTCTAGCTGAGCTCGCTTCTTCCCTTCTTCTCCACGAAAGACCAAAACAACAAAATACTTCCTCCACATTGCCTCATATACTCTCCATAAAAAAAAGATTTGAAACCTCTAAAATAGCCATGCAATACAGTTTAACTACTGGTTTAAAAACTAGAGTGCAAGTAGAATGAAAATCGGAAAGCATGCAAATGAAATAGCTCAACCAAAAATCCGTTGGCATGCCTACCAAAGCGGTTCGGGCTCATCAAACAAGACAATTAATTACATTAATATTTGTTTCCCGCCCAATCTTCCATGCCACCGCCTACAAAACTAGTGAGTTCTAAATCAAATAAAACATGAATTTCCATTTCTAGTGATACTGCCACCTAGGCCTCCACCAACCAAAGTAGCCCCTGCCAGAGTCGACCATCCATAGGAATTTAAAAACCTTATCATATTCTTAAATTCTTAGAAACCGTCACTAATGTACATGCAACCCTATTTTAGTTCCCAATTCACATCCACTAGTTTAAGATAGGTTAGATTTCTTAGGTTAGATCTTAGATAGGATTTACATTAGTACCTTAGCATGTAGCACTAAACACTAACCTCCAACATAGGTCTTTAGCAATTAGGTTAGGTTCTAGTTTTAATACTTAACAACCCTTCTAACCTTTAGTATCAAGTTTAGGTTAGCAAGAAAAATATATCAAGTAACATAGCTTAGGTAGGAATAATTTCACCTAGCTTAGGGTTCTAAAAGTCAATCCTTAATAGGATCCTGGATACCTTTCTCTTGTGCTATGAATAGCTGCATTCCCATCGTTATCAGCAATGACTTGTCATGGTTGATCTTCAAGGACCCAAGCCATACAACCTACTGAATGGAAGTGCGTTCACACAGAAGTCAAAGAACTTGCAACAACAAAGTTCATTCCAGCATGTAGCTTAACTCATGGAATGTCAATTTTACCATTCACTTCAATAGAACAATTTTAAAACATTCCTTGGATCACTAAAATTGATCCAAGGATGAGTCGGATATAAGACAAGTTTACAACTCTTAAACTAGATTGCAAACAACCTTCCAGAAGTGAAAAATGAATTCAAATAAGTCATACCAATTCGATCAGAGGAGATTAAGAGTAGAAAATACTTATCCATATTAAGCATGATTTCCAAAAATCGAAGAACATATCCTTATAAGGAAAATCACATATCAACACTTGAGTGCAAAGGAGGAAAATAACAACAATCAAGGGTGTTACAAGCAATGTCTTCTAACTCTAAGGGTGTGCGCTGCAACTCGAATAGTTGCACGTCCCCGCACGGTTTCCTCGATACTTTGCACATCCTCTCTCCGAATCAATCCTTGATAAATGATCCGGCCCACTATTGTTCTGTTTAGGTTTTACCACCACTTTGAATTCAAATTCCTGAAATAAAAGTACCCAATGGAATATGTACCCTTGCAACACTACTTTTTTTACTAGATACCTCAAGGCCATATGGTCAGTTTAGAATATGAAGGGAGTTGTCAGCAGATATTGTATAAATTTGTGGAGTGCGTAGACCATTGATAATGCCTTGTGCTCGGTCATTGTATAATTTTGTTCTGCTGGTGTCAAATTTCTACTTACAAAACACAAGGGATGATCAACAATCCCCTCTCCTGGTTGAGCAAGAATGGCTCCCATTATTATACCAAAGGCATCTATGTGGACATGGAAAGGTTTATCCCATGATGGGAATCATAGAATAGGTGTGGTGATAAGCCTTTCTTTTAGAGTGTCAAATGCCCTCTGCTACACTTCTCCCCACTGAAAGGCACTCTTATGTCTGAGAAATATTTCCAAAGGCGGCGATCTTGGCGTATCCCTTAATGAACTTTCTGTAGTACCCAGTGTGTCCAAGAAATCCATGTATGATGCTTTGGCTGGTGGGCTCCCCTAATCCCACAATAACTACAACTTTTTTGGATCCACCAATAAGCCCTCTTTGCATATGATATGCCCCAACAACGTTCCAAAAGGAGTTGCAAAGACACATTTCTTGATGTTGAGGGAAATCCTCAACTACCGACATCTTTCAAACATTAATCTCAAGTTATCACAATGGTCCCTTACCAATCCATACACTGTCCAATCATCCAAATATACTTGAAGGAACTTGTGGATGAAGTCCTTAAATGCTTGTACCACTATGTATGAAAATACAATGGGTGCATTCTTCAATCCAAAGGGCATGACCATGTATGCAAAGCTTCCCCACTCGGTGGCAAAAGTTGTCTTTTCTTATTCTTCCTTGGCAATCCTTACTTGGTGATATCCCGAGAATCCATCCGTAAAGGAATAGACCTCCCCCAAGAAACTCCTTCCAAAATATCTTTAGTGAAGGGGGTGGGAAAAGGATCTATGATACAAATAGCGTTCAACTCCCTGTAATCCACACATATCCTAATCCGCCCATCCTTCTTTATGTTGATCACCATTGGACTTATCCATTCTGATTCCTCCATAGCCTCAATGATACCGGATGCTATCATTTTGTCTAGCTCTTCTTTAACCCTTATACGCATGTTAGGATTCATCCTATAAGGCCTCTTCCTAACCGGGCGTGCACCATCTTTCAACTTTATCCTCATTTCCCCCAATGAATGGTGGATGCCTTTCAACTCATGGTATCCATGTAGGAATAAATCCTCAAATTCACACAAGAGATTGATGATCTTTGATTCTTCCTTATCTGACTAGTAGTCCCAAATGATAGCTTCCTTGGGATCCTTCTCTCGAGTTGATGTTAACTTTCTTGGTTTTGAGTGGTTGATGATACACATGTGCACATGCATCTACATTGTCAACTACCTCACACATCCCAACCGAATGGTTGACATTCAGGCTCTCTATCTCCTCTCCATCAATAACGTATACCATATTTTCTTTCTCCTTTTCAACACACATGTGCTCGAATTGTATGTCTTCTTATTCCTCCTCTTTGAACCAAGCTTCCAAGCTAGCTCCACCAAGTAAGTCTACTAATCTATCTTCCACCATAATGCAATCCCCCAAAGTGAGGTGCTTCATAGTCTCGCAACACCTCATCAACCAATTGCATGGTATCGGTACTCGAACGTGTGAACTATGTCACCGTTAATTCCTACCAATTTCCCATTTGGTGGTGAGTTTCAAAATGGATGTACCAAGCACGTGCACAACCTTGTAGTGTCAAATACAGCTTGTGCACCCAAAGGGAGGGTGGTAACGCTTCCGTGCCTTCTCCCTAGACCCTCTCACATGCTTGGATGTGGGAAGAGGTGGGTCCATTTCCATTGTAATCCTTGATAGCGGTGGGTATGTTTCTCTTCAAGAATCAGATAGTGAGCACAATTCTAACTTCATGCCACTCCAACAAGTTTTTGCTATGCAACCACCACCTCACTGTTGTGCCTATCAAAACATAACCTAGAATACCTCATCACTCGTCCTCCCTCCATTGAGCCTCCATTTCCCTCAAAAATACCTTGGGGTATGCATCCCTAGAATACTTGGTTATTTCCTTTCCTCCCAAGTGCCAAACTCAGATTAACTATTGTTACCTTGGTTATTGATCCTTTCAGATGTCTCCCAATCAATTCATAAGTCCCGTGCACCCAATTATCGCATGCCATACTAGTAGTATCACTGAAAGATTGAGCATCATCAAACTAGATGATTCCTTCTGTAGGATGGATGGTCTCTGGATCTCTTATGGAGTGCACATATATTCTATCAAGGACCTCCTCTCCAAGGGGTTCAGTATAGGGTGTGGACCTTCCATCAAAGAAGCGGTATAATCACCCTCTCCTCCTTGATTTCAAAACTTATGTACCCTTGTTAAAATGAAGATCTACATTATTCATATATCACCATGGGTGCCCAAGTAACACTAGGAAATTATCTACCTCAAGTAAGCACCAGACTTCAAAATCCCCAAGAACTTAGTCCCCCGAATGGTAATGTTTGCATCCTTCAAGACAACTATGGGCATTGACTTTGTCTTATTTGCCATATACAACACATTTAAAGATGGTCAGTAATGTAGGTCTTCCCATTTGATGTTATGCATCTAGAGTGAGATCATTAACCTCTGCGCGCCTGTGTCAATGAGGATGTTGTTAGGCAGCCATCCATCCACTACTATGTTCAAGGTGATTTCTTTGTCATAATCAAGGTTGTGAGGTGGGAGGTTTACATGCAGGATCTACCTTTTGTGCTCTTCCCCGGTGTGTGGTACCTTTTCTCTCAACCATGCTCCTAGCAGGGAATAATATTCTCCTGCCTCAGCAATTTACACACCTCCTTATCCTTGTCCAAGTCATCCTTTGGTGCTTCTACTAGTCTTCTTTGCTCATCTTTTCTAGTTTTCTCTTTTAAGCATTGGATCTCCCCTTATAAAATTCAAATTACATCCATGGTTTCCTGGTAGATTTATTTCTAGTGAGTCGGTTTGGATACTTCCCATGTACTACTTGTTCCTCGAAACCAAAGGTCTCGCTTAGGCACTTCCCTTGTGCGCATAGACTCTGCCCTTGTTGTTACCATAACTAGGCTCTAGTTCTAATTCACATATTACTCATGGGAGCCATTGTGCATCAACCTTCTTAATACTCACCATGGAAGTGCCCTTATCCTTTCGGTACTGCTGACTCATATGTTTGTATAATTCTGGGCACTCTTTGTACTTATGTTTTTTTTCCACACCAAGATCATTGTAGAAGATCTGAACATTCGTGCTTATAATGGTCTGTGGCTCCACAATTAAAGCATGTTCCACATGGGAACTCACTTCTTCCCCCGTGGTTACCACGACCACAAAATCCTCCACAAAATCCTCTTCCACGTAACTCCATCTCCATGCTCTTCATACTGACATTCATCTCCTTTGGAAATGATAGGAATGCCAGTTTGGCACACCAAGATCAATTACCTCATGAATCTGGTCAATCAATCTACAATCCTTGGTGTCATGTGTGGTTGAGGTACATATCTTACAATAACAAGACATGTTTTTATAGATCACGTGTTGTAACAGGGGGCACCTACTTGCATCATGGTCCCCGTGACATATTTCATAGTTTACCGCTACGGCGCGTACCACCTTCCGAGTACATATCCCACCATTATCCTTTGTGTGCCCTTCTACATTACAATCTGTGCACCACATCCCACCGTGAGTCTCTGGAACTATGTTGGCAGATAATTTCTCCAATTGCTTAGCCATGGCAGCGATCTGAGCCTCTAGAAATGGGCTAACACTAGTGTCAACACTACCAATTGCCTCAACGACGCAAAGCAGCTTCTAACGCTTCATGCGGGTCCGTGAATGTTTTATGAGACAAAGCCCTCCTAAAGGGTGTGATCAACCCTCCGAAAAACCACTGAGCATGTTGTGAAGGGTGGATATCATAAGACAGTTTAGACAATAGAGTTTTAAAGTGTGCATCATATTCCCGCACACTCTCTACCATTCCCTGCTAGATTTCTTTGAGAGAGTTGATGCTCTTCTATTCAAACTCAGGTATGTGGAATTCCACCAAGAACGCATTTCTCAGTGTGGTATAATCCACAATAGTCTGATGAGGGTCATACTTTCTATACCAACTATGTGCACGTCCTTGTAAGGTCATCACAAATTGACTAGCCTTTCAATCCTGGGTCATGATCCCCTTTGCACGCCATAGCAGCTCACACTTATGCACATGCTCTACAACATCTTCTATCCCACTGTAATATGGTAAGTGTAGAGACATCTTGAAAAATACTTGAGGAGGTGGTTAAGGCCCTTGTCCTCCCAATCCAATCCCTTAGTTTCCTCTGGTGTTTCCTCCACCGAACCCACTAGATCCTGAGCCACTAGCTCCATCACTTCCACCTCCAGATCCTCATGTGTTAAGTACAGGGCCCATTTTTTTCGTGCCAAATGCTCCTGTCGTTCCACTGAATTACACGCCAACAGTTTGTGAACTAGTGCCACTCCTAGTCATATTTCCTCCACCACTTCCTAATGTGCTTCCAAAACTAGCTGTATATGTGCCTTGTCCAAACATTCCACCAAATACTGGAATAGTGTGTGAAGCCATAGAAGTCCCAAATGAGAAGTTATACCTTCTGGGTGCCGATCGGTTACTTCTACTGATATCAAATGGATCAATTGTAATTTTCCCTCATTCAAACAAACCAAGCACCAAGGTTCGATTCTTAGGTGGGGCGATGTTTGCCAACAACTCTTCTTTCTCTATGCGATGCACTCTCATTAGAAGCCATAAGGTTTTCTCTCCCGCACTTACCAAGATGGGGTATCACAGACTATTCGGTTCCGCATCCTCCACATGAACCTCAACTCCTTTCCACCATGTCCGATCCATAACCCACTTGTAATCCCGCATTGTCTATCGATCTCCCTTTCACATGCTTCGTTATACTTAAGCCATCTCTCCTCCCTTTCCTTTTCATTCATTATATCAACCATCTTTCCCCAACCTGGCTTCCTCGCCAAATTCTCAGAGTGGTTTATTCGGCCATAGGAAATGCCTCCAAACCCATGGTTGCCATCAAGATTTTGATTGCTAGGGGATAACACAAAAAAATTATCCTCTGGGCTCCCGCAAGAACTCAAACTCAACAACTTCTAGACAAGAATACATGGAAATTGTGTATTCTAGAGTGTAGCTAGTCAATACTCCCTTCCACTAATGATCTATAACATGGGTCCATATTAGATCAGCATCTTGTAAGTTCTAATATGTTTCTTGGGTCCAAGGGTGTGACTTATAACACCACCCTAATCTAGATGTATAAGCCGAGAGCCATTTGAATAACTCTACTGGGAAACAACAGAAGAAGGTTTCATACAACTCATGATAAAGAGTGTCTTCCACCCATCTTTGTGTGTCAAACCCAATTCCAGTATTGAATCTCTGAGTGAATTCATCCTCCGTGCTTTTAAACCAATCTTCAACACCTTCCAGCATTAAGTGCTCTATCATCACTTTTCACACAGAACATGATGTAGGCTATGTTCCAATATAGCTTCAAAAAGAGGACCCGATAATAGAACCAAGATGTAGTCATTTTGCACCCACCAAGAATAAGGGAACCTCATGCGCACTAGCCTATCACCCAGTGGGTGCCGGGCACTCACCCGAGGCATGTGAGAGGGAGCCGAGTCTCTCTTTTATGTGAGTTCAATGGAAGGCATACTTCATCATCTTGACATAGTGATTTAAAAAAAATGAAAAATCTATAGAGCTCAGAATGGCTTATATACCCCTTCAGTCATAACAAAAGCAAACCACGCAATGTAAATTAATAGAACTAGGAAGTTGTAAATCCACAATTAGACTCAACATTCAAGTAAGGTTCATGATTATACAAGATCAAAAGTAGAGTAGAAACATGCAGATAATATAGGAAGGAGATCTTAATATAAACATAGTGGTAACCTTATCATATTCATTCATAGTCTTACTACAAAGCATCACAGAGAGGCAGACCATGGTCATACACCATATCTAGATCCATACATGTATGCTCACAAAATAAAATTTTCATTCCCCATTCCCTCATTACATTCTTCCTACAATCATCTACCCATTTTATCCCATAGTTCTCGTAGTAATTCTGTAGAGCTCCGCTACCTCACTTGTGTCTATGTCCTCTTTGCCAAGGGCACGTGTATAAATAGGCATCTGAGCTCTAAAAAAATCTCTACAACCTCAGATCTAGCCCCAAGTGTCAAGGTGTGGGTCACCCCAAGTGCATGCCTCTCCATGTCATGATTAGATTTTTAGATCTTCCTATCGCAAGGTATATTCCTTCCAAGACACCTTGTTGCCAGTGGAACCTTATCCAAATGAAACATGTTCTTCATGTGTTCATCCAAAAGGCTGAAAATGGCTAAGTCTTGAATTGTACTTCACAGGGCGCATCCTTAGTTCTCTAAGAACCCTTTTTGAATTCTACCTTGTGAACATTCACTTGCATGCTCCCTCCAGCGATGCATGCCTACACACCTTTAAGATTTGGTAGCTACATTAGGGTCCCAACAAGATGTGGTTTAACATCTTTGGAATTCTTGTGAGTTCATAAATCGAGAGAAGACTGTGAGAGGTTTTTACTCTTGTTGATAATAAAATATGAGAAAGTTCTGGTGGACGTATCCTACATTGGGTGAACCATGTTAAATCTTGTCTTGTCTTCTTTTGTGCATTATTCATTTATGTTGTTATATTTCTGCAAGTATAATTCTGCTATATAGTTTCGTGATCTTGTTGTGGTTTGAGGAATTGTTTCGCATATTTGTTCTCTAATTCCTAACAGTGTTTCACTCGGAAAATGCTTCGCTTCCTTATAGAAACAGATAAGGTTAGGGTTAGGAGGAATACCTGTAGAATGTCGAGATGATGTGCGCGTACCGTAGAGAAAGATCAGGTTGACTGCGGAGAACTCCTTTTTGTCTGGGAAGGACTACTGGTTTTGATGAAGGTGCAAGTTGATATCCTTTGCTGTAAACACGTCTAATATTTTCACTCGTCTCTGCTTGGTTAAGTGAAGATCTAGACTCTGTTCCTCGTTCGCAATGCCCTCGCTTGATCCAGAAATCCTTTGACTGATCTCCCAAAATGAAATTCCGATCCGTTGTTTTGGTTTGGGGAGCCCATTTACAGGGAACCGATGGTGGTTGCGTAACCGACGGCGGTCGAGTAGGAACCGGCATCGGTTAGGAAAAAGTAGGCTATTTTTAGTAAAATAGCCCACCTTCCCTGCTTTTCTCCCGAGAGATCAGTTGCGGGCTTGGTCAAGTGGCTAGAAGGTCGGCTTTTGGTGCGAGTAAGGAGGCATTAGTTATGGATGTGAGTCTAGACCAAGTCATGGGTCTTAATTAGCTTAGTTTAGGGTTAGGGCTAGGTCATGATGAGGTGGCAAGGTGAGGTGGCAGGTAAGGTGATGTGGATTTATCAATTACAAGGTAATTAATAAATGATTGTGTAAAGTTTAGGTAATGAGGTTAGGTTGCGAAATGGGATGCGGGTCACAAGGGGTCATGAGACACGAATTTGGTGTCTACATTAGCCCCTTATTGTCATGTAGCTTGTTCTGTAAAGCTGCGCGGACAATAATATGAAGTGGTTTCTCATGTTAAGGATATAGGTAATCCCCCTCAAATCTATCACAGATTGAGTGAACGGGAAATCAGGGATAGGGTTGATAAAGGGTATATGTTGTAGAGAGGATGGTAAGGTGGTGGGGTAGGTCAATTATCCGACTTCTAATCGGCGATTGTGGGTTTGAGTCCCACCAGGGCGTGCCAAAATGTTTCACTCGGAAAATGCTTCGTTCCTTATAGAAACAGATAAGGTTAGGGTTAGGAGGAATACCTGTAGAATGTCGAGATGATGTGCGCGTACCGTAGAGAAAGATCAGGTTGACTGCGGAGAACTCCTTTTTGTCTGGGAAGGACTACTGCAAAATAAGAACACAAGACCACAAGATTTGATTAAACAATAAATGAGGAAACTGCCTTGGGCCCAGGAAATGTAAAACTTCCTTTCGAAGGTGGTCAGTTTCCCTGCTAACGTGAATTAACACAAAAGACTGTAAAATATCAATTAAATTGCTTGGCTGAACTGGGTAGGGGAAAGGCTGTTTTTCCTGGTTTTTGATCAAAGGAACCGATGCCGGTTACCTATAACCGATGGCGGTTACTGATAACCGATACCGGTGGGTTCTAGGATCTTCTGGGCTGGTTGTGGAGTTTGTAATGGCTGGTTTTTGGATAGTTTTTAGGAAATGGGATGGTTAGAAACAAAAGAATGACAGCTAGAGGCAATGGTACGTTGGATAATGGATCCAGAAACGGATTTGGGAGGACTGTAATTCCAAAAGCATAAGAAATGTTATAATGGAGGACATGCAAGATGTAACTTACTGGTTTTTGATGAAGGTGCAAGTTGATCTCCTTTGCTGTAAACACGTCTAATATTTTCACTCGTCTCTGCTTGGTCAAGTGAAGATCTGGACTCTGTTCCTCGTTCGCAATGCCCTCGCTTGATCCAGAAATCCTTTGACTGATCTCCCAAAATGAAATTCCGATCCGTTGTTTTGGTTTGGGGAGCCCATTTACAGGGAACCGATGGCGGTCGAGTAGGAACCGGCATCGGTAAGGAAAAAATTAGGCTATTTTTACTAAAATAGCCCACCTTCCCCGCTTTCTCTGAGAGAGATCCATGGGCTTGGTCAAGTGGCTAGAAGGTCGGCTTTTGGTGCGAGTAAGGAGGCATTAGTTATGGATGTGAGTCTAGACCAAGTCATGGGTCTTAATTAGCTTAGTTTAGGGTTAGGGCTAGGTCATGATGAGGTGGCAAGGTGAGGTGGCGGGTAAGGTGATGTGGATTTATCAATTACAAGGTAATTAATAAATGATTGTGTAAAGTTTAGGTAATGAGGTTAGGTTGCGAAATGGGATGCAGGTCACAAGGGGTCGTGAGACACGAATTTGGTGTCTACAACAGAGGGAGCGGTGTCTTTGCTTTGCATTGCCAGATGCAAAGCGTGGGAGGTTTCCCCACTCATTGATGGGGGTACTACATGACATGTTGATGGATCGGACCTTTTTTCCCGGGTGCCAACATTCCTGGTGCATTTATACCGAGAGTTGTGGGCATATGGGCATCTGTGCAGGTTTAGTTTCTGTTGCACCTTTTTATTACATTGTTGGGCCTATGAGCACATAGTTTGTGTGCGCTCAATGGGTATGCCCCAAGTAGATGAATTTCCACCGAGATTGGTGTGGGTGGGGTATAGGTGATGGGTACTGTGATTGGAGAGTGGTGATCAGACTAGGCTACACATGATGTAGCATACTACAGGAAGCTATTGGACAGATTGTCCGGAGTGAACATCATATGGAGACCGTATGTGGGTTATCCCTCATACAGGCAGATGCATGATGAGCTAGATGGCCTTCACTACTAAGATGGATTATGGGGCATCATTCCGAGGAGCACGAGATGATCCCAATTGACAGGGTTAGACGATAGTTTGGATTGCTATAGGACATACCTCCACCCTTCCCGTAGTATATGAGAGATGGCATGGAGAGGCCATTGCCTCTACCACAGTTGACAATACCTATTGGGTAGGAGGAGTAGGTTATAAACTGCTGGATTGATATTGCCAATGTGACAGACATGTATATATAGTGTTGGATGTCTCATTTACGAGTAGTACCACCTAGGCCGAGGCAGCCAGATTTAGCCATGATCACGGTGTAGAGAGATGCCCTACAAGGGCAGGTGGTGACCTTGATTACCTAGTTGGGTATGGTGCAGGGATAGTTAGCCAGTTTAGAGGTGGAGGTGGCTGAGTTACATGCACAAGTGGCTAGTCTTCAGGCCCAGATGGCCTAGGGTGGGGATGGAGATGGAGATGGTGATGATGGTCGGTGGCTACCCTACAGGCACATGTTATAGGGTTACAGGCGTGTTGGCCATAAAGAGCATAGATTGGGGCTATACAGCCCAAATACAAGCACATGAGTAGAGGCTAATGGCACCACCACATGCACCGGGATAGGGTCCCAGTTCATAGGCAAGGGTGGGATAGGGTCCCATAGGATAGTGCAGTCGAGAGCTGATGGGGCCACCACAGATAGTACCTATATCTAGGTTACGGGAGGCGAGAGATGAGGCCCGATATTACCAAGACAGTGATGGTGGCAGGGGATAGATTTTCTATTGTATCAGAGTAGCGGCATGGGCATAATAGGCCTCTAGTGAGAGGACCAGATCACACACCCATAGCGTGGAGAGCATAGGGGGCCATCAAGCCCGAGACATGGTCAGGGTGAGGCCACCAATTCGCAGAGGCCAGTTCTAGTTGATGTACTAGCAGGGACCCAACCACCACCTATGATGGGTGGGGAGATGTTAGCAAACTGACTCATTAGACAAGTGGCCGAGGAGGCAGAGGGCACAAGTGAGATAGACATGGAGGATGTCTGTCACATTTAGGTTTGATATATGGCCCTCTATTTTGATGTATTTTTGATTTTTTATATATACCGGCCTACGTGCTGAGAGTTGTTATACTTTTGATCATATACTAGCCTTGCATGCCAAAGATGGTGAGTTTATATGAGAGTTTTGTATTTTTGAGCATATACTGGCCTGTGTGCCGAAGATGGTGAGGATGTATATGAGATTTTTGAGAGATCAGTATTATATACACCGGCCTACATGCCAAGACATTTGATAGTTATGTATATGGATATTGTATTTATATAGATGATGATGATTATGGGCATTATGTGTTTGTGTTGATAACATTTTATTATTATGCATAGATGGACTTATGATAGGTGTGTTAGGCATGGATTGAGTCAGGTCATGGATTTAGGCATGGTTGACTCGAGTTGGTGTTAGGCATGGTGGAGTCAAGTCGTGGTTTTAGGCATGGATTGAGTCGGGTTGTAAGCATGTAATTCATTAATATTTGTAATGAATGATGATATGGGTCATTTTAAGATGCTTTATAATACATGCATGATGTTGGTAAAGAAATGATAATCAAAATAAATGTATGTTTTGATGATGATAAAAATGTGAAGCAATTTTTCGTTTGTTTGGTTTAACTTCTAATTTTTGATATATAAATAGGAAATGAAGTAGCGTAGAATGTGATTTAGGAAAATGAAAGATGAATTAGTTAGGGTAGAGAGTGGCCGAGCTAACCTCCAAGGGCCCCATGCCCTCACAAGTGTTGCCTACATAGTCCCAGCGAAAAGGGACCTCAGGCTGATGTAGTTCTCCCATAAGCTAGGGAAGAATATGAGGGGTATGAGAATGAGTTGGTAGGTTTTAGGCATGATTTGGGTTTAGGTATGTTAGGTGTGGGTGAGTTGTGGGAAAATTGGTATAGGTGATTTCGATGGTGGTAGAAGAAGAAGATTACCCCAAAGGTAAGTGTCGAGGACCAAGTCCTGTATAAGGTAATCAATACGTAATAAAGAAGGATAAAAGCTAAGAGGGGGAAACATAGCTACCTGATTAGTTAGGATCATACCAATTATATCATACCATGGAGGAGGTGATGAACATAAGGCCCTAAAAGACATTACATGGTTGATTGTTCTAAGGGTGAAAATTAGTCACATGATCACCAAATTTCATGGTTTCCAAGAGGTCCCTTGAGGTGGTAGGAAATGGGAGTGTGAATAGTGAGAGGGGTGAAAGGTGGTTATTTTTAATATGGTATGAGGTAGCATGCTCTTTGGGCAAGAGATCCAAGGTCACAATGGGTAAGTCCAATACTAAAAGGCTTTCTGTGTTGACCGATATTTGAGATACATTGATCAATCCAAGAAGTCTATATGGGATGAGGAAATGAATTCCTTGAGGTATTTGTGAAGCTCATCAACGCGGGAAGCTTTAGATTCTCAAAAAAATTTAAAAGAACTTTACACATTTGTCCTTCAAGGGAACATTCTATTTATAGCAGTGATTATAGAGAGGAAGATGTCCTTCGAGAGGGAGTCATCATTTTATTAGAAGTTTGACTCAAGGAGTTGGATCCCATGTGAGGGATTTGAAGTCATGGACAAGACCAAGGTGAAGAATAGGATTCTTGTTTAGAAAGTAGGGTGAAACAACCATGGGATCTCATTAAAAGGTAGATGAAAAGTATCCATGAGAATCATGCTATGTGCAAAGCGCCTTGCACACATATTCAAGAGAAGGAAAAAGGTGATGGGTACACGCATGATTCTTATTTAATCATTGGGGATGGCATAGGAAGTGGATAGCACTCAAGGGATGAGCATGGAAAGAGGAAAAAGGTGAAATAAGACTAAAATTCAACAAGTAGAATGGTTGAAGATGCAGGCATTAAGGGGCTCGAGTTCGGGTTTACCATCAAGTGAAGATAAATGATAAGCACCTGATCTATAAGTATGGGTCATGATGTATGGTCCAAACCAATTAGGAGTAAATTTTCCAAGTTTACTTTTTTCTGCTTTGGTTACATGTTGATTTTCTTTCGGACAAGGTCACCGACTTAGAAGGTTCGTTCATCGACACGCTTTGTCATAGGCACGTTTGATACATTTTTGTAAACTTGAAGATGGTCAAGAGCGTTAAGACGATGTTCATCTAATAACTTAAGTTGTGCTAAATGGTCCTGACAAAATTCATCATCTTTGAGCATTTCATGGAGATAAATGCGGAGTGAGGGGATTTGGACTTTGAGAGGTAGAACAACCTCTATACCGTAGACTAGAGAAAAAGGTGTAGTGGAAGTGAAAGTGTGAATACTAGTGTGGTATGCCCACAGGAAAAAAGGAATGTGTGTATGTCAGTCCTTCCCAGTACCGTTAACCACTTTCATGAGAATTTTGTTCAATTTTTTTTTGGTGGATTCACCTTGGCCGTTAGTCTATGGGTAATAACGTGACGAGAAACTTAGCTGAATGCCGAAGGCGTCGCAAAGTTTTCACAATGTTTTATTTTTGAATTGTTTTCCATTATCAGTGATGAGGCGATGAGGAACACCAAAGTGAAAAATGATGTGATGATTGATGAACTCACATATTTTCTCAGATTTTGAGGAGATGAGAAGTATGGCTTCAACCCATTTTGTGTAGTACTCGGTAGCGGTGATGATCCATTGATGGCATTGGGAGGAATGGGGATTGATTTCTTTGACAAGATCTAAACCCCATTGAGAGAAGGGCCAAAGGTCATCGGAGACCTGTAAGGCATGACTAGGTGTATGATGAAGGTTGGCATGTTGTTGGCATTTTATACAATGCTTCATGTAGTCACAACAATCACAGTAATAGCCTAGGCGAAGAATACACTTAGCAACAGCAAGGCCACTAAAGTGACATCCACATATGCCATCATGAACTTCCTTAATGGTATAAGGGATTTCAGAACTCGTGAGGCATCGTAAGAGAATACCATCAAAGTCACATTTATAGAGGAGGCCACCCATGATGATGTAAATGGAGACCTTTTTAAGAAAGGCACGTTGTCCATTACGGGTGAGGTCGGGAGGTAAGATGAAGAGTGAAAGATAGTTGGAGTATTGTTCATACCAAAGGTCACTCGGGTCGGGGTAGCGGTTTCAATAGAGTAAACTTTGTGAGGTAAATGAGAGGGTGATTGGAGTAATTGTATGGTGACAAAGATTTTAGAATCGAAAGGTGAAGCGAGTATTTGAGAAGCTAAGTAGGCCATGGTATCTACAATTTTTTTTGGTTGAACAGGGGGACAGTTTGAAGGGCATAATGGTCAAAGGTGGTCAAAAGTATGTCTACATGATGTTTATACTTTTGAAGGATATCATTACGACATTGTTATATACCATTGAGTTGGTTTATGACCAATTGAGAATCACCAAAGATGTTGATTGATTTGACATCTAGGGTGTAGGTGGCTTGGAGACCTAATACAAGCACTTTGTATTCGTAAATATTGTTTGTACAATCAAAATCGAGTTTGAAAGACAAAGGCATGGGTTCACCATCAAGTGGAATGAGGATAACACCAGCCTCACCCCATGCTAACACTTGGAACCATCAAAGAAGATTGTCATTTGGTAAGCGGGTTCGTCCAGGAAAGGGTAGCAATTGACTCATCTAGAAAGTCAAAATTAGAGGGATGATCCCCAAAATAGGTGCATCGGCCAATTGGTCAGCAATAACTTGGTACTTGATGGAATTTTTCTAAATGAATTCGAGGTCAAGGTCCACCAAAATCATAAGCCAGCGTGTGGCATGTTTATTTTGGTAAGGTTTGGCATACATGAAGTGTAAGGGGTCGGTGTTGGTCACAACATAGGTTTTGTGGTTGAGTAGATAATGGCAGAGTTTTGTGGCAATGAAAAATAAGGCTAAGAAAAAAATTTCAAGATGGGTGTATCAAGTTTCATAATCCAAAAGAGTATGGATTATGTAATAAACTTCTTGCTCTCCCGTGTTGTTCATCACGATGAGTAAGCATGCCCCCAAAGAGTGATTAGTAGTTTAGATGTATAGGTACAAAGGTTAATCATATTTAGGTGGAATGAGTACAGGGGGTTGGATAAGGTATTGTTTTAAGGCCTCAAAAGCTTTATGGAAATCATCATCCCATTTAAAGGAGACATCTTTCTTGAGAAGGTGATGAAATGGTTGACACTGATCAAACTATTGTGAAATGAAACGGTGAATAGACCGCAACTTACCTTGTAAAATATGTAGTTTCCTAAGGTTAGTGGGTGGAGGCATTTTGAGAATGGCCTTGAATTTAGTAGGGTCAACTTCTATACCACATAGGAAATGATAAATCCCAATATTTTTCCTGAGAGGACCGTGAATACACACTTCTTGGGCTGAAGGTGAACACAATACTTAATGAGGTGGTCAAAGATGGTTTTTAGGATGGTGAGGTGCTCGAGTGGCATTTATATTTTGCAAAGGAGGTCTTCGACATAATCTTCCAATATACGATGCATGATGTCATGAAATATGTAAGTCATGGCTCGCTTATATGTGGCACCAACATTTTTAAGGTCAAAAGGCATGACTCGATAGTAGAAGGTTCCCAAGGGTGATCAATGCGCTTTGTGTTGATCCTATGGGGAAAGTAAGATTTGGTTATCACCCAAGAATCCATCCATGAGTGATAGCATCTCGTGACTAGTAGTAAGGTCAACCAACTAGTCAATACTAGGTAAAGAAAAGTCATCTTTTGGGCAAGCTAGGTTGAGGTCATGGAAATCGTGTAAATGTGGAGTCCTGTCGCGCTTGGTGATAGAGAAAATGTTAGAAATCCAATGAGGATAATCAATGGGTAATATGAAGGAAACCAAAAGAAGGCTCTAAAGTTCTCCTTTGACAAGAAGGGCAATGTGAGGGTGCATTTTCCTTAACTTTTGTTTGACGGGATTGGCATCAGAAATGATTATGATATTTTGGACCACCATCATGGGGTCAATACTAGGCATGTCTGCATAAGACCAAGTGAAAGCATGGTTATGGTTTTTGAGAAAAGAGGTGATGTCTTCCTTTTCAACATCATCTAAAGATTGACCGACCTTTAGGATGTGCAGGTCATTTTGAGTATGAATGTTGATCTTGATAGTTGATTCATTCAACATGGTTTATGTCTGAGATGGTAACGACTGATGAATATATGAGTCTTCTGCACCAAGTTAGGTGAGTATAGATTCATCATTTTGATATTGAATGATGTTAATCAAAGGTTTATCATTATTAACCATTTCGAGTGGTACAGGAAGGGAAGAGAGGAAGGAGCCTCACCCTCGCATTGATAATTCGTAGGCCCCAAGGAGATGGTTTTATGAAAAAAAAGTTAGGAAGAATGGATTCTAGATCCATCGACTCCATTAGTGAAGGTGGTTATGGTGGTGGAGAAGGTGTAGAAGGGTTAATGTCCTCGATGAGTTCAATGCGGGCCTACTTGGTAGGTGGTTCAAGCAAAGCGATACCACTATGGTCATTATGTTTGTAGGTATTGTATGGAATAACAGTATGGCAGCCTTGCTCATAAAAGCCAAATCCAAAACCCTTCCATGCACATCGTTGTAGGAAGGTGTGGGTGAAACAACAATTGGTGAGTGACCGGAAGTTAACGGAAAATGGGTAGGTTTGTGATGGTTGTTCAGTGTGTGTATGTGGTAGTATCAAGTCCCCATAGGTGAGACTAGTACAAAGGTGAGGAGGACCATAAAGGAGGCATTCTCCTGTGCGGTGATCATAACAAGGGTATTGGTGAAGACTTATGTACTCTTGTGGAGTAATAAATGTGTAGACATTATATAGGCAATACTCCCCTATAGTGAGGTGTTGAAAAAAACCTTACAAGGGATTGGTGGTTGGTATGTGGTTCACTAGAATAGATTATGTGTTAGAGGTCAACACGAAGGTGGAGCTAATAGATTGGGAAGGCTGATGGGTCAACCGTAGAGGTTATGGCAAAGGGTGGTAATAATGGAGGAGGTATGTGTGTTTGAGGTAGTGACTGTCTTTGGTAAGCGGAGGTGTAGGTGAAGTGGTAGTGGTCATGGAGGTGGAAGCATTAATGGGTATAAGCATGACATTGGGTCAATAAAGCATGTTACAATTTTTGAAGGGTGATGGATCAGCTGGAATAGTATAGGTGTGTCCTTCATGCTCAAACTTTACATAGCAATGCAAAGTGGAAGGAACACAACCCATGACATAAAATAACTCTACAACAATCCAGGGGCCCACGTGAATGTGGAGGATGATGGTGCCTAGTGTAAAGGTGATAGTGTCATTGAATGAACGTAAAATGACAAGATGTTTATGCATGTAATTGTTAGGTATGCGAATTTGAGAGAATGCATGGGATGAAATGATATTAATGCTTGCGCCCCCATCAATCATTACACGTCGTACACGTATACCATCAATGTGGACAAAGATGAAGGGAGTTGGAGTGCAGGTCATCATTTTGGTTTGGTGCGATCTCTTCCTTTGAGAAGCTAAGGGAGGCTACTTGGTGACTAGGTTGAGGTGTGGATAAAGGTGGTAATTTGGTGAGAGAGGCTACATGATGGGGTGTGATAATGGAGGCCATGGGTGTAGGGTAATTTGGTAAAACCTCAATAGATTACAGGAATTCCATGAGAGCTTGACGATGGGATTCGAGGTTTCGATGAGGTCATATAAGGACATTTTGAGGGGGATTGGTGTAGTTGTTTAAGCATCGTGTAGTGTGTGAACCCATTAGAAATAGGATATGTAGGGCGGTGAATAGTGATTTTAGGTGTGGGTCTAGATCGTATGTTAGGTATAGGATTGGTTGGTGAGTCAGGTTGCCTTTTCCTTACCTTTGTCCTTTGACCATGGGTAGTAATGTGGATCATGTTGATCTGAGGTGGGAAGGTAGGTGAGGTAGGTGAGCTATGAAAGGTAGGGTGACACGAAGGGAAAAATCCCATTGACGAGAAGGAGCTTGTTGAGATAAGCTAAGAACATCGACATTGGGGTGGATGTTTAGTGAGGTCATTGGTGTAAACCATGGTAATTTCAAATCTTGGAGATGCTTCTAGGAGCTATGGGGGTGGAGATCATGGTTGTTGAGTGGGCAATGAGGAAAGGACTATGGGAATATGAGCTAGTGAAATGAGATCCTCATTGAGAAGGTCATCATCATCAAAGTTTTCTTTAGGAGAACACAATTTGGATAAGGATGGTTTTCAAATCCTTACAAATTTCCACATCATGCCCTGGCACATGATGGTAGGTGCAAATTTTGGTGTCTTCAAACCCTTTTAGCTGGGATTTGAGAGGTTCATAAGGTCGAGCGGTGGTAATGTGATGACAAGTCTCAAGGAGGTTGTTTAATATTTTGGCACAGGACCTGCTAGTGGGTCACAATGGGAATTGAAAGTGGGTTTGAGCATAGGTGTGGCTGATTATTGAGGAATGGTCTTTGTAGGAGGCGGGGTGGGTCGAGCTATGGTTTTGGGTGCTAGCATGGTCTTGGGTGTTGGTTGTATTTTCTTGGGTAGGGGTATGGTAGATGAACCGCGGGATGGTGTATGGTCCTTATTGGAGGGTGGCGGATCTTTTTCTTTGGGTTGCACCTTCTTAGGTAAATGTGATATGGGTGTATGAGATCTAGAGGGAAAAGTGAATGGGGAAGAGGGTGAGTTACCCACGGGGATAATGGAGGTGTTGTGAAGGTAGATGACGCGGGTCGTGCAGGGGGTGTGAGGGACAAAGACTGAAGTGTAGTGGGTAGTGAAGAAGTAACCGATGGTATTGGAGGAATGGGTGGTAAAGATGTTGCAGGTGTGGGTGTAAGTCATGTTGGGCGCTTGGGTATGTTAGAGGTTTGCAAGGAAGGAATGGGCTATTGTGTTTTTGGTTTATTGACGGTGGAGGTTTCTTAACCGTGTTTGGGAGGTTGAGGTCCTAAGATGGATGGAAAGGGTGAAGGTGATGAAGGTGTGATTGGCATAGCTAGGGTATGAGTTCTATGGGCTTGGTTCTTCTGTTTGGGTGCCGGAGTAGGTTTGGTGTTGACTTTGGAGGATGTAGCTAAATCTAGTTTGATAGGTGGATGAATAAGGCTGGTGGTTGGGGTGACCCCTAAGGTAGTAATAGGTTTAGTCAAGGAAGATGATTTAAGTGTGAGTTTATAATTAGGTGTATGTTGGGTTATGGGTAAGGGTGTGTGTTAAGTTATGTTGGGTGTCGTGGAAGAAGTTGTGATAGAGGTGGTTTTGCTCGGTTTGATTGGTCGAAATATTTTTGGGTAGATAGTGGACATTTCAACAAGTGATATCTACATTTGCATTCGGATAGGAAGCAGAAGATGCCCCTAAAGTAAGGCTCTATCCACATAATCTAAGTGATCAGCTAAGCGCAAGAATGACAAGTTTGTAGGTGATTTTGATAATGACCTAATGGTAATTCCCATAAAATGTGTCTTAGAAACGGGAATTTTCTAGCTTTAGCTTAACGTGGGTAAGAGATCCAAAGTAGGTCTACATGATCTTGGGTAGATGATGGAGAATGGTCACCTAGGGGTAAAGGAATTTCTACCTAGTCTTTGATAGGTGGAGGAGATGATGAGTTCTCCTCTATGGGTGAAGGAGATGATGGATGCTCCTCTATGGGTGGAGGAGATGATGGGTGCTCCTCTATGGGTTTAGGAGACAAACAAGCATCTTCCATGGACTGAAGAAGTATCGTGGGTGCCGGCTTTCTAGGTGGAGAAGCTAGAGCTGAGGTAGTTTTGATATTAACAGAAGGATCCTCTACGGGTGAGGAAGGAGGTGAAGGATGCTCCTCTGTAGGTGGAGGAGATGAAAGGTGTTCCTCTATGGGTGGAGGAATAGGTGAAGTGGGTTCAAGCATAGGTGGAGGACTTTGGGCTAGGATTTCCTCGATGGAAGGAATATGTGGTAATTGGGAAGCAACGGGCACATCATTGAAAATAGCATGAACCTTGTGGGTATGGCTATCATGAGTTGAGGTCTCTCCGATTTGGTCAAAACAAGAGGCATGATTAGGAAATAGTTTCTTGAAGATGTGTAGGTTTTGATTGGCAAGTCTGTTAGGATTATCCATGGTTAACTCGCCTTTCTTGAGAATTTCTTGGAGAATTTTTTTAAGGTGATGTAATTTCCATTACTATGTCCCTTTACTCGATGGTAGTTTGAAGTTATCTTTGTTTATACCATGTAGATTTGGGGCGAGAAGGGTTAAAACCAATGTGTGGTTTCATGAGAGGAAGGGTGATGGCCCCACTTTGATGAGTTTTTCTAAGACAGAGAATAAGGTTCCCCAATTGGGGTATATTTCCATTGTTCTCATCCTGAATTGAAAAGTCTAAACAGTGAGATATTAGACGAGGGGCTAGCTTTGATTTGATGGATGAGTGGGCCAGCTTTAAGTACCATTGTGTTAGCGGTTCCCTTAAATTTTCAATAATTATTCTGGGGTTTTGAAGAAGAATAGGTGTCATTCACCTTGAATGTCAAGTTCTTATTACGTAGTTGGATTTTCTTGTCCTCGATGGCCCGAATCTCTAGATTTCGTGCCATGGCGAATGCTTTGTCAAAGGTTTGGAAAGTCCGGACCTACAGGGTCGATGAGATATGTCTAGCACAAGGCCACATAAAGAGCTTGATAAGTTCAGTTTGTGGTAGTTGGAATGTGAGTTTATTGATCGGCTACACCAACGAGTGACAAAATCCATGATAAATTCACCATCATACTAACGCGTAGAATATAAGTCAGCCATGGTAACCTTCTTAACAATATTAAAGGAGAAGTGATCCAAGAAGGCTTGGGTTACTTGATTAAATGAAAATATAGAGTGTCTAGGGAACCCACTATACCAATCTAACATGGGTCCATTCAGAGACATGGGGAAGGTCCTCAAGAGCAAAGCATCATCATGGGCAATTAGATAACACCTATGTTTGAAAGACCACAAATTTTGTTGTGGGTCTTCTTTGCTATTGAAACGGTTGAATTTAGGCATTTCCCAATGCATGGGATATGGATGGATAGGAATGGATGGATGTATAGGCTCATTACAAATCTCATTGTAGGTGAGAGTGTTGTGGGAGCTAGAAACCGATGCCTCCAATGTCTGCATCTTGTCCATCATTAACTTGATTAGGTCGTTGGTAGGTTGTGATGGATGGGTGCCTCCTGTAGCGTAAAAGGGTTGGTTTTAGACATATAACAGAGTGGAATTCTAGTATATGGTGTTTCCATGTAGGTAGATTGAAAAGAAGGCAGTGAAATATGGGGTACATACCCAGAGTGAATAACAAATGAAACAGGAGGCTACTGATAGTACATATATGGAGGTGGAAGGGTCATGGTGACCCTAGTGGCAATGGGGGCTAAAGATTACGGAATAGAAAGGATGACGTTTTGAAAAGGGGTAGGGGTCACCGACACCGGGATGGTTGTGTAGCTATGGGTATATGCGAGACAATAGGGGCAGATGAGGTTGTGTTCTAGGTAGTTGGCGAAGGTATAGTGGATTTGGCAGGTGACAATAGATGTGGCGAGATGTGGCGGTCATTATAGGTATAGGGCCTAGCTATGAAATGACAGGTGGAAAAGTAGGTGAGGGTAGCGTGGAGCCAGATGGTGTTAATGTAGGAGTGGGAATGAGAGTCGGGGGATAGATATGGGCATGTCATATATCAACTAACCTGAGGCATCTCGAGTGGACGAGTGGGAAAGGTAAAACTACAAGGTAGAAGGATTTTGGTCAAGGAGTCATGTGAACTCCTTGTGTCCTATGGCGATAGCGATAGGTTGGGTAGGATCCATGGGTGATGAAATAGAAGGTGGTGAAGGACTAGGGGGAGTGGTTAATGACTGGTGTGGAATATGAGGACATTCACTTGGCTTTGAGTTAGCATCATGTGAGCAGTGCGATCAGGTTGGACTATTTTCTGTAAATGACACAAAAATACAACAGAAAAAAGGAGAGATAGGCGGTAGTAGATGGATTAGGTACCAAATGTCAGTTGGAAAATTACATAGTATAACTGATGTTGGTTAGGGTAAACCAATGCCGGTCACAGGTAACCACGGTCGGTCATTGTGGAAAGTGGACAGTTGGTCAAAATAAGGTAAAAGGCCAATAATTTTCCCAGTATGCAAGATGTTAATGGGACTTACTAGGTCAATGACTCTGATAAGAGTGGTAGAGACTCTGAATAGTCAAAGAAGGTGACTAGGTGTTTTTTTGGGTAGGTTAACCAAAAAAACAAGGAACCACACCATTAGGTGAAACAATGACGGTCGAGGGTAACAGACGACGGTCACTGGACCGACACCAGTTACTGTGAAATTGAAATAGCAATGAAGAAATGTGGTTGTGAGTTAAAATTTGATGTGGAACAAAACCTAGAATTCTAAGAATGATGAGAATATGGTCCAGGAAAACTCAGATGAAGCTAGAATACACCAACTAT
The DNA here is from genome assembly GCA_018340775.1 of Taxus wallichiana var. yunnanensis. Lineage (NCBI taxonomy): Eukaryota > Viridiplantae > Streptophyta > Pinopsida > Cupressales > Taxaceae > Taxus > Taxus wallichiana. The sequence goes on from CM031237.1 coordinate 915,625,399, forward strand.
GATGAGGAGTGTGTTGGAGTTGAATACTTTGATAATAAGCAAATACGCAAAACAACTCGAAGCTTTTACGAAAGCAAGACGGTGCTTGTATATTTTATTAATCTTTAAAAATCAAGCATTACAATAAGAAGAGAGAGCTGCAATATTTATAGATATTGGACTACTTCTATCTCATCCACAATACATGGAAATAGATAAACTAATCGAGAATAAAATGCGGGATAATATTCGCTGCCCCTAATTTCCCCTATTTCCCCTCATGAAATCATCCGGGAATAAACAAAATGAGATAAGACAACTAAAGACAACTATGAGTCAACTATGAGTTGACTTAATATAATCTAACTAAAGTAATTAAAAAATTACTTTATTATAATATAACATTTAACTCATATGTTGAATTAAGTGTTAGTTTATTTCTAACATTCCCCCCCTTAATTCAGCATATTCTGAAGAGAGTTGGTGAGGAATAATCTAAATGCCTCAAATTTAGGACATGCAAGAGATTTTGTGAAGATATTTGCACGTTGATGTTCGGAAGTTGAATGTTGTTGTTACAACTTGTTCGCGAATGAAATGTACTGCACCTCAATGTGTTTGGTGCATTCATGAAAAATTGGATTCTGAAACAAGTTTTATTACTCCTTCATTGTCTACATGTAGGATTGTTGGATGATCATGTGGAATTCCCAATCCTTCAAGTATCCGTCTAAGCCAAATCGCTTCACAGACAACTCCTCCTGCTGCACGATATTCTACTTCTGTGGAAGACCTTGAAACACAATTTTGTTTCTTGCTCCCCCATGAAATAGGTCCAGATCCCAAAAAGAACACAAATCCTGAAGTGGACTTCCTATCATCAACATTCCCTGCATGATCTGAATCTGTATATCCTGTCAAGAAGAAGTTATCATTCTTCTTGTATTCTAGGCCAAAGTCCATGGTTCCTCTGATGTATCTCAGTACCCTCTTTGCTGCTTTCCAGTGACAAACCCTTGGTTCTTGCATAAATCGAGAAAGATAACTGACTGCATAGCTGATATCTAGCCTAGAATAAGTTAAGTAAATGAGACTCCCAATCAACTGTCGATAAAGAGTAACATTTACTTGTTCTGATGGATCTGTGCGAGACAATTGAAGCCTTGTCTCCATAGGTGTAGCCATTGGTATACTATCCATCATTCTAAATTTCTCGAGCATTGTCTTGGCATATTTTAGTTGAGTAACAAAGATGTGATTTTCCTTTTTCCATACTTCAAGTCCAAGACAATAATGAAGAATCCCAAGATCTGTCATGTCGAATGATCGATTTAGATCTTCCTTAGTTGTTTCAATCATCTTCACCAAACTTCTAGTGATGACTAGATCATCGACATATACTACTATGATCACTATCTCCCCCCCTTTCTTTTTGAGATAGAGATTAGGATCATATGGACTTATTTTGAATCCATGTTTGATGAGATGCTCATCAATCTTTATGTACCATGCCCTGGGAGCCTGTTTGAGACTGTACAGTGACTTTATGAGTCTACATACCTTTCCTTCTTTACCTGGTATGACAAAACCTTCTGGTTGAGTCATGTAGACTTCTTCCTATAAATCCCCATTGAGAAATGCACTTTTTACATCCATTTGATGAACTTTCCAACCAAATTGTGTAGCTAGAGAAAATATCATCCTGATTGTTTTGATCTTAGTTGTTGGTGCGAATGTTTCTTCATAATCAATGCCTTCTTTTTGTGCATAACCCTTAGCTACCAATCTTGCCTTGTATTTATCAATGCTTCCATTTGATTTGTACTTTGTTTTAAATATCCATTTGCAACCTATTGCCTTCTTCCCTGGTGGAAGATCTGTAAGTTGCCATGTATTATTCTTAATCAAAGAGTTGAATTCTGAATTCATAGCATCTGACCAAGGTTTTGACTGCTGGGCATCTTGAACTATAGTGGGCTCACTTGATTCAATTACTATACTCATTAAGGCTAAGTTTACCTCATTTTGAGTCATACTACGAGTTCTAGGTCCTGAAGTGGATGTGTTAGGATCACTATCCAACTTAGCATCTCGAATTAGATTAGTATACCACTTAGGCATATGTTTAGCTATTCCTGTAGATGGAGGAGTTGAATTATCCTCATCATCATTATCTTCATCAAGAACATCTTCTATTTTCTTAGTAGGATTGTTTTGTGAGTTTATGGAAGGAGCATCTGCTTCTTTATTTTCAAAAAACTCAACATCTCTACTTGTGAAAATTTTTCTTAGGAATGTGCTACTACTTAGCGTTGCATCCAAAAACTCTAAGGTGTTTTATAGATGGTTTTTTCCCTGACCAAGCTTCCTATGGTGTTATTCCATCAAGTGTAGAAGTGGGAACTCTATTCAGCAGATAAACTATTGTTTTTACTGCTTCTTCCCAATATGTTTTATTCAAGCCTGAGTCATCAATCATACACCTTACCATTTCCATTATAGTTCTATTCCTTCTTTCAACAACACCATTTTTTTGTGGTGTATATGGAGGTGCCATTTGCCGATGAATTCCATGTGTTTCCAAAAAATCTTTGAACTCATTACTGGTGTATTCACCCCCTCGATCTGAGCGAGTGTTTTTATTTTCTTACCAGTTGCATTTTCACAAGCTACTTTGAATTTCTTGAAAGTTTCAAAGGCTTGGTCTTTGGTGTGAATACAGTATACCCAAATTTTTTGTGAGTAATCATCAACAAAAAGCATAAAATATTGAAACCCTGAATGACTAGGTCTCATAGGTCTCGCACAGATTGGTATGCACCAGATCAAGTTTACCACAGGCCCTGAATGTACTACTTTTCTGAAAAGAAGCTCTATGTTGTTTTCCTACCAAACAATTTGTGCACTTGTCTGTATTTTTCTTGAAATTTGGCAGTCCTCTTACCATATTATTTTTTCGAAGTGTTTCAAGATAGCCAAAACTTACATGGCCAAATCTTCGATGCCACAATTGTGCCGATGATGTATCCTTAGCTACAAGGGCCTGATTTTTGGTTTGAACAAAATCCAACTGAAACATACGACCTACACCAGAAGCTTGTGCAACAATGTTGGAGTTTTTAGACTTATCTTTGATTAAACACATCTTCTTTCCATCTGTACAATCAAAATCCACTTTTAAGTTGTGCTCCAAAAGATGACTTACTGAAAGTAGATTCTTTGTCAATCCAGGAACATATAGAACATCTCTTATTGTGCACTTTCTTGATCCAAGAGGTAAGGAGATGTTTCCAATTCCTTGTACTTTGTATGATGAATCATCACCCAATGAAACAGAGTCTTTGTTAGGTGTATTCTTTAACTCTAAGAACCAATCATTTCTCCCGGTCATATGTCTTGTTGCTCCTGAGTCAACATACCAAATTACCTATGGTGAATTGATTTCTTGAGTTATCTTCTTCTTCGACAATGTTGCCGTATACGTGTTTTCTTTTCCATTACTTTTCCTTTGTCCTTGTTGTTTCTTTTTATAACCTTGACTAGATTGTTGAAAATTTGGCTTCTTGCCACTAGATGAACCCTTCTAAAATGTGTTATACCAACAATATTTTAAGTCATGTCCTTTTCTGCCACAAATATGACACTACTTTTGTTGAGTGTTCCCTTGAGTATTCTGTTGAGAATGCTACTTGTGTTGCTTACCAGTTGTATGAATCTGTTTCTTTCCCTTATGGAATGAAGAGAGGGCTTGTTCCTCATCTTCTACAGTTTTTTCATGGACTCTTCCTGTTGTAACATGTTCACTAACTCTTCAAAACTTGTAGTTGGACCCATAATGTTGAGAGTTGTGACAAATATTTTGTATGAGGTTGGTAAAGCTCTCAATACAATAGGGACAAGAGATTCATCAGTGACCTCTACTTCCAAATCTTGGAGAGATGATCTCAATATAGCAACATGCTTTAGAAAACCTTCAATAGACTCATTAGAATTCATTTTGAGACAATGGAGTTGTGTTTGTAATTGTAAAATAGCATTTTTGTTCTTAGCTTCATATACAGTTGCTAGTTTATCCCATGCTTCTTTTGCAGTTGTCACTTGATGAATATGAGGTTGTACATCATCAGTTACACCAAATAGAATTATAAGTTTTGCCTTTTGATTAGCATGATCAAACACACGTTGTTGAGCAATATCATTTTCTGGTCTCGTTATCGAGCCATCAACTACACCAATTATGTCCTCAAATTCAAGTTGAGTTTTAATTTTCATTTTCCATGTAGCATAATTATCTCCTCATAGGAGTTGTGAATTGGGAAAAAAGAATTTGGGCGCATTGTTAGCCATTTTTGCATGAAAGAAAAGAGAGATAGAGAATCAAACACGAAACAAATCCCCCCTCAAATCAGTACACACCCCCAAAATTGATTTTTATTGAGTGTGGGATCCTTTTGGCCTTTTACAATGATTTTTCGGCACTATCACCATTTTTACAAACATCTTGTAAATAGAAAAGAAAATTGCACCCCCCTTCTTGTTTATGAAAAAAAAAAAAATTCACAATTTTTTAAATTTTTGGGCACTTTGGCCTCTTTTCCCTTACAAATTTAGTTTTGGGCTCTTTGGCCTCTTTGACTAGACCAAAGCATAGAGCTCGAAAAAACATATACTTTAAAAAAATAGCACCTCAATCCGAGGTACCAGTTGAAAGTTATGACCATTTTAAAATATTTTTTCCGGGCCCCTTTCCAAAAATGGAATTTTTTTTTAATTCTTCTGATTTTTTTCACATCGTCCAAAAAAGGAATTTTTTTAAAAATGATTTTTAACGCAAAAAACGTGGGTCTAACTTACGCATGCGTGTAGCTTTGTTTCCTTTGTCATCAACCTTGTTTCCTTTGCCGCCCTTTCACCTTAAAGGCTCTCTTACACTCTGTTCTGCAAGGTCACACATGAATTGCTTGCAGATTGAAGACGCACACCCAAATCAGTATCCAGCTCATTTTTTTCTTTTATAGGTGTGAAGCTGTCAGGTAAATCTACAGGTCTGCAAGGTGAATTCACAGATATATGCAAATACCGTAGTTGCATACAAGTTGCAGATCGGTGGTGGATGTTTCTTTTTTTATTAAAAATGAAACCTACACACCAAACTAAATAGTGGTGCCTCCAAAATTGGGGGTCCACTAAATTAAATCACACTAAACGGGATCTCTGAATTAGAGAAAAGAAAAAAATGTATATAGTTCATATGTAATGAATAGTATTAAAAAGAATTTGATACAATCACTTTGTTACCAATCTTGGAGGTGTTTTTGTACTATTTTTTTTACTGCTTCTAGTGTGTAGAGTAAGGTAGGGCCTCTATGAAGAGGTCGAGAAATTCTGTCTCCTCCTAGCTCAAGCTTCTTATTCCTCCTCCCTAAAACTTCCTACACTTTTCCTTAGATCAAAATGTCACTCTGATACCAGATGTTGGAGTTGAATACTTTGATAATAAGAAAATACACAAAACAACTCAAAAGATTTTACATAGAAGCAAGATAGTGCTTTTATATTTTATTAATCTTTAAAAATCAAGCATTACAATAAGAAGAGAGAGCTGCAATATTTATAGATATTGGACAACTTTTATCTCATCCACAATACAATGAAATAGATAAACTAATTTGAGAATAAAATGCAGGATAATATTCACTACCCCTAATTGCCCCTATTTCCCTCATGAAATCATCTGGGAATAAACAAAATGAGATTGAACAATATCTCACTAAACATGAGATAAGACAACTAAAGACAACTATTGAGTTGACTTAATATAATCTAACTAAAGTAATTAAAAAATTACTTTATTATAATATAACATTTAACTCATATGTTGAATTAAGTGTTAGTTTATTTCTAACAGAGCGTGCAAGGGAAATAAGAAAATGAAGAATGAAACCTCTCACCTCAAAACGTAAGCCAAGAAGAAACACCAAGAAAAATACAATCCTAAGAGTTCTTTTTCTATTATGTATGTTTAGCTTATGCTATTTAAGAACCGACTCATAAATTGTAGAATAGAGTTTTTTTATGAGGATGGCTTCCTACGAAGAAGGATATCTACAAGGAGAGGTTTCAGGTATGTTATGGTGGGGGTGGGCCATCCTCTGATGGGGTACTAGATAGAGATAACCAGCGGGGTGCCCACTATGTCGTGATCGTGTGATCACCTACAACTTCTTCTGTGAGATGTTGTTTAAGAATGTGTATATTTTTTTTTTTTTGGTGTTTGGATAAGAATCAGAGAGAGAGAAAGAGAAAGAAAGTGCTTTCTATGATTTTTTTCAACCATCAACTGGGAATGAATTCCAGCGTATAGGTTGCCCTCAATTAATGTGAGCTAATGCAGAAAATTAGAATGAAATGCAATGATTTTTAAACCCAAATTGAAATGTAGAATTTGATGCCATAAATAGATGAACAGGAGAAGGGATGCTCTTTCACTTATGTGATACTAATGAAAGGGAATAAATATTATTTTTAAGCACCCAAAATATGATTACTTTTAGACAATAGAAGAGAAGAAGATTCTAGGGGAGAAATTTTAATGTAATAACTTTTTAGAAAAGAAAAAAACATACAACGTTTTCATCTAGAAATGAAAGAATGCAAAGAACCCCGAATGTGTCCCACTGTGCTTACCAAAAACGTATCAAACGTGCCAAAAATTTTCACCGTATTCTAGATGCATTTCTTCGAATGTTAACAAAACAAATAAGGGTAATGGGTTAGGAGGAATACTTGTTGAAATGTTAGTTGTAGGTTGTTACGCGTGTATGACTTCTGAATCCATAGTTGATCGTGAGAGCTTCCTTTTTTCTTGGAGGAACTACCTAAAATGGAACACAAGACCACTAAATAAAAGTTAAACAATATATGTAGTGGATTGCCTAGCGTGTGCTAGATCCAGGAAGTGTGATACTTCCTAGACGGTTGTCAATCCATTGTTTAAAGCAAATTAATGTGAGAAATAAAGGAAATCCTACTGTAGTTAAAATGATTTAGGTATCTCATTCATCTACAATAAGAAAATTCATTCACAACAAGCTAGGCTATGATTGAATCTAAAGGTCAAGGTCACTGTCAAGGTATTGGTATTGGTCAGGGTGAGATTCTGGGCTATTTTGGGTATTTGGTGGAGGTTTAGGAGCTCTGTTCTTGGTTTCTAGTAAAATACACAAAGACCGACGTCAGTCTGGTATGACCGGTATTGGTTTAGGCTAACTGGCAATGATTGTGGGTAACCAGCGTCGGTATGGTTGGGGTACATGAAACTCAATAAAAATTGGCTGGGTAATAGATGTAAGATTAGATGAGGATGAAAGGGCAATGGAAAGATTCGTATGGATCTTGGATATGCATAGGAATTATTAAGATCCAGGTATGGGCAATGCAAGGGTATGGATAAAAAGATGGTCAAGTTTACATGGAGGTAGATGATGGGGGAATGGAAATGAGAGCAAAAGCTAATAACAAATGTAAAAGGATCTACCAAATGATGAATAGATGAGTGTTGGTTAGCAAAACTTACTTGTTTATACGAGCTTGATGCCTGGTTGGTAATGGTGGGTGATCAAATGAAATGAACTTGGTGTATTTTTGGTGCTTCCCTAGATGCTCCCGTAAAGGTTGATGGCTGTGTGATTTCTTTAGGTATTGGATAGGGATGTTCGATGCTTGTATGGATGCTAGTTCTACTTGCATGCAGCTCACTGTTTCGTCACTTGTTCTCAAAATATGTCCCTATATCTCGGAGAAATGTGCCAACCTTAAAATAAGGTTGTTTTAGGGGTTAAATGGTAACCGAAAGTGGTTCTAGCTTAACTGGTGGTAGTTAAGGGTAACCGGTGTCGGTTAGGGTGGGATTTCCTAGGTTTACTAAACTAGGCAGATCTACTTGATTTTCTCGGAATCTCATTTCGTTTACCCCACATATTAGCATGGAATTTTCCCTCTAACCGGTGGGAATGTGGTTAGAGGGAATGTAGGAATTGATTTTTAGGGTTTAGGTAGGTCTTAGTTAGTTATGGAAACTTACTAAGAATAGGTCTTAGGGTGAGGTGGATATGTGGGCATTATCCCAATTAAGATATTTAAATAATAAATATGGTGAGGATAATGAATTAATTTAATTAAATTAATATTATAGTGGGATGAAAGGGGCCATGGTTAGGTGAATGTGTTCAAGGTGTTTATTTGACGAGGGACCAAGGGAGTGTGACCCAATTTTGGTGTCTATAGATGCAAGGGAAGAAAACTTTTGGTTGGTCCTCCGAAGGGAAGAAATCATTTAAGGACATTAAACAGGCTATTGTAAAGACTCTAATCTTAGTGTGCCCTAACTTTAGCAAAGATTTCATTATCTATTGTTATGCCATTGAAAAATACCTAGTTATTGTCTTAACCTAGAGGAATGCTAAAGATCATGAGCTCCCAATTGCATTCATGAGTTATGTCTTGAAAATTCATGAGCTAAAGTACACCATGATGGAGAAACATACTTTTGTAGTTGTCAAAGTTGTCAAGCAATTTAGGTTTTACATCCTTAATTATCATTTTGTGGTGTTGGTGCCTAATACAACAATCAAATCCATTCTTACTCAGCAAGAATTTGGAACCAAGAGAGGTAATTGGGTAGAAAAGATGCAAGAGTATAATCTTGACATCAAGACAACAAAGTTAGTTTAGGTTAAGGGCCTATGTGAAATCTTTGCTGAGGAGCTACCAAGGAGTTATCCAAAGATGGATTTGATGTCCCTATTGTTTTGTTCCTCATCTTGACAAATATACGATATTACAACATTGCTCACTTTTTGACCTATGGAGAGTGTTCATCTCACTTGAGTGCCAAAGAGAAGAGAGCCATCAAACTGAGGTCTACACAATATGTGTTATGGGAGAATATTTTTTTCAAACGAGGCATAGATGGAAGGTTTTTGAAGTGTGTAGACAAGGAGCAACAAAAGAAGTTGTTCTCTACTTTTCATGACAAGGATTGTGGAGGTCATTTCTCCTTTGCTATAACAACTCATAAAATACTTCATGTTGCTTATTATTGGTGACTCTATTCAAAGACAATGGAATTTAAGAAGAGGATAAGGATAAAAGGGCAGGGAGTAATGCCAAGGTTAGTGGAGGTTAATTGGAGAGAGGGAAGCTTACGTGGTAGCATCTCTAAAATGAAAACTCTTATGTTTTGTGATGTGGAACTCGCCAACTTTGGCTGACAGTGGCAATGGAAAATGGGCGGAGAAAAGAATTTAATGCAATTAAATTACATGGGTTCTCGAGCTCAGCTGCTTTGAGAGACATGCAAAAGGAGTTTTTTTGTTGTTGTTTCTTTTGTTATGCTTTCCGTTTTCGCTCCGCATGAGCACTTGGTTTTTGAAGCAACATTTTACTCTTCGTTGCATGGTAATTTTGAAAGTTTCAAATTTACTTTTGTGTCGTGGGGAATATATAAGGCATGGAGGAAGCAATATTTTGTTGTTTAATTTTTCCTGGAAAGGAGAAGAAAGGGTGAGCTCGTCTCAGAGGTCTTCTTTGACTATTAAGTGACACTATCAGGCATGATATACCCTAACTATTAAAATCTTGCTTTCATTTAAATGTTTTCATTAAAACAACTTTGTTCTGATGATATTCACACATTTTTGTCTTGGCTAGTAAAAATGATTTGTGGGTTTTATGAAAGCTTGGGTTCAGGATTGAACGTGGAAATGTTAGTTCAAAAGGAAACTTGTTTTGTTGTTTTCTTGTTCCTTCTTTGTGGTTTAAGCTTGAAATTCTTTATCTAGTAAGACCACTACGGTCATCCCGCTTTCTTTTCTGTCGTGTATTGGTAACTTGAAAACTGTACCAAAATTCATAGGATTTTCTGGGTGATGAATTGATAAAGGTGTTCAATTTCTTAAGACCCTTACTGATGTTAATGATTTGGTTGTATTCATTGATTTGGGTTTTTGGGAACTATTTTGTTTTCATACCCATTTGGGTAAATAGCTAGTGACTGTTGTAAGCTTCTGTCTGATTGATTTGCTAGATTAAAAACTTGCTCCACGGATGAAAATGTTTTTAAAGAATATGTATTTTCTTTTGCTATGATAGTCTCTTTGCTTCGCTATGAATGGAGTAATAGATTGTTGCTTGCCATGAGAAACTATGACTGTAACAAGTTTATAATCAAGAGAACTGGAAAATGATTGTGAGATCGGGTTGCTCGTAAACTCAGTAAAAGAAAACTTGATTGTTACATGTTATGTATTTGGAAACATGGAATGATTGAATCCTTAACACCTCTTGTGAAGGTGTTTGTTTGCTTTTTAATTTTCTCAGGTATGCGTGAGTAATACAGTGTATGGCTTAGTTGTAAATTTAAGGTGTCCATGTATGTTGGAAATATGAGTTATACGGAAAGATTAGTTGTTGAATGGGGTTCGTGTTCTTCTTGCGAATTCTTGGTTGCTTTTTGGATAAGTTGTAATGGAAAATGGTGATCATCAATTCTAGGTTTTTAAAAGATATTTTGAATTTGACATTAGAAGTAAAATGGTTGAAGCTTATGGAAGATCTATTTTACTTTGACTACTGTTGCATATTCTTTATAATGGTAAGAATATTTTGACCTTAGGTGTTTTTGAAATTAGGATTTGAATACGTTTCACATACTGAATATTCAATCTTGATTAGTGTTTCTACCTGAATCATACTGTTGAATGTAATTAAGTTACAGTAATAGATCCTTATTCCTTGATCAGGTTTGTTAAATGGTTATTATTTCATGGAATTTGGATTTAGTTCTAAGAACTTGGTTACAATAGTGTTTGGTCATCTCTGTTTTATCTTTGAGTTGAAAAGATAGGTTGGAAAGAGGCTGTAAAAGAAGGAAAGTTATGTCGATTTCTTCTTGTATGTTAATATACTTTCTTTTGAAATTATTTAAGGAACCCAACTAGTAAAGTTATGGGATGGCAGATTTTTACTTAAAAGATGGAAGGAATATTAGGATTAGGGATCCTAATCTGGGAAACTCCTTTCATTTTACAGCAGGTTATGATATTGATATAAACTTACTGTTTGTTATTATTATTGTAAAGTAATCCAGTATTTATTGCTTTACATACTTGCCATGATTGAAAATCAGTTATACTAAGATGAAGGACAAATTGGCAAGTGAACTTGCAAGTGATAGCAATCCATTCCTCTTGTTTAAATTACTTTTGTATGAACCATTGGATTTAATATTTCAATTGGTTTAGTGTTAAAAAGGCAATCAAATCATGATATATGTTGTTTCAGCTTTTTCAAATGGTTAGGTGTTTAATAATCAAGATACTCCTTCTTACTTTCTTGCAAGAAATGAGATGAATCATCCAAAATAGATTTAGTTGAAATTACGTTGTAATTTATGTGTAATATGAAGATGTATTATAATTGGTAGAAAGAAACCTCAGGGTGTATTATGATTTTGGATTGTGAAGGTAATTGTTGATTTCAATTATGCTTTAAATTGAGGACAAGCATAATAGAATATTCCTTCTGTCCTTTTGGTTTTAATAGTGTACTTAGACTCTCTTTATATTGATTTCATTCTAGGATATAAAGTATGAATTAAGTGAAGTCATTTTAATAGGGTTGTTTAATTGAAACAATTAGAGGAATGTAATTGTTTTAAGGATTAGTGCTTATCATGCTCAGTTCATTGAACTGACCCATGCTAGCAATTTTGTAGATGGTCTTCGTAAGTGGCAAAGGAAGACAAAATCTGATATGATGTATTGATTGTTCTAAATTGGTTCTTATGAAGAATTCTGATTAGATTTTTAAACTATATTGTGAAAAGAAAGGTTATCTCTTTTGTTGAAGGCTATTGTCTTAAAGCATGCCAGAAGTGCATAAGTTGTAATTGTATGGTTTTGGAAATGAATGAAATTGTGAGGAAATTACCTATGAAGAATGTGTACCTTATTTTGTTGGGATGATCTTCTTATTGGCTATATGAATGAGTGTGCATTCTTATTGTTTTGAACAATGGATTATTGATGATCTTCTTAAGTAAGCCATAACTAATGATGTGGCTGATTACTACATTCTTAATTAGTGACTCATTATAACTTATGATTGTGAGTAAAAACTGAAAATAAGATCACTACATTTATAGTGAACATCGAGGATGGGTTACACCCTAAAATGTACCTATAAGAAGAGGAGGACTTTCCCCTCTTGTAATGCAATAATTATAAAAGGAATAAATGACTATAAATCGTTAAGACTTAATGGTATAAAGTCTGATATGTCTCAACCTATTAGGTTGATACATTTCCCTCGTTGGTTGAGTTATTTTTCTAAATTAAGGAACTTAAATGGTTGTTGTCCTATTTTTGTGGATAAAAGGTTGATCGGCCCCAACCGACAACCAGGAAACAATCAAAAGAAAATTAAGACCCTTTTTGTAAAACTGAACCCTAATTACAAAAAGGTAACTTAAGGAGTGTTGGACTCGGGGTTAGAGAAGGCTGCTTAATTATGTAGTCTTGTAACCTAAATATAACTTAACATAAGTAATTCTTGGAGGTATGTACATCTTTTCGAGGTTGTTCTGTAGGATGTTGACACATGTCAACTACAAGGTTGTACCTTCGAGAAGGTTAGGATCTTCTCGAGGATACAACAATACAAATGATATGTGGCAGCACCCTTCTGCATTGATTGTTAAGATTTACACACCTGGGACTTGATCAAGATTTATCTTTGGGACTAGTTAGGACCATAATCAGGTTATGAGGAAGCCTTTTGAGTCTCAGGGTACCTTGGTATACGGAGTTAACTTTGGTTGACCCTACATGCCAATTTATCCTTAGTCTTTAAGGGCCTCTTCATAACGTAGACTATGATGTTAACCCAATCTAGAGTGAAACCTTGGGACAAGGGGACTGATAGAAGTTAGTAAAGACGTTCTATATAACAATAGAGTTGGGTGAAGGATGTATTCTTGAGAGATGAGTATGTCATCAAGGAATAAGTAATACGAGTAGTATGTTATGAGTCTTTGGCCAAAGTATCGCAAGCTGCTAATTACGTTGTTCTATGTCACCTAATCTAAAGATCATGATGCCGATGAATAGTAGTAACAATTATTTAGATAGGTTCCTTGGGCAGATCACTTAGAACCCGAAATGGCGTAAGATAACAACGTATATGAAGTATGCAGTAGAAAACTTCAAGCTCAATGTTACACATGAATGGATCGGAAGTTCACCGACTCATGGAATGAATAGATCGATGGTACACTGAGTCATTACAGCTGCATATGGTTATCTGTTATAAGAATGATTGCTATGATATGTGTGTTCTAAATTATGTATTTAGAACAGAGAACATTAATCGTGTAAAAAAAAAATTGTTTCTAAAGTATTAAAATGGGAATGTTACATCTTGGTATCGAGCTAAAGGTCAGAGCTCTTAGACCTATTATGTCCATAATCTGATAAAAACCTGAATTTTCTTGTAACAAAAAATGGTTAGAACAAGGGGAAATGTTGCGAATAATGCTCCACCTGTTGAAGGAGCAGCAACAACCCAAAAACTTGATGAGATCCTTGCTGCCCTGTTTGATATAAGAGATCATTTGACTGTACTTGAGTAGCAAGTGATGGGAAATGAGGAGGAGGATGAAGCTGGTAATGGAAATCAGCCACCTCCAGAGGAAAACCTTGAATTGGGTGTTGATAATAATATTGGTAATGTGCCTGTCCAACTAGAAAACAAAAAGGCTAGGTTGGTAGCGGAACTCAGTAATGATATAAAAAGGATAAGTCCACCCAAATTTGATGGCACCACATTAGGAGATGGAGTTGAGAATTGGCTCATTGAAATGGAGAAGTATTTTGCAATAAGAAACTTCTCGGAGGTAACCAAAGCTATTTGGGGAATGTATCAGCTTTCCAATGAAGCATCTTCATGGTGGGATAGCCGTAATGCTGAGTTAAATATATATGAGACTAACATCACTTGGGATCAATTTAAAGGTTATTTTAGGAAACGTTGGCTTCCAAAAATTTATTGTGATCAGAAAATGACAGAATTTTAGAACTTAGCTCAAGGAAAGCTAATTGTAACTAAGTATTGGGAGTGGTTTACGAAACTCCTCAAGTATATACTGCAGTATCAAACTAACGAGAAGTTCAGAATACAAAAATTCATCATGGGACTGAATCCCGTGACTAGGGGAGAGGTTGATGTTCACAGCCTAACCACTATAGAAGGGGTTTCCGAAAAGGCCATAAGGTAGGAAAAAAATTAAAATCTATTTCTGCTCATAAAGAGGAGGTGCGGAAGAAAATTCCAAATCCTTCTTCAGCTTCTCTTGCACCTAAGAAGGGGCCATGGAAAAATTTGGTAACAAAAATAAGTTTTCAGCTGATAATAGTAAGAAAACAACAATAAGCAAGCCTACTGGAAACACAAGGAATAAATTTACCAAGAATTATAATAATGGGCAGAAGTCCTATGGAGGCCAACGTGACAATTTTAAGGCTAGAAATAATTCTGAGCCTAAAAAGGGACCTATAGGAGGTTGTTATAATTGTGGCAAAGATCATTACGCAAATCAATGTCCTTTGAAGAAGGATGATCGTAATCAGCAAAGATAAGATACATGTTGCAAAGAGCGCACAAGCAAGTTGAAAAGCAAGTGACACCTATAGAAGTTCCCGTAAGTTATCGGGGCATACCAGAATCGCTTTTTTCGACACTGAGCTACTTGAATGTTTTATTTCTAGTAAACTTTCTCCCCACATCTCATATTCGCAACCTAACCTCACCACATAAACCTTACAATTATTTATTAATTACCTTATAATTAATAAATCCACATCTCCAAACCTGCCACCTCATTTTGCCACCTCATCATGACCTAGCGCCCTAACCTAATTAAGACCTATAACTTGGTTTACATCCACACCCATGACTAATTACTCCTCACTCGCACCAAAACCAACCTAATAATGACTTGACCAAGCCCACAACTAATCCCTCGGGAGAAAAGGAGGGAAAGTTGGCTATTTTACTAAAAATAGCCCACTTTGACTTAACCAACATCGGTTCCTACTCGACTGCCGTCGGTTACGTAACCACCATCGGTTCCCTGTAAATGACCTTCCCCAACCAAAAACAAGGGATCGGAATTCATTTGAAAGATCCGAATTCACTTGGCAAGACAGAGACAAGTGAAGAAAAGAGAAGAGTTTGCAGAGAAGGACATCGAGCCCAAGACTGCAACTGAGTAACCAGAGCACAACGACACTCATCCAAGCATTGGGAGAGAAGATAAGCTCACTTTTGATTGTCGGATCATCCCACCTGAGCCTTGTCTTTGTCATCACAGTCCTTGGAGCTGTACCTTCATCAGGAACTAGTAAGTAGTGTCTTGTACATTTTTAAATACCATTTCTTGAACTTCTGATTCATAGTAATTATAAGCTCACTCCTAGATCTACTACCCGATAGCACCCTACATCTAACTTTCATTCCTCTACCCTTGCATTGCCCCAAGAACAGCTCCCACACTCTCTGAGTCTTCTCCATCACCCTATTGCCTACCCCTGATCATTTACCAACCTTATAAACACCATAACCACCTTACAGCCAACCTTCATTGAAAGCCCCTAAATCACTGCCCCTACGATATATCGGTTATCAGCAACCGGTACCGGTGTTATAACCATAGTCGGTTATACAGTGACCGGCATCGGTCACTGTGACTCAAACCAAAACCAGCCTTTCCTCTATTGCTTTTTAACGAGGTAACTAAATCGTAATTTTGCAATAACTTCTTTGTTATCATTTGTGTTAATTCGTATTGAAAGGGGAACTGACCACCTTCGAAAGGAAGTCTAATATTTCCTGGGCCCAAGGCAGTTCCCTCATTTATTGTCTAACTATAATCTGGTGGTCTTGCATTCTTATTCACAGGTAGTCCTTCCCAGACAAAAAGGAGTTCTTCACAATCGATCTGATCTCTCTCTACGGTACGCACGCACACCCTCCCAACACTCAACAGGTATTCCTCCTAGCCCTAACCCTTATCTGTTTCTCAAGAGAATGAAAAGATAGAAGCAACTCTATTCTAAGAATGGAAACATTCTACGTGAAACATTTTGGCATGCCCAGTGGGACCCTTTCTCGGGTTTCTTTCTTTCTTGCTTGCTTTCATATAAGGAGCATACTTGCTATTTTCTTCTTCTAAATATTCACAAGATATTTTGTCATTTTGGTAAAAGAATTTGTCTTTCTTCCTCATCTTTGCATTAGTGAAAGTCATCTTCTTTGCTTCATCGAATATCATTTTCATTTGGGTTTAAAACACGTGCATCACATTCTTGCTTGTTGTTTTTAATTCTAGTGAACGTAGATTAAGTAACAGGTCATACACGTGGGGGTGATATCCATGGTATTGACAAGAAATTAATCTTACTTTCACTGCACAACACATACCAAATCACATCATAATCAACACAACAGCTCAAACATCCCCCCTTTTTCCATGGTATTCCTCCACCCGATTGAGGTAACCTTATAAGCCAAAACAAACTTGACATCTCCCTTAGGTCTTTTGTTTAGGATTGACATCATCTTGCGTCTAAGGCATAAGCCCACAATAATTAAAACTAATCCTAGGGTTAGTCTCTTAATTTGCTTGTGCATCTTGCTTGTTTTTAGTTATGTTTCTCTGTCATACCCTGTATCAGTGATCACTTCAGAATAGTTTGGTGGGTATACTAAGCATTGTTAACCCCAAATCAGCAGCTTCTTACATCTTCTCTTTGCTTTCACGGTGGCCAAACACGGTCTATTCTCCGACATCGGTTAAGCGGCCAAGCCAGCGGCTATGATCCGACACATCGGTTATCAGACCGATATCGGTTACTGTCTTTCACAGTTCCCGACAAACCAGCAACCTACCAATTCCAACATTTTGTTGTTGTTTCTGTTCCTGATAGATTGAATCCTTGTTGTGTACTCTTTTCCATGGTTGTTATCACTCGAAACAAGCCGCAGACCATGGTTTCACATGCATATTCCGTGCCTTTTCCTGAATCACCCCCTTCACATCCTATGGGGAATCCTACGGACACCAGTGATGTTCCCAAGATCCCTGTAGGAGATAAGGAATTTGCCAAATTTTTGGATGCTAATCCTAGTGCCGTATAGTATTATTTGTCTCATACCCCTGACCGTACACCCGACGGTCAACTTCTCGTTGGTATGCCCATTAGTATAGCTGCTCACTTAGCTCCTTCCCCACCTAATAACTCCACCTTACCTTCTTCATCCTTAGCTCCATCTCCCAACTCAGTGGCTTCGGGGGTTCATACGGCATAGATTGGCTTTCCTTTGGTTAATCTAGGGCCCCACATATCATTACCGCCAACTGCTCCTACCTCGTCTCTCTCACAGACTGCCCCTTTCATAACTTGCTCTCTGCCACCTATCCACACGAGCTTTCCTTCTCAAGCTCCGCCCACCTTTTCATTTCCACAAACTTATCCGGTGGCTTCAACATCTTATATAGGACATCCCTATTTGGTCACCTCAACATATTCATCATCAATACCTTATCAACATTTAACCCCACCATTGTCTAGTAGTGGCTCTTGGCCTAATCCTCCACCGTTTACAACAACCACACCATCATCTTACCCAACCACTGATTTAATCAAACAAATGATGGACAAGATGCAAAATTTGGAGGCTTCATTTCAGGAAGCCGTAGCACCCTGACATACGAGCAAGTTTGTTGAGAGCCTATTCATCCTTCTGTCCCCCTTCATTCATATCCTCCTCAATGGGAATTACCAAAATTTACTCATTTTAATAGTAAGGAGGATCCTCAACAACACTTGTGATCATTTAGACATGCCTGCTATCTGATTGCTCATGACGATGCCTTACTACTCCGCACCTTTCCCATGTCCTTATCAGGACCCACCTTGGAGTGGTACAGTGCTTTAACCCAGCACTCAATCTTCTCTTTTAACCAATTAGCCCAATCTTTCTTGGATCATTTCTCCATTAATATTGCCAAGAAAGTATCCATCACCGACCTCTATGCCATCCGACAATTTGAAGATGAATCTATCATAGATTTCGTTGGACGATGGCGGGGCCTCATCAACCAACTCACTTATGCCTTACCTCAGGCCGAACTCATCGAACTCTTTACGTGGGCCTGCGCTAAGCACATTTCTCCCACCCTCCAAATTCAAACTTTCCACACCTTTGATGAGGCCTTTACTATGGCTCGAAAACTAGAGATTCGAGCCTTAGAGGAGGAGAAATTGAGGTTGCGCAACAAAAACCCCAATTTCCGAACCCAAGACTCCACCAACAAACCCAACACCACCAATTCTCATGCATCGACTGCTTCGAAATCAAAAGGAGTTGTACACGCGGTGATGGTCAAATCCCAAGCACCATCTAGTACCCCACGCCAAAAACCACCTATAAGTATAAAGCCGAGCCCATCAATTACACTCCCTTGGGAGAAACTTATGGTGTGATCTTGGAAAAATTGCTCAAAGCAGGAGCTATCACCTTGCCTCCTGTTAAACCTCACTCCGGGTTTGATTCCACCCGTGCTATACCTTCTTGGTACAAAGAAAATGACTTCTGTAACTTCCACCGCGTGAAGGGACACAGTCACGAAAACTGCAAGATGTTGAAAAACATAGTGCAGGAAATGGTTGATGTAGGGGATATAACCCTCGATAATCCTAATGCCCCTACTAACCAAAATTTGAAAATCTTCAACAAACCATTCCCAAACCACTCATCTAACAGTAACATAAACCAAGATATCTTAGCCGAGGAGAGTGTTCATGAAATCCATGCAGTTTTTGACTCCCAACCAAAAGCTTCTATCGAGGAAATTCTGAATCAAGCCTCGTCACTAACGCAAGGATCCACACCCGCTTCACCACCATCAAGACAAGATGATAACCTTGCCATTCCTTTACCCATAAAGGAATTAACCACCCAGAGTTCTCTTCTCATGAATGAGTCTTCTTACACCACATCCCTGCAAGATTGTGAGCGGATGTTATCTAACTTATCTATTTCCCAAACATCTCCTTCCGTCACTCTTGTTGTAAAAGAAGAAGGCTCGCCACTATTTTTGTCATCCTTAGAAGAGAAACCTCTCGAACCGACATCACCAAACTCCTTAATCATGACGGATCCCCTCAAACATGCTCTCCTACCTATTAGTTCTTCATCGCCTAAATCTTTTCAGCTGACCCGATTGACCTCTTAACACCCATTGATACAATGCCTCATTTACCCCCTGTATCACACCCACAATGGACCGAATCACAACCCACCTCTCTTCCATACAAAATTTCTTCTTCACACGTGAAGATTGTCATCCCTCAGAAGATAGGCGAGTCCTATGGGAGCGTTTGAGTACACCATGCTCTACTCAAATGCAGATGACCGATCCAGACACCTCTACCATATACCCGAGGTGTTTACAAAAGCTCAAAATGCCTATGTCCTCATCTTCACCCCTCTCATCTCTACCGAATACCTCATCCACCTCTATTAACCTAACCAAACCTTCCCCTATGCTTGGGACTTCACCAATACCTAGCCTAACACACCCACCTCAACGGTTAGATTTATCCAAAAATAAAGCCGTCCATCCACCTAGGAGACAAACCCAATCCCCTCAAGTCCAATCTATGCCTCTGTCACAACTAAAACCCTCACCGTCACACCTACCTTCTATATTGGGACCTCACCCCTCCACCTTGCCTCAATACATCATACCTCCTGCGTTTTCTTTAAAATGACCTGCACCTTCTGCACCCATACAGAGATCCATGGGTGTATCAACACCGTCACCCCAAGTATCTTGTCCACCTATCAACCCTAAACAAACTCCATCATCAAAGGATTTGTTTTTGTCACTCCTCTTTCTCCATGGTTGTTTCCTGCCACCACCACATCATCTGTGGCCTCCTCATCTAACCAGCTAAACATGACTTCTGTGAAGAAGCCACGTTTAGTTAAATCCAATTATCAAAACCCCTTGTCTAAACCACCACCCGTACAAACCAACCATACCCAACCATTACCAAAACCCACCCAATCAATAGCCTCATCTTCCTCTGACTTTGACCCGCTCAAAGGATCTTACGCCAAGATCCTTGATATGTTGGTGGAGAATGCGACCATTTACCTACCCCCACTTAGACCCTATGATCCATCTAAACCTCGACCTATAGGTTATGATGAGTCTAAAATCTGTGCTTACCACCGCACACCAGGACATGATGTAGAGGGATGCAAAGCTTTGAAAGCCATCCTTCGTCAGTCACCTCTCTCGGATAGAAAGGTTAAGAAAGACAACTTACGAAGGGAGAAACCTTTAGCTTCAATCCCCTCTCCTATACCACTGTCCCCACCTCACCAAGATCTATCATTATTATAACCCCACCTCTCGAAAACAATGACTTATCCTACCATCTTCCTCCTCTCGTGTTCATGAGATCAACATGATTAGTATTGCTACTCGAGGGCGAAAAAAAACAATGGGAAAGCTAAAGAAAGCACACTGCGGCCTCTCTTTCTCCGTCCACCATCCCGATCACACCACCACCTAAAGTGGTTATTCATGGACCTACCTACCCCATCTCTGATGGAGTTGTCCCATCGTACCATGATCAAACAGCTTCACCAATCACCTATAAAAATGACACTGTATGATCTCATTCAAACCTCTGAATCTCATCGACAAGCTCTCATTGAGATCCTCCAAGGGATAGAGGTCCTACCTAACAAACTTTTCCCATTGCCTCCATTTTAACACCCAATCACGTTGCTTCTCTCACCAAACAACCTACCTCCCCACCACTTTTGTCCCCTGTGCAATGACCAGCTTTGTCGTTTCTCCAAGAAGAAAATTGTCGACTTTGGTGCAGAAGATCCTGACCCCACTCTTTTCATCTCGGCTTACGTCTGGGACATCCGAGTACGTCGTGTGTTATGATTGATGGGGGCACTAGCCTAAACATCATCTCTTCCAAAGCCTTCCAACAAATGAATATCCCTTCTAGTTGCATGTGTGCCAACCCCACCATGTTGCGTTCATTTAATGATGCTATTACTTCTACTTTAGGCACCGTGATCCTTAACATTCATGTAGGGCCACGTACCTTACCCGAACTCTTCTATGTCCTTGAGGGAGAATTCCAATACAACATGTTGTTAGGCCGCCCTTGGATCCGGGCTATGGGATGCGTTCCCTCCACCTTACATAGATGCATAAAATTTGAGTATGAGGGGAAGTCCTACACCGTAAAAGCTGACGCTCCCCCCTTCAAAACCTGTAATATGTTATATCACCCTAATGATGTGCTTGTACCAGTCAAGGCACCCATTCATCCAACCCACCATCTACTACTTGACCACACTCAACCATCCACCTCAACCACACTACACATTGACCAATGAAACCCACCGCAAATACCACTTCCTTCCCAGCGGATAACATCCCAACCTCAGATCCCTTGGTAGATGTTTTTCAATGCCTTACTGCTGGGGAGTATCACCTATATAACGTTAACACTTTCCATACCCCACAGGAGTACGGACAGTTACATGCACATCCTACCTACGACCGTCGTGTGGGGGAAGTAATCTCCTATGGACCACCTAATTGCCGCACCAACCTAACGTATGGGGGTGTCGACGCATCCTCTGTCACCCCTGAACCTCCCCTTGGTGTGGTTCCCTTCCAATCTGATTTTCAATATCTAACTAATCATCATTTTTCCCTCACCTTCCTGACGCTGTTGTGTGCTTGGAAGGGCTTCGGTTTCGGTCTTTATGAACAAGGCCGACATACGATCATTCCCATGACTACACGCAAACACAAAGATCGTCGTGGTCTTGGATTCTCTGAACCACCTACACCGAAGAAACCACATATCCGTTGTATCCAGGAAGATGACGAAGTCACCCTTTCTGAACCATCATCACCCATTTTTCCATCGTCACCCACAGAGTCGATAGACCCGGAATCTATCCCTCCTAACTTTTTTTTTTCGTAAACGCTATCTTCCTGGGTCCTCTCACTTATCAACGTGATAATGAAGACCCATCTTCTTTTCCCCTTCTATATCCAGACATGATTGAAGAAGACTCACCTTCAATTAATGTTGTTGAGTGCCAGGATGATGACTCCATCCTCACTTATCTTGGTGCGGACGACTCTTATATTCAACGCGCCTTACCATCTGAAACTCAAACCATGTTGAATGAGTCGACTATAGAAATCAACATCCACATAGAGGATGATCCTCACATTGTGAAGATCGGACAATCTCTTAACACATCAGAACAAACTACCTTCACTACCTTCCTCCATGCCCACAACCAAGCTTTCGCTTGGTCCTACTGTGACTGACATGCCAGGAATTGATCCACGACATCACTTGTCCATAACATTACTCTGAAACCCGACTCCAAACTAGTTAAATAGAAACTGAGAAAAATGCATCCACGCATTGCCCTCTTGGTCAAAGAAGAGCTTCATGACTCCTTTCTGTTTCCTTCATCTTACCTATTGACTATCCTCAATGGATTTCTAACATCGTACCTATCACTAAAGCAACGGGGGACTTCGGATATGTACGGATTTCTGGGACCTTAACCTCACTTGCCCAAAGGATGACTTCCCCCTACCTAGTATTGATCAACTTGTTGATCTCACTGCGGGCCATGAGATGCTTTCTCTCATGGATGGCTTCTCGGGATACAATCAAATTTTGGTAGCCCGGCCGATCAACATAAAACCACCTTCATAACTCCTTGGGGAACCTTCTGCTATCGTGTCATGCCGTTTGGCCTTAAGAATGTTGGTGCACCTATCGGTGGGCTATGACTTACATTTTCATGACATTATATCACTATCCTTGAGGATTATGTCGATGATCTTCTTGGCAAATCTAAACATCGCAGTGAACATCTCGATGTTTTAACCATTATTTTCGATCACCTGGTTACAATATTGTGTTCGTCTTCAACCAAAGAAATGTGTCTTTGGTGTCCTTTCGGGAAAACTCCTTGGTTTTATCGTCTCTTTGTGTGGCATCGAGGTCGATCCAGCTAAAGTCAAAGCTATCCTAGAAATGCCTCCACCCACTAACCTCAAACAATTGCGTAGTTTGCAGGGAAAACTCCAATCTATCCGGCGTTTCATTTCACAACTCTCGGATCGATGTCAACCTTTTCATCATCTCCTTAAAAAGGACATTGTCTTTCAATGGAGCGAAGAGTGCCACCAAGCCTTTGAGGCTCTTAAAGCCTATCTCTTGCAGCCACCCATGCTTATCCCACCTCAGGATGATCGCCCTTTCTACCTTTACCTTTCCACCACCGACCATGTTGTAGGAGCCATGCTCGCACATCGTGACTCTGAGCATCGAGAACAAGCCATTTATTACATAAGTCGTACTCTTGTGGATTACGAGACTAGGTATACACATGTAGAAAAGTTGTGCCTAGCCCTATCATTCGTGGCCACCAAACTCCGACATTACCTCCTGAATCACAAAACTTTTGTCATCACCAATGTGGACCCCATCCATTATATGTACGCCAAACCTCATCTAAACCAATGCATCACCCGATGGCTTATGCTCCTCGCCGACCTCGACCTTGAGTTTGTACACCAAAAATCAGTCAAAGGACAAACTATCGCAGACCAACTCGCGGAAGCCCCTTTACAGGGAACAATTTACCAATTTTACTTTCCCTGACGAACTCATCGCCACTCTTTCACTCAGTGAGGAGTCATATCCAATGACCCTCTTCTTCGATGGATCCAAATGCCAGTGCGGCGGAGGGGCCGGCATTGTTCTCATTCCTCTTGACGTTGAACCTATGCCTCTTTCATTCCGGCTCGATTTCCCCTACACTAATAATACAATGGAATACGAGGCCCTTGTTTTGGGTCTCCAGGTTGCGTTACACTTAGGTGTAAAGTCTATTAACATTTTCGGTGACTCTCAACTGGTAGTCAATCAAGTTATGGGCATCTACCAATGTAAAAATGAGGAACTTCAAAAGTACAAACATTACGTGGACTCACTTTTGACCTTATTTACTCATTATTCTATCCAAACCATTCCCCGCTCAACTAATAAATTTGCGGATACTATGGCTTGCTTGGCCTCACAAATTCCTGCCTCACCAACTGACTCTGACATATTTGTCTTGGTCCAACAACTCTTTGCCCCATCTTACTCAGTCCGGATGTTTGTATGGTAAATAATGTATCTGCTAATTCGCAGGATACCTGGTATCACCAATTTCACGACTACCTTACAACCTCTGTTCTCCCACCTGACCTTACTAGTAATGAAAAACGTGCTTTTCTTAAAAGTGTTTCTCGTTATGTCATCATGGGGGGACTCCTCTATAAACGTGGCTTTGATGGCATCCTCCTTCGATGTCTAACCGGCGCGGAGGTCACCTATACCATCCAACAAGTCCATGACGGAATTTGTGGTGGACATTTTAGTGGCCTTGCATGGCCAAATGGATCCTTCGCCTAGGCTATTATTGGCCTACTCTTAATAACGACTGCTACGAATATGTTAAGCGTTGTGTTATGTGTCAACAACATGCCAACCTTCAACATACTCCTAGCCATCCGCTACAGGTCACACGAGATCTTTGGCCTTTCTCACAATGGGGTTTAGACCTTATTGGTGAGATTCACCCGCCCTCTTCACAACGTCACCATTGGATAATCACAACAACCAAATATTACACTAAATGGGTGGAGGCCATTCCACTCATTTCAACCAAAAAAGAAAAAATCGTAGAGTTCATTAACCATCACATTATCATCGTTTTGGTGTTCCTCATCGCCTGATAACAGATAATGGAAAATCTTTCAAAAAATAAGTTGTTCTGAAGACCTTTGTGACAACTTTGGTATCAAACTTAGCTTCTCATCACCTTACTATCCACAAGCAAATGGTCAAGCCGAATCTTCTAACAAAACCCTGACCAAAATTCTCATGAAAGTCGTTAACGATTCTGGGAAAAATTGGCCTGATCACATCCCCTTTGCCCTTTGGGCTTATCGTACCAGTATTCATACCTCCACTAATGCCACACCATTTTCTTTGGTATATGGTACCGAGGTTGTCTTGCCTCTCGAAATACAAATACCCTCCCTAAGAATATCTCTCCAGGATATTCTCACCAATGATGATTTCCGCCAAGAGCGGTTAGCCCAATTGGAGCTTCTTGACGAGCGTCGTCTTACAGCTCTTGACCACCTTCAAATCTATCAAAAGCACATCAAGCGTGCTTATGATAAGTGAATTCATGAGCGTACCTTTAAGATTGGTGATCTTGTCCTCAAAGAGAATCAACATGTAACCAAACTAGAAAAGAGCAAGCGTGGAAAATTTGCTCCAAATTGGATTGGGCCTTACATTATCACTCACACTTATGGATCAGGCACTTACCGTTTAGCTTCACTCAATGGTAAACCTGAGCCTGAACCCCTTAATGCCTTGCATCTTCGACCATTCTACTGTTGAATTTAGTATTATATCACTTCTTATCTACCTTGCGCTCATCCCTTGAGCTCATTTACCACCTCATACACCTTGTTTCATACATCTCAAAATAGAATCACGCTCACATGGTTTGGTCATCATCTCCTCTTAAAGATGCCTTCCCCTTTTTAGTCTGGTCCATGACTTAAAAGTATCAAAATAACACGTTCTCAATTATACAATTATGGGATATTCTTGAGTCAAACTTCCTACAAAACTAGATGCTTCATGCCAAATGGACATCTAGACCTCAAAGTTATACATAGACTGCTCCCTCGAAGGACAGCTATGTGCAAAGCCACATCTACTACTATAAATAGACTACTCCCTTGAAGGACAGCTATACAAAGTCAGCCTCTATCAGAAGCTTCTCGCATTGATCAGCTTCGTGAAGAGCTCAAGAACAACAAAATGCATATCCCATATAGACTTCCCACATCGATCAGTCTATATTTAGAAAAAAAAAAAATAATAAAAGCAGTATTCAAAAGCACTTTTGAGTCATGGACTTGTCTATTCAGGTTTGGTTCTCTTTCATCAGAATAATCACCTTATAACAAGTTCTCTGCACCCCAGCTATACCATCCACCTCATCTCACCATTCTTCAAAACAACAAAACTCAAGGGACGTGACGTATATCCGATATATTGTGATTATACAACTCTTTTCACCTATCGACTTCTCGCCTATGCAAGGTACCTAGGGATTCAAGCTCATCCTACGATAATACGTGGTTTGTTTAGCTCTTTCCAACTATGGGACACTTTTCCCTCTTTTACCCAAATCTAGGATTATGTGTTGACCTTAATCAGGACATGGTTTCCTAATGCTTGGGTAAGCTAACCTTCGCTTCACCTATACCTACACCAATACCGCCAATACCTTACCAACACCAACAACATTACCCTACCAATATCAATATTTTTACCAACCAACAAATTGCCTAACCACAACCAAATTGCCTGAATTCACCTCTCCCTGGTCCTAAGGGAGAACTACATCGGTCTGAGGCCCCTCCTTGCTTTGTGCAATGGGCTATGTAGGCAGCACTTAGGAGACATGGGGTCTCCGAAGGTTAGCTCGACCATCCCCTACCATAACCTATCATGTGTTGTAAATATAAATATTTTTGGGTATTTCTATTTGATAACACTCATCTTTATCCTTTTTCAAAACAAACATTCAAAACACAAACATTCTTATTATTATCATAACTCAAATCAACATACATATTCAGTTTTATTTAGATGTTAAACAAATACATTTTCTATATCATCGACGTGTAGGTCGGCATCCTTATTTATTCTTCTACCCCTATGAAATTCACTTAGACCCTTGCGCCTCATCCCGAACTAGGTGATGATCGTGATCGTCGACGCCGCTCACCTGGCCTCTCCATCCTCAAAGGTGCCACCGCTGGATTGGCCTCCTCCCCGCCTTATCCACCAATCTCCACTCACTTTTCCCACATCACCTACCCCCAGGCTTTGCTTATCGACCAGCCTTATTTTGACTTCAATCCCGACCACCCACCCAACCGAACCACCACCTTAATCTAGCGCAACCAATCGACTTCAATGGCCCGACCCAAGGCCGCACCCCAACCAATCGGCCCGACCCAAGGCTACAACCAACCAATCGGCCCGACCCAAAGCCGCAACCAACCAATCGGCCCGACCAGGGCCCACCCGTGCCAACGAACCAATCGACCCGAGCCACGGCCGACCAACCGGCCCGACCAACCAAGGCCCGACCCAAGGCCACCAACCAACCAATCGGCCCGACCCACCCACACCCAACCAATGAGGCCCGACCCACACCTGACCCGAACTAATCAATCGGCCCGACTCAAGGCCGCACCCAACCAATCAGGCCCGACCCAAGGCCCTCACCAATCAATCGGCCCGACCCAAGGCCGCACCAATTAAGTACCTCGACCAAGACCCACAAATTACGATTTTATCCACCCATCATGTAGCTTTTTGTTCAATCGCTCACCTGTTCGTGTTTTTAGCATGATTAGGATACTTGAATTGATCAGTCGACCAACTTTTCCTAGACCGAGACCGTGATGTTTATCTCAACCAAACCAACCATTTGGTACTTTGAACATGCCTAAACGTTCCTGTACCTTACCCATTATATCCCCTGGAGCTACTTCCTATGCCTTGGATACCAGGATTATATCACCCTTGTTTGGATAAACTATCGACCTTTGCCTATGAATTGCTTGTTTGCTCTTCAAATCATGTACCCTAGTCGCACTACTACATTTCAACGTGTGTCTGCTTCCTTGAACTTACCCCACCATCTTACCATCATCTCAACACCATTCACCCTTTATCAACCCTATCCTTGATTTCACGTCGCCTCAATCTGTGATAGATTTGAGGGGATTACCTATACCCTTAATGGGAGTAACCACTTCTTATTATTGTCGGTGCGACTTTACTGAGACAAGCTACACACGACAACAAGGGCTAATGTAGACACCAAATTTGTGTCTTACGACACCTGTGCCCCCCACATCTCATATTCGCAACCTAACCTCACCACCTAAACCTTACACAATTATTTATTAATTACCTTATAATTAATAAATCCACATCTCCAAACCTGCCACCTCATTTTGCCACCTCATCATGACCTAGCCCTAACCCTAAACTAACCTAATTAAGACCTATAACTTGGTCTACATCCACACCCATGACTAATTACTCCTCACCCACACCAAAACCAACCTAATAATGACTTGACCAAGCCCACAACTAATCCCTCGGGAGAAAAGGAGGGAAAGTTGGCTATTTTACTAAAAATAGCCCACTTTGACTTAACCGACATCGGTTCCTACTCGACCACCGTCGGTTACGTAACCACCATCGGTTCCCTGTAAATGACCTTCCCCAACCAAAAACAAGGGATCAGAATTCATTTGAAAGATCCGGAATTCACTTGGCAAGACAGAGACAAGTGAAGAAAAGAGAAGTTTTTGCGAGAAGGACATCGAGCCCAAGACTGCAACTGAGTAACCAGAGCACAACGACACTCATCCAAGCATTGGGAGAGAAGATAGCTCACTTTTGATTGTCAGATCATCCCACCTGAGCCTTGCCTTCGTCATCACAGTCCTTGGACCTGTATCTTCATCAGGAACTAGTAAGTAGTGTCTTGTACATTTTTAAATACCATTTCTTGAACTTCTGATTCATAGTAATTATAAGCTCACTCCTAGATCTACTACCCGATAGCACCCTACATCTAACTTTCATTCCTCTACCCTTACATTGCCCCAAGAATAGCTCCCACACTCTCTGAGTCTTCTCCATCACCCTATTGCCTACCCCTGATCATTTACCAACCTTATAAACACCATAACCACCTTACAGCCAACCTTCATTGAAAGCCCCTAAATCACTTCCCCTACCGATATCGGTTATTAGCAGG
Organism: Taxus wallichiana var. yunnanensis; assembly: GCA_018340775.1. Lineage (NCBI taxonomy): Eukaryota > Viridiplantae > Streptophyta > Pinopsida > Cupressales > Taxaceae > Taxus > Taxus wallichiana. The sequence continues at coordinate 915,654,508 of CM031237.1, forward strand.
CAATCGTACCTTATGTTATAACCGCAGTCGGTTATACAATGACCGGCATCGGTCACTATGACTCAAACCAAAACCAGCCTTTCCTCTATTGCTTTTTAACGAGGTAACTAAATCGTAATTTCACAATAACTTCTTTGTTATCATTTGTGTTAATTTGTATTGAAAGGGGAACTGACCACCTTCGAAAGGAAGTCTAATATTTCTGGGCCCAGCCCAACTATAATCTGGCTTGGTAGTCCTCATTTATTGTCTAACTATTAGACATGCCTCGCTATCTAATTGCTCATGACGATGCCTTACTACTCTACACCTTTCCCATGTCCTTATCGGACCCGCCTTGAGTGGTACAAAGGCTTTAACCCAAGACTCAATCTTCTCTTTTAAGCAATTAGCCCAATCTTTCTTGGATCATTTCTCCATTAATATTGCCAATAAAGTATCCATCACCGATATCCACTTTAAAGAGATATTTGTGAAAAAGAAATATGGAACACTTAGATTGTGTATTGATTATCAAATGTTAAACAAAGAAACAATCAAAAATAGATATCCACTTCCTAGAATTGATGATTTATTTGATCAAATGTGTGGAGCATCGGTATATTCCAAGATAGATCTTTGATCTGGGTATCATCAATTAAGAATTAAAGATGAAGATATTCATAAAACAACTTTTCGGACAAGGTATGGACATTATGAATTCACGGTTTTACCCTTTGGATTAACTAATGCACCCGAACTTTTATGAACTTAATGAATAATATCTTTCAAGAATACTTGGACAAGTTTTTGCTTGTATTCTTAGATGACATTCTCATTTATTCTAAAAGTGTCAAGAAGCATAATGAGCATTTGAAAGTAGTCTTGGAAATTCTGAGAAAGAGAAGGTTATTTGGTAAGTTATCCAAATGTTCTTTCTTTGATACCGAAGTTCATTATTTGGGTCATGTTATAAGTAAAGAAGGAATTGTTGTAGATCCTTCTAAAATAGTGGTAATAACTGAGTGGCCTACACTAAGGAATGTACAAGAAGTAAGAAGCTTCATGGGCCTTATTGATTATTATAGAAAATTTGTTAAAGATTTTTCTAAAGTGGTGCACCGATAACTTCATTACGTAAAAGGATAAGAAATTTGCTTGGGATGATAAGTGTGAATCTACTTTTAAAAGTTTGAAAAGTCAGTTGACTTCAGCACCTATTTTAGCTGTACCTGATCCTAATGGAGACTTTACTGTTGTAACGGATGCATCCGGGGAAGGCCTTAGAGGTGTTTTGTTACAAAATGATCATGTCATAGCGTATGAAAGTAGAAAACTTAAGTTACATGAGTTGAATTATGCTCCACATGATTTAGAGCTTGCTACCATAGTACATGCACTTCAAGTTTGGAGGCATTATTTACTTGGTAAACCTTTTGAATTGAAAATCGGTCATCTTGGGCTGAAATAGATTTTCACTCAAATTAATCAATGCAAGACACCGAAGGTGGTTAGATTTTTTGTCTCAATATGATTTTGATATAAGTTACATCAAAGGAAAAGAGAATAGAGTAGAATATTCTCTAAGGCATAGGAAGCACATTTCTACTCTTATAACATTAAGAACTTAGTATAAGGATGAAGTAAAGAGAGAAATGGAATCTAATTTATACTTTCAGCAAGTAAAAATAGCGCTTGCTGCAGATCCAAAAGATGAAAGGTATAAAGGTTTTCATTTCGATAATGAAGGAATCTTACGTTATGAAAATAGAGTATACATACCTTTGCTTAATGATTTGAGAAAGAAATTGCTAGCTGAATTTCATAATTCACCTTTTTCTGGACATCCAGGTATTACTAAAATGCTTGCTGATATAAAACATCAATATTTCTGGAAGGGAATGAAAAAGGATGTTGTTAATTTTGTGACTCATTGTCTTGAATGTTAGCAAGTGAAGGCGGAACATATGCACCTAGCTGGTTTATTATATCCCCATAGCATTCCACAATACAAATGGCAAGTAATAAGCATGGATTTTGTACAAGGTTTGCCTATGTCAAGAAATAAACATGATGTTATTTTAGTAGTTGTTGATAAACTAACGAAAGTAGCTCATTTTATTGCTGGAAATCTGAAGGATGATTCTCCTGTTAGCTAAAAGATTTGTACATGAAATTTTCAGATTACATGGAGTACCTGAATTGATTATATTAGATAGGGATCCTAGAATGACGTCAAGATTTTGGCAAACACTAAATGCAGCTCTGGGAACTAAACGAACTTCGCTTCTACGTACACCTACAAATGGATGGATAGACCGAAAGATTAAATCAAGTGTTAGAAGATATGTTATGGATGTATTGTATGGACCAACACTATAAATGGGAAGAGTATCTCCCATTAGTCAAATTTGCATACAACAATACATATCACGCTTCTCTCGAAGATGGCACCTTTCGAGGTACTTTATGGAAGAAAATGCGAACCCCATTACTTGGGATAGTATTGAGGATAAAGAGGTAATTGGACTTGAAATCCTTACGGAAATGGAACAACAAGTTAAAATGATTCGTGAATGTTTGAAAGAAGTAGTAGATAGGCAGAAAAGTTATGCTGATTTAAAGCGAGTAGACCGGAAATTTGAACTTGGTGAAAAGGTTTTTCTTCGTGTTAAACCAAGAAAGAGTTCTATAACTTTTGGCAAGGCTGCCAAGTTATCACCTCATTTTGTGGGACCTTTTGAGATTGTTGAAGTAATCAATCCCATAGCTTATCAATTAGCATTACCACCTACTTTGTCACAAATGCATGATGTTTTCCATATTTCTTTGCTTAAGAAATACGTTTCCGATTTGTCACATGTGTTAAATTGGAATTCCTTGCAATTCCAAGATCCAGGAATAATTGTGGTTAAACCCATTTGAGTGCTTTGAAACTTGTTATTTACATTTAAGAAATCATGAAATACAAGAATGTAAGGTCCAAAGTGGGACCATGTTAACGAAGAAAGTGCAACTTGGGAGAATCTGGAAGATATGAGAATAGCTTTTCCTTTTCTCTTTTAACAGAATCAATCATGTTGATGATAAAAATTGTGATTTTATCTTTTTCATGACATTAAGTCAGCCATTTTTGGGGCAAACATTTATTCAAAGTTGAATAAATAGTAACATAATATTGATTTATGGAACTATTTAAGTTTGAAATAGTTGATTTGATAGTAAGTAAGAGAATTGACTGACCAAAAGGTAAATAAAAGTTATAATCATTAGGATGATGATTCTTTTAGGAGGGAAACATGTAACGCCTTGAGCTGTTGTTACTTTCTCCTTTGCATTCAAGTGTTGATATGTGATTTTTCCATATGAGGATATGTTCTTTTGATTTCGGGAAATCATGCTTGAATTTGGTTGTGTCCTTTCTACTCTCAAGATCTGTGATTGAACGAGAATATGCTTGGATTTATTTTCTTTCATTTCTCACATTTGAGTGCAATCTGATTTCTGGGAGATCGTAGACTTATCTATCTCTATGACTCATCCTTGGATCAATTGTATTGATCCAAGGAATGTTTTAATTATATTTGGGATGAACAATTATGTATTGACATTTCGTGAATTATTAAGTCTGACTGAACTTAGAAAGTATAAGTTCTTTTAAAACCTTCTTCAAATGAAAATATTTCTGTAGTGGAAGTTTTGTTGGATTCTAGAAATTAATCCTGGTAGGTTATTGCAATCGGAATCTGGTCTCAATCATTTGGCATCGAAAGGACCTGGACCTTAAGCCAGGTAGGATATGTAAGTTTTCCACCTAAAGCTAATTGCTTGATGCAAATCCAGAAGTCTGATCTAGGAACGTTGTATTCTATTTGAATTCAGAATGATGATTTCAACCTATTAAAATAGACTTAAATTGGAATCAGTAAGGTTATTAGTTTTAAACCTAAACTATAACCTATTGTTGCTAGGGTTAGTTGATCTAACCTAGTCCTAAAACTATGTACTTGATATTCCTAAGGGTTATCTAAACCTAATACTAAGGTGGGTGACTTATGTTATAACCTAAGGTGTTAAGATTAAGCTAACCTATGATCTAACCTAAGTCACTAACCTATCCTAAACTAATGCTATGGAAAGGAACCTAAGGGGGGTCACAAGCTTTGGGGCGGTGATTTCAATGGCATTTAAGAAGAGGATAAGGATGAAGGGGCAGGGAGTACTACCAAGGTTAGTGGAGGTTAATTGGAAAGAGGGAAGCTTACGTGGCAGCATCTCTAAAATGGAAACTCTTGTGTTTTGTGATGTGGAACTCGCCAACTTTGGCAGATGGTGGCAATGGAAAACGGGTGGGAGAAAAGAATTTAATGCAATTAAATTGCATGGGTTCTCGAGCTTGGGCTACCTTGAGAGACATGCAAAAGGAATTTTGTTTGGTTGTTTCTTTTGTTATGCCTTCCGTTTTTTGCTCTGCATGAGCACTAGTTTTTTGAACCAGCAGTTTACTCTTCGTTGCATGGAAATTTTGAAAGTTTCAAATTTACTTCTGTGTCATGGGGAATATATAAGGCATGGAGGAAGCAATATTTTGTTGTTTAATCTTTCATGGAAAGGAGAAGAAAGGGAGAGCTCATCTAGAGGTCTTCTTCGACTTTTAAGCGACACTATCAGGCATGATATGCCCTAACTATTAAAATCTTGCTTTCCTTTAAATGTTTTCATTAAAGCAACTCATTATGATGATATTTTTGCATTTTTGTCTTTTCTCGTAAAAATGATTTTTAGGTTTTATGAAAGCTCGGGTTCAGGATTGAACATGGAAATGTTAGTTCAAAAGGAAACTTGTTTCATTATTTTCTTGTTCCTTCGTGGGTTTAAGCTTGGAATTCTTTATCCAGTTAGCACAACAACCGACTTTTTTTTGTTGTGTATTGGTAACTTGAAAGTTGTACTGGAAATTCATAGGATTTTCTAGGTGATGAATTAATAAAGGTGTTCAATTGCTTAAGACCCTTATTGATGTTAACGATTTGGTTGTATTCGTTGATTTGGGTTTTTTTTTTTGAAACTGTTTTTTTTTTCATACCCATTTGGGTAAAAAGCTAGCGTTTGTAAGCTTCTATCTCGATTGATTCGCTAGATTAAAAACTTTATCCACAGATGAAAAAGGTTTTAAAGAATATGTATTTTCTTTTCTTGATGATAGTCTCTATACTTCGCTATGAATGGAGTAATAGTTTGTTGCTTGCTATGAGAAACTATGACTGTAACAAGTTTATAATCAAGAGAATTGGAAAATGTTTATGAGATCGGGTTGTGAGTAAAATCATTAAAAGAAGACTTGATTATTACATGTTATGTATTTGGAAACATGGAATGACTGAATCCTTAACACCTCTTGTGAAGGTGTTTGTTTGCTTTTTAATTTTCTCAGGTACTGTGAGTAATACAATGTATGGCTTAGTTGTAAATTTTAAGGTGTCCATGTATGTTGGCAATATGAGTTATACGGAATGATTAGCTGTTGAATGGGGTTTGTGTTCTTCTTGTGAATTTTTGGTTGCTTTTTGGTTAAGTTGTAATGGAAAATGGTGATCATCAATTCTGGGTTTTTAAATGATATTTTGAATTTGACATTTGAAGTAAAATGGATGAAGCTTATGGAAGATCTGTTTTACTTTGACTGCTATTGCATATTCTTTATAATGGTAAGAATATTTTGACCTTAAGTGTTTTCGAAATTAGGATTTGAATATGTTTCACATTCTGAATAATCAATCTTGATTAGTGTTTCTACCCGTAATCAATCTTGGCGAGAATATTTTGACCTTAAGTGTTTCAATCTTGATTAAGTGACATTAATGAGATCCTTATTCCTTGATTAGGTTTGTTAAATGGTTATTATTTCATGTAACTTGGATTTAGTTCTAAGAAATTGGTTACAACAGTGTTTGGTCATCTCTGTTTTACCTTTGAGTTGAAAAGACAGGTTGGAAAGAGGTTGTAAAAATAAGGAACGTTGTGTTGATTTCTTTTTGTATGTTAATATACTTTCTTTTTGAAATTATTTAAGGAACCCAACTAGTAAAGTTATGGGATGGCAGATTTTTACTTAAAAGATGGAAGGAATATTAGGATTAGGGATCCTAATCTGGGAAACTCCTTTCATTTTACAGCAGGTTATGATATTGATATAAACTTACTGTTTGTTATTCTTATTGTAAAGTAATCCAGTATTTATTACTTTACATACTTGCCATGATTGAAAATCAGTTATACTAAGATGAAGGATAGATTGGAAAGTGAACTTGCAAGTGATAGCAATCCATTCCTCTTGTTTAAATTACTTTTGTATGAACCATTGGATTTAATATTTCAATTGGTTTAGTGTTAAATAAAGGTGATCAAATCATGATATACATTGTTTCAGATTTTTCGGATGATTAGGTGCATAATAATCAAGATGCTCCTTCTTACTTTCTTGCAAGAAATGAGATGAATCATCCGAAATAGATTTAGTTGAAATTACGTCTGTAATTTATGTTGTAATATGAAGTTGTATTATAATTGGTAGAAAGAAATCTCAGGGTGTATTATGATTTTGGATTGTGAAGGTAATTGTTGATTTCAATTATGCTTTAAATTGAGGACAAGCAAAATAGAATATTCCTTCTGTCCTTTTGGTTATAATAGTGTACATAGACTCTCTTTATATTGATTTCATTCTTGGATATAAAGTATGAATTAAGTGAAGTCATTTTAATAGGGTTGTTTAATTGAAACAATTAGAGGAATGCAATTGTTTTAAGGATTAGTGCTTATCATGCTCAATTCATTGAACTGACTGTGCTAGCAATTTTTGAGATGGTCTTCATAAGTGGCAAAGGAAGACAAAATCTGATATGATGCAATGATTGTTCTAAATTGGTTCTTATGAAGAATTCTGATTAGGTTTTTAAACTGTATTGTGAAAATAAAGGTTAACTCTTTTTTGAAGGCTATTGCCTTAAAGCATGCTAGAAGTGCATAAGTTGTAATTGTATAGCTCTGGAAATAAATGAAATTGTGAGGAAATTACTTGTGAAGAATGTGTACCTTGTCTTGTTGGGATGATCTTCTTATTGGCTATATGAATGAGTGTTCCTTCTTATTGTTTTAAACAATGGATTATTGATGATCTTCTTAAGCGAGCCATAACTAATGATTTGTCTGATTACTACATTCTTAATTAGTGACTCATTATAACTTATGATTGTGACTAAAAAAAACTTAAAATAAGATCACTACATTTATAGTGAACATCGAGGATGGGTTTCACCCTTTAATTTACCTAAAAGAAGAGGAGGACTTTTCCCCCCTTGTAATGCAACATTTATAAAAGGAGTAAATGACTATAAATCATTAGGACTTAACAGCATAAAGTCTAATATGTCTCAACCTTTTAGGTTGATACATTTCCCTCGTTGGTTGAGTTATTTTTTTCTAAATTAAAAAAATTTAATTGTTGTTTTCCTATTTTTGTGGATAAAAGGTCGATCGACCCCAATCGACAACCAAGAAACAATCAAAAGTAAATTAAAACCCTTTTTGTAAAATCTGAACCCTCATTACAAAAATGTAACTTAAGGAGTGTTGGACTCGGGGTTAGAGAAGGCTGTTTAATTATGTAGTCTTGTAACCTAAATATAACTTAAGTAATTCCAGAGGTATGTACATCTTTCTGAGGCTATTCTGTAGGATGTTGACACACGTCAACTTCAAGGTTGTACCTTTGAGAAGGTTAGGATCTTCTCGAGGATACAACAATATAGATGACATGTGGCAACACCCTTCTGCATTGATCGTTAAGATTTACACACCTGGGACTTGATCAATATTTCTCTCTAGGACTGGTTAGGACCATAATCAGGTTATGAGGAAGCCCTTTGAGTCTCAGGGTACCTTGGTACATGGATTTAACTTTGGTTGACCCTGCATGCCAATTTATCCTTAGTCTTTAAGAGCCTCTTCATAACGTGGACTATGATGTTAACCTGATCTAGAGTGAAACCTTGGGACAAGGGGACTGATAGAAGTCAGTAAAGACGTTCTATATAACAATAGAGTGGGGTGAAGGATGTATTCTAGAGTGACGAGTATGTCGTCAAGGAATAAGTAATACGAATAGTATGTTATGAATCTTTGGCCAAAGTATTGCAAGCTATTGATTGCGTTGTCCTATATCACCTAGTCTAAGGATCGTGATGCCGATGAATAGTGGTAACAATTATTTAGATAGGTTCCTTGGGTAGATCACTCAGAACCGGAATGGGGTAAGAGAACCACGTATATGAAGTATTTAGTAGAAAACTTCAAGCTCAAAGTTACACATGAATGGATCGGAAGTTCATCGAGTCATGGAATGAATAGATCAATGGTACACTCGAGTCATTACAGCTGCATATGGTTATCTGTTATAAGAATGATTGCTATGATATGTGTGTTCTAAATTATGTATTTAGAACAGAGAACATTAATCGTGCAAAATAAAAAAATTGTTTCGTTGGTGCAATTTATGGGTTTGCACACTTTGCTCTAATTTTCCATGCTTCACTTTTTCTCAAAAATATTTTATTGGCTCAAGCTGATGATTTGCAACTCATTTTTTCTTCAGTTGGATGCTTTCAAATTCCCTCATTGTTGTTATTCTACCCTAAATTGAAGTAAAATCCAAGTTCTCCCCTGTTTGTGCCCTGATTTATTCATTTTCACGGGCTGTACCATTTTCTCCTTTGCCAAATCATGAAAGAGCTCAAAATTGATCAAATCCCAAATTCGTGCAAGTGTTTCCCCAATCCCAAGGTCACAAATGATGTCAAGAGATGATTCAGTTGGTTTAAAATGAAGAATTCTACCTTCCCTGTCAAAAATTTAGTTTCTAGGGCATTCCCTGAATTTTTCACGTTTTTGACGTGCTCTTGGGCCGTCAAATTTATCATTATAAACTCCATGCTAACATGACAGGCTCTCATTGGCCGGTGTGGTCGAAAAATGTTATAACTTGTCAAAATTTCAATTTTTGGCGAAGGGAGAATTTGCTCCATGGCCCCACATTTGCCTAGTGTGCCTACATGGCATGATTTGATTGGTTGAGGATTGGTGGGTGGCGGAAGTAACTTAAGAAATTTTTCTTCCATTTTGGAAAAATTTCTCAAAATCAAATTTTTTCCCGAAGGCCCGCAGCGAATGGCATGATGACACGTGTCTAGGAGGGCTAGGCGGATGGTCAAGGACTTGGAAAATTTTGGTGTTTTTTTGGCTCGGGGTGTCAGGGGAAAAATTTGGCCCATGAACCCGCAACCATTGGAAAGGTGACACGTGTCCAGGAGATCGACCAAAATAGTGGGAACTTAGAAGAATTTGAAAGTTTTTGGTTTCAAAATGCAAAAGGAAAATATTTTCTGGGGTCCGCACCCAATACGAAGTGGACACGTGTCCAAGAAAGTTAGCATGGATGGGTGGAATTTGTGAAAAATTCGAAGTCTTTTAACTTCAAAGTGTTAAAGTTACAATTCGGCCTGAAGACCCATGCCCAATGAAAGGGTGACACATGTCCATGGGAGTAAAGGAAAAGTGGGGTGATGCATGTTTTTTGGATTTTTGCCTTTGGAGGCAAAATTTCAAAGTAACATTTTGAGCCAGATCTCCGCGTGAATCACAGTGTGACACGTATGCACAGGGATGAAATGGAGAGGTGGAGGCTTGGAGGAATTTGAAGTTTTTTAAATTCAAAGGGTAAAAGGAAAATTTTGGTTCAAGGTCCCGCCACTAATGAACAATGGACACGTGTCCAACATTTGATGGAAATTTGGAGTGCGGAGGAAAGATGGAAATTTTTCCAAATTTTAGCGAAAAATCTCAAAGTGAAAAATAAACCCACGAAAAAATTTGGAGGTTTGGCTCTGCATCCAATAGGACAGTGACATGTGGCATTTTTCAAATGTCAAAAGAGAGAGGTCGGGCCCACATGGAGTTTTGATGCTTGTGGAGGAATGAAGGTAAACTTGATGAGTTGGCTCCGCATCCAATGGGAGATCGATATGTGGCAAAAGAGGCAGCAGAGTGTTCGGGCCCATGGGGAATGTTGAGAAAATTTTCCTTTTTGCAAAAATGTGGTAAAATTTTTCGAATTATCTAGTGGTTTCGGTGGGGGCCCACAGAAGGACACGTGGCACATCGAGGTGCTCGCAGGGAAAATTTTCAAAATTTTCCAAAGGGCAGAAAAGGTTCAAAACGCATTTTTAAAGTTGGAAGTTTGGTCCAATGGTATTTGAACATGTGTCCCACCCATCCAAAGACAAAGAGGAAAGATATCATCTGACACGTGGAGGGTGGAATTTTAAAGTTGATTTTAATCAACGACAGATTGTGCATTTTCGTTTTGGGTGCCATTGAAGCTCCAAGAAGTGTGGAATTTTCATTTTTGCACCAAAACACATGAAATTTTATACGAATTTGCATCCCTTTGGCCTTTTAAACACAATGACATCATTTATTTGAGCTGATTCGGTGCCTTATAGTGTTTTTGTGAGATATTTTTCTCACCCGTGAAAAAGACGTGAATGGTAAAAATGAAAAGTTGCAGAGTTAAAAATGGTGAGGGAAAAAGGTGAAAAATGATTGAAAATGCATGCTTTGGTATGGTGGAATTCCAAAAGCATGACCTGCGATGGATAAGGATCTGAGTTCATGCAATATTTTAAAATATTTGTGCATTTTTGGCATTTGGCGAGTTGTTTCACAGTTTTATATCATTTTTCATCAAATGGATAGGGTTTTGTAACAAATTTGATCCCTTTGGCATATTCCTTGCTTGGGATGCAAGGATCCAAGATGGCATAGGGTATATCATATAGTTTGGAAGCATTTTGTAGGTCTCATTGAGAATTTTGGAGAAGGAGAGAAGGATTTTCACAGGGAAAACTGGAAGAAGTCCATTTCCTTTTTGGAGAAACTACCTGAGAGCCATTTTTATTCTAGTTTGCATCAAATGTTCATCATGTTGAGTTGGTTTCAGCTGTAAAGCCATCAACAAGCTTTGAGATTGTCTAAGTAACATTCCCTTGCTGATATATTTGATCAAATTCTTGGATTAACTGGTTTTATCTCTTGGCAAAGCTTGCATGCACTTGTATTTCAGTGTGTTTTCAATTTATGTTTCATGCTCATGTTGCAATCTTGTGTTTGGGACCTTCATTTGTCATGCATGGTCTCATTTCTTGTAGAGGGTTTGAAGGAATCTGCCATCTTCTATTCAAGAGCATTCATTTGAGTGGAGATAAACATATTTAAATTCGTCTTACCTTCCTTGTAAATTAGGGGTGTTTGTAAACCTTTGGGTGTACCTTAAGACAAGATCTAACAAGGGCTTTTGAATGCTTTATTGATATTTTTCTTCAAGCCTTTGTGGAAGGCTATCAAAGTTTGTATGGAATAGTGTAGATTTGGGCATCCATATGTGCACACATCCTGGTTGAAAGAGAACTTCACATTCATTGAAATATCTTTGTTGTTTAGGTGTTGTAATTATTTTGCAAGGTTTTCCAAAGAAGGTGATGACTCCTAACTAATCTTGTCCCAATATCTCTCATCATAATTTAACTTTAAACTAACTCATCCTACCTACAATACCCCTGCATCTACATTATGTGTCCACAAAATAATTCAATCCTTTCACAAAAATGCACAAAGTTGATCAGATTTTATCATGTTTGTAGCAGCTCAAGCTTTGTCTTGAGAACATTTCCATCATTTAGTAGTGACAGATCCTTTGAGTTTGGATAATGGATATTTGATCATGTTTTTACAAATCCTCCTCCACATCATATGCAAAACACAAGGATATCTTCATCTCCTTACCATATAGGGGCTCCAATATAGGCTCTCTTACCTTGGTTGATAGGCACAACCTAAAATAGTGAGGGTTAGATCAAAACCTTTATGAAGGTGTTATCCACTCCCTCAATTCTTGAATGCAAACAAGCAGATAGGTGTGATCCCCAACTACAAATGACATATAAAACATCTATCTATCCTTGAGTGTCTTGTGTAGATTCATGATGTTATTCAAGTTGTGAAGGAGATTAAATCTCGATACCAACACCCGAGTAGCACCGTTGCCAGGGAGTTCTTGCAATTTCTTGGTGGTTTTGAAGTACTTGAAAGGTTTGAGCATTTTTGTGATCAAGTATTTGAGTTGTTATATTATTGAGATATCATTTCATACTTCAGATCTGGATGTTTGGGTAAGAAAACTTCAAACTCATCCTGCTCTCCTCATCTACTAAAACATCCTCGAAGTTTGAAGTTTGAATTAAGAAGAAGAAAATATGATTTGTAAATCCTGAAAGTTTTCGTATAGCGTGCATTTGAGACAATATTTTTAGTGCTTTCTTACGCAACTAAGGTTAAAGTCCTTGGTGGTGACTCCATGTTGTTGGGATCTTGAAATGCCATTGTCTAACACATTTTTTCATTTGAAATTTGTTTGAAACTTGTTGTTTAAATCTATCAAACTGGAGGGAAGGAGATCCCTCTTCATCAAGGAATCTTCTAAGAATTTGCTCACCGAATCAAGAAGCTCAGAACTAGAAGGAAGAAAAGTGTGGAAATTGGTTGGTGATTTGGTTGCAAGGAAAGGAATCCCCATAGTTGAATTTGAAGGAGAACATCCTGTCATTGAAGATTATAATTCCTCTTCGAGTAGATCTTATTCATGCAATCTTCTTGCTGATTTTCATTCTCCATCAGGTGAGGGACCTTCTTGTGTATTTAAAAAACTTGCTCCTAAATCTACTCCTGTGGTTTCTAAGTTTACTAAAGTCTATCAAGAGAGAGAGCCTTTGGGGGTTTTCATTTTAGAGATCATTCATCTATTCCAATCAGACCCATTACTACTCCTCATCATCTTGTTTCACCTCCAAGATCACCCCCACCAAAAAATATGGCTCAACCTAGACCTCCATTTGTTGTAAACACATTTGGTCCTATAAATTTTGGAGGAATGGATGGTTATCCAAATGCTTTCCAATAGGGTGTGAGAAATAGATTACAAAAATTCCAAGGTAACAATGCCATAACTGGAGATCAACACCTCAAACTCTTTGTTAACGTGACGGAAGACTTTGAAATAAAATTTGAGGATGTGTATATCAAGTTGTTTATCCATACACTTGAGGAAGATGCAAGAGATTGGTATAAAGATTTGCCTAATAACTCTATTGATTTGTGGACTAAGATGAGTAATGCATTCAGATTACAATATGGAGACAAAACAGATCCAAGGTTCTTTCTATTTGAGTTTGAGAACATCAAGAAGAACCCTAATGAGACCGTTCATGATTTCAATACAAGATTCAATAAGACATTGAGAAGGCTACCTGTAATTTTGAGGCCTTGTGATGAATCTTGCTTGATCAAATATGTAGATGCATATGATAAAAAGGCAGCCTATTACTTGACAGATAAGAATCCTACAAACTTGAGGCAATCTTTCACCATGGCACTTCAAATTGAAAATAACATTAAATATGTTGGTAAACCACTTAAGAGGGATGATGTGAAGCTAATAAACCCTAAGAAACCTCAAACTAGCAAGGGTGCTGATTTGGAGGATATTTTCAAGACTTTGGCAGGATCACAAAGAAATTTCCTACAAATTATCCTGGGCTGAGAAAGGAATTGGGAAAAGTTCACAAGGAAAAAAAGAACTCAAAACCATGATATATTTGGTAATCATCCTAGGGGTGATCAAAGACAATATGACAGAGGTAAGGGGCTTATTGGATCTGTAAATAGACAACCCCAAGCACATGAAAATAGAGTGGTGCCTGACCCTCCGACCGCAAGAGTTTCTTGCTGTTCAAGAAGTTGCTGATATGGATTGGTGTGATAGATGTTTTCTTCCTCATCCTCCATGTGAAATGGACCAAAAATATATTGATGATGATAATGATAATGAAATGGATGATGACATTTTTATGATGGGCAGCTCTTCGTGCTCATAGCAAGCAAAGAACATTAACAGATGTGATAAGTGCAAGGACTACTGCAACCTTTTGGGATTGCATAAAGAGGGTACCATTTCTTTCTCTTCCTCAAACTCATGATGTAGATGTAGTTTAGGCCTTTGAAATTCCTAATAATGACTTTGAATACCTAAGGGATTTAATGATCAAGAAGTATGATGGTGGTATTCCTTCGGAGGAAGATAGACAATTGTTAATGAATGTTGTGGTTGGTCAAGAAAAGGAGTACAATACTAGAAGTAAAGTTGTTAGAGGAGTTGGTCCTCAAGCCAAGCCAAAGACACCCTTGCTCACAAGCATTCCCAAAGATAATCCTAGAAGGGAAACAATTGCTAAGAACCCTGTTGTCCCATGCAAAAATATCAGTCCTCTCCATGCCCAGGCTGCCAAGAATACTTCTCCATCTAATGAACCTTCTTGTTTCCCTTCCAATGTTGTTTTGACAAAGAATGTTCCATATGATATAGCCCAAGTATTGAGCCAAATTAAAGTGAGTGTTCCCATTATTGAATTTCTTAGAATCCCTGAACACAAGAAAAGAGCTTTTGAATACTTGGGATTAAAAGAAGAAAAGATTATACCAAGCAGAAATGTGAATGTTGTTGAGAATCCTCTTCAAAGCATTGCTGGCCCTAAAACACCACCACCAATGGAAGATCTTGGAGAGGCACTTAAAGTGTATTTGGGGACATCCTTGGTTGATTCCCAATTGAATTTTGATCCATTCTTCATAAATTTTCTCATAAATGGTATGTTGCTTAACAATTCCATGTTTGATTCCAGTGCATCATGTAATTTTATGCCTCTAGAGGTTATGAACGAGTTGGATATCAAGGTGACAACACCATATGGGAAGTGTACAACCATGGATTCAAGGGAAGTGCCAGGTTGTGGGATGTGTGAAGGGTTTAGTAGTGATACTTGTAGCCTATCCGGGGTAAGAATTTAAAACTTGATGTTGTAATTGTTGACTACCCTACCAAATGGGGTATTCTTTTGTCAAGAAAGTGGGCTGCAAGTGTTGGTGGTAGTGTTCAAATGGACATGTATTATTCCACCATTCCCATTGAGGGAAGCCTTGTCAAACTCTATGCCAAAAAGAATATGTTACACTTGTTTGAGGATCCCAACAATGCTTCTTATGAAGTTTTGTTTGCTGATGTAGATTTTGACAATTTCATTGGTTTTGCTCATGGAAAAGACAATAAGATGGAAAAATCAGAGTGCCTTGGTATGGTAGGTTCTCAATGGACAATACTATTTGATGGAGCTTGCTCCAAAGTTGGAAATGGTGCTGGTATAGTGTTGGTTTTCCCTAGTTTAGAGGAGTTTCCTTTTTCCTTCAAGCTCAATTTTGAATGCACTAACAATATTGCTGAGTATGAGGCATTATTATTGGGATTAAGGATTACATGGAAGTATGGAGTAAAGGATATTGTTGCTAAAGGAGATTCAGAGCTGGTTGTCAAGCAAGTAAGAAAGTTATATGCCACAAAAAATCAGCGTATGAAACAATATAAGCATGTTGTTTGGGACTTGATTGAAATGTTTGATTCCTTTAACATTATTTACCATTATAGAAGTATTAATGTTCTTGCTGATCACCTGGCTGTTCTAGGCTCTAGATTTGATAATTGCACCATTTCACCTTTTTGTGAATATGATGTTGAAGTGCTAACAAGGCCACCGTCCCCGATAATGTGAAACATTGGCATATTTTTGATGATGATGCACAAGTATTGAGATTCTTACAATTCCAAGGAGAGTTTACTTGGTCGAATATAGATTAGGAACCAATGGTGTGCATGAATGAAGGTAGAGAAACTTTGTTTGGCAAGGATATTATACAATTGAAAACAAATACCATTCCTAAGGGTCTTGTTGCACTTGAATCCAATTTTAGCAATGTTGATTGCATCGTTATTAGAAAGATGTCTACTTCAAGGATGTGGAAGAGAAAACTTGGGAACTAAAGACAAACCAAGGAATATTTGGTTAGGAAGTCATCTCAAAAAAGAAGAAAAATAGTCCTATGCCCAAATTTTAAAGAAATATCAAGACTGACTTGCTTGGTCTTATTCAGAGCTGAAGGAATAAAAGAAAACGATTTAGACAAAAAAAAAAGGCCTATTAACCCACTACTTTCCATGAAAATGCAAGAAGAGTTGAAGAAATTGAGAGATGGTGGCATCATTCACCCTACTAGATACTCTTCTTGGGTTGCTAACCTTGTGCGCTTAGAAAGAAGAACATAGATATCGACTTTGTGTGGATTTTAGGAATCTAAAAAAGCATATATGAAGGAAAAATATCCTTTTCCAAACATGGAGAATATGTTGTAGCTTGTGACGGGTCGAAATGCTTTCTACTTTAGATGGTTTCTCTGGATATAATCAAGTAGTTGTCAAAGAATCGAAAGATTTAAGACAGCCTTCACTACTCCTTGGGGACTTATGTTTTCGTAAGGATGCCTTTTGGATTGATGAATGTTGATGATACTTTTCAAAGGGAAATGGATGTTGCCTTTTCTGGTTATATCAACTAGTTTATTACAATTTACCAAGATGATGTGACTGTTTTCTCAAGACAACGAGCAGACCATTTGCAACACCTAGAGAAGATGCTGATCACATGTAGAGAGTATGGCATTTCACTTAATCCAAAGAAGTGTCATTTTAGTGTGCCAAAATCTAAGTTGTTGGGGCATATTGTGTCCAAAGAAGGTGTTATGATAGATCCGGAGAGAGTGGAAGTGATCAGCAAGGTGCCTATTCTAAGAACCAAGAAGGGTATTCAATATTTCTTTGGCCAAATCAATTTCATTAGAAGGTTTGTCTCCAATTTTGCTGAGTTGACTCTTCTAATCACGAGCATGCTAAGAAAGGATCAAGTTATTAAGTGGGAAAAGGCTTACATCCAAGCTTTTGAAGGAATAAAGGATGCACTCAAGCATGCACCTGTTTTGGCAGCTCCAAACTATAAGATGCCTTTCCAAATCTTCTCTTTTGCATCTAAATTTACTATTGCTTCAGTTTTGTTACAAAAGGATGAAAATGGAGCTGAGAGGCCTATTGCTTTCTTTAGCAAGGCTTTACAAGTATCCGAATTGAAGTACACAATTATGGAGGAACAAGCATTTGCATTAGTAAAAGCGGAAAGATTTTTAGGCCCTACATTTTGAGTTCAAAGGTTGTTGCTTATGTTCCCCACACCATGGTTAAAGACATCTTATCCGACATGGAGATATCAAGCAAGAGATGTAGATGGGTTAACAAATTATAAGAATATGATATGGATATCCAAACAACAAAGCTGGTAAGAGGTTTAGGTCTTGCTAAACTCATGGCCGAGAGTAATTTGCAGAGTGTAGAAGTGAATCAACTAGGGGAAGAAAGGGCAGATCTCCTTGACAAATTGATGAATTATGAGTGTTACAAGGATGTGGTATATTACCTCAAGCACTTATGCTATTCCAGTCACTTAAATAAAAATCGAAAAGAGCCCTCAAGTGGCTTCTCGAAAATATGTCATAACAAACCTTGGGCTAGCTTGGAAAAACCCCGAAGTTGTCCTCTTGAAATGCATAATCAAGATGAAGCTCCCAAGTTGATTGCTGATTTCCATGGGGGACTTTTTAGAGGAATTTTTTTGGGAGAGTGACATCACATAAGATTTTAAGAGCTGGTTATTGGTGGCCAACTCTTTTCAAAGATGCAAACTAGCTAGTTAGAAGATGTGATAAGTGCCAACATTTTCCAGAAGATTGAAGGCTTCAGGTTCCCTTCCTTTGTAGCCTATATCAGTTGAATCTCCTTTCGTATAATGGACAATGGATTTTATTGGTGAGATTTCAGATCCTTCTAGTAATGGTTACAAGTGGATCCTTGTAACAACTGATTATTTTACAAAATGGGTTAAGGCAATTCCATCTAGAAAGGCAACACACCAAGTGGTAATGGATTTCTTGCCGAATCATATCATATGTAGATTTGGGGTTTCAGTTAAGATTGTGTCTGATAATGCTATGTGTTTTAGAGCCAATCCTTTGATGGCAATGTGCAATGAATATGGGATAAATCTAACCTATTCTTCAAACTACAACCCACAAGGGAATGGGCAAGCTGAATCATGTAACAAAACTTGCTCAAAATCATTAGAAGAACCTTGAAATCAACAAGAAGAAGTGGGGAGAACAGTTGAAATTTTTAGTTTGGGCATATAGGATGACTCCAAAAAGAGCAACTAGTAAAAGCCCATTTGAACCGTGTATGGAACTCGTGGGTTTGCTGCCATTACACTGCAATTATCCACTTTTCAGTTTTCCCGGAGTTGGAAGACCAAGAACATGGCCCATATGAATCAAGAATCAATCATATCATTAAGTTGGATGAAGAAAGGAGAGCTTCTCATCAAAGGCATGTCGGGTTTAGGGAGAAATTGAAGAAGTTGTTTGATAAGAAGGTCACCCTAGAGCTTTCAATGTTGGAGATCTGGTTTCTTTGTGGGATAGTAGGCATGAAGACAAGGGAAAGCGTGGAAAATTTGATGCTCTATGGATGGGACCTTATGCCATTGATATCGGGGATTGGAGAAAATACATTTTTTCTCAAGGATTTAGATGGGGATTTACTTGGAGCCGCTTGTTAATGGCGAGACATTTAAAACACTTTTTGGATTAAATCCCCAAAGGAGGTATGCACAAGTTGTATATAGCCCTTGTTTTTTGTTTTGTATTTTCCTTGTTCTTGTTGTTGTTAGCTCGTGGTTTTCCCTTTTGTCCTTGGCAACCATTGTTGGTGTGGTTTTCTCGGTCTGTTTTTGGTGGAAATTCTAGTTTTTGGGCTACTCTGCATGTTTTCTCCTTGCCCAATGGATTTTTGGCACTTGGTCTACATCTTGTTCTTGTGGCACTCACTGGGAGTGCCCATCCCTAGGAAAGAGCCAATGTTGGTGCAATTTATGGGTTTGCACACTTTGCTCTGATTTTCCATGCTTCACTTTTTCTCAAAAAATGTTTTATTGGCTCGAGCTGGTGATTTGCAACTCATTTTTTTTAGTTGGATGCTTTCAAATGCCCTCATTGTTGTTATTCTACCCTAAATTGAAGTAAAATCCAAGTTCCCCCATTTGTGCCCTGATTTATTCATTTTCACGGTCGTACCATTTTCTCCTTTGCCAAATCGTGAAAGAGCTCAAAATTGATCAAATCCTAAATTCATGCAAGTGTTTCCCCAATCCCAAGGTTGCAAATGATGTCAAGAGATGATTCAGTTGGTTTAAAATGAAGAATTTTGCCTTCCCTATCAAAAATTCAGTTTCTAGGGCATTCCCTGAATTTTTCACATTTTTGACGTGCTCTCGGGCCGTCAAATTTATCATTGTAAACTCTATGCTGACATGGCAGGCTCTCATTGGTTGGGTGTGGTCGGAAAAAATGTTATAACTTGTCAAATTTTCAATTTTTGGTGAAGGGAGAATTTTCTCCGCGGCCCTACATTTGTCTAGTGTGCCTACATGGCATGATTTGATTAGTCGAGGATTGGCAGGTGGCAAAAGTAACTTAGGAAATTTTTCTTCCATTTTGGAAAAAATTCTCAAAATCAAATTTTTGCTCGAAGGCCCGCAGCGAATGGCATGATGACACGTGTCTAGGAGGGATAGGCGGATGGTTAAGGACTTGGAGAATTTTAGTGTTTTTTTTGGCTCGGGGTGTCGGGGAAAAATTTGGCCCGTGAACCCACAACCATTGGAAAGGTGACACGCGTCTAATGAGATCAACCAAAATAGTGGGAACTTAGAAGAATTTGAAAATTTTTGGTTTGTAAATGCAAAAGGAAAATATTTTCCTGGGGGTCTGCACCCAATACGAAGTGTACACGTGTCCAAGAAAGTTAGCGTGGATGGGTGGAATTTGTGAAAAATTCGAAGTCTTTTAACTTCAAAGTGTTAAAGTTACAATTCGGCCCGAAGACCCATGCCCAATGAAAGGGAAACACGTGTCCATGGGAGTAAAGGAAAAGCAGGGTGATGCATGTTTTTTGGATTTTTGCCTTTGGAGGCAAAATTTCAAAGCAACATTTTTGAGCCAGATCTCTGTGCGAATCATAGTGTGACACGTAAGCATAGGGATGAAATGGAGAGGCGGAGGCTTGGAGGAATTTGAAATTTATTTTTAACTTCAAAGGGTAAAAGAAAAAATTCGGTTCAAGGTCCCGCCACTAATGAACAACGGACACGTGTCCAACATTTGATGGAAATTCGGAGCGCGGAGGAAAGATGGAAAATTTTCCAAATTTTAGCGAAAAATATCAAAGTGAAAAATAAACCCACGGAAAAAATTGGAGGTTTGGCTCCACATCCAATAGGATAGCAACACGTGGAATTTTTCAAATGTCAAAAGAGAGAGGTTGGGCCCACATGGAGTTTTGATGCTTGCGGAGGAATGAAGGCAAACTTGATGAGTTGGCTCTGCATCCAATGGGAGATCGACACGTGGCAGAAGAGGCAGTGGGTGTTCGGGCCCATGGGGAATGTTGAGAAAATTTTCCTTTTTGTGAAAATGTGGTAAAATTTGTTAAATTATCTGGCAGTTTTGGTAGGGGCCCACAGAAGGACACGTGGCGCATCCATCGGCTCGCAGGGAAAATTTTCAAAATTTTCCCAAGGGCAGAAAACATTTAAAATGAATTTTTAAAGTTGGAAGTTTGGTCCAATGGTATCTGGACATGTGTCCTACCCATCCAAAGATAAAGAGGAAATATATCATCTGACACGTGGAGGGTGGAATTTTAAAGTTGATTTTAATCAACGACAACTATGCATTTTCGTTTTTGGGCGCCATTGGAGCTCCAAGAAGTGTGGAATTATCATTTTTGCACCAAAACACATGAAATTTTATACGAATCTACATCCCTTTGGACTTTTAAACACAATGGCATCATTTATTTGAGCTGATTCGGTGCCCTATAGTGTTTTTGTGAGATATTTTTCTCACTTGTGAAAAACACGTGAATGGTAAAAATGAAAAGTTGCGAGTTAAAAATGGTGAGGGAAAAAGGTGTAAAATGATTACAAATGCATGTTTGGCATGGTGGAATGCCAAAAACATGACCCTGGGATGGATAAGGATCTAAGTTCATGCAATATTTTAAAATATTTGTGCATTTTTGGCATTTGGCGAGTTGTTTCACAGTTTTATATCATTTTTCATCAAATGGATAGGGTTTTATAACAAATTTTATCCCTTTGGAATATTCCTTGCTTGGGATGTAAGGATCCAATATGGCATAGGGTATATCACATATTTTGGAAGCATTTTATAAGGTCTTTTGAGAATTTTGGAGAAGGAGAGAAGGATTTTCACAGGGAAAACTAGAAGAAGTCCATTTCCTTTTTGGAGAAACTACCTGAGAGCCATTTTTATTCGAGTTTGCATCAAATGTTCATCATGTTGAGTTGGTTTTAGCTGTAAAGCCATCAACAAGCTTTGAGATTGTCTAAGTAACATTCCCTTGCTGATATATTTGATCAAATTCTTGGATTAACTGGTTTTATCTCTTGGCAAAGCTTTCATGCACTTGTATTTCAGTATGTTTTCAATTTGTGTTTCATGCTCATGTTGCAATCTTGTGTTTGGGACCTTCATTTTTCATGCATGGTCTCATTTCTTGTAGAGGGTTTGAAGGCATCTACCATCTTCCATTCAGAAGAGCATTCATTTGAGTGGAGATAAACATATTTAAATTCATCTTACCTTCCTTGTAAATTAGGGGTGTTTGTAAACCTTTGGGTGTACCTAAGGACAAAATCTAACAAGGGGTTTTGAATGCTTTATTGATATTTTGCTTCAAGCCTTTGTGGTAGGATATCAAAGTTTGTATGGAATAGTGTAGATTTGGGCATCCATATGTGCACACATCCTGGTTGAAAGAGCACTTCACATTCATTGAAATATCTCTATTGTTTAGGTGTTGTAATTCTTTTGCAAGGTTTCCCAAAGAAGGTGATGACTCCTAACTACTCTTGTCCCAATATCTCTCATCATAATTGAACTTTAAAATAACTCATCCTACCTACAATACCCCCTGCATCTACATTATGTGTCCACAAAATAATTCAATCCTTTCACAAAAATGCACAAAGTTGATCGGGTTTTGTCATGTCTCGTAGCAGCTCAAGCTTTGTCTTGAGAACATTTCCATCATTTAGTAGTGACAGATCCTTTGAGTTTGGATAATGGATATTTGATGATACTTTTACAAAGCCTCATCCACATCATATGCAAAACACAAGGATATCTTCATCTCCTTACCATATAGGGGTTGCAATATAGGTTCTCTTACCTTGGTTGATAGGCACAACCTAAAATAGTGAGGGTTAGATCAAAACCCTTATGAAGGAGCTATCAACTCCCTCAATCATTGAATGAAAACAAGTAGATAGGTGTTATCCCCGGCTACAAATGACATACAAAACATCTATCTATCCTTGAGTGTCTTGTGTAGATTCATGATGTTGTTCAAGTTGTGAAGGAGATTAAATCTGGATACCAACAGTTTCTAAAGCATTAAAATGGGAATGTTACACTCTATTTAGAGATACATCAAAATAGGTTCGTAAATGTGAAGCAAGCCAAATGTTTGTTGGAAGACTTGAGTTGGTCACTTTTCCTCTCGATCCTATAGTGTTTAAAGATCCATTTCAACAATGGGCTTTAGAGTTCATTAGAGAACTCAATCTATCTTCTAGTTCTGGCATACCCATGTGTTAACTACCACATATTACTTCACCAAGTGGGTGGAAGCCATCCCAGACTCAAGAGAACTACTTCGAGGTAGTTTGCAACTTCATTAAGGAGAACATATTGATCAAGTTTGGGACCCCAAACAAGATTGTGACCGAAAATGCTTCCAAATTTTCTTCTTTTGAGATGATGAACTTCTTCTATGGGTATGATATCTCCATTTCTCATTCTTAAGATTACTACCCCTAAGGGAATGGACAGAAGAATAAAAAAACAAGCACTTGGTGAACATAGTTAGAAAGCTTGTAAATGATTCTCACAAGAACTGGTATAAGAAGCTATATGATACACTTTGGGCTGATAGAATTACACCCAAGAGAGCAATTGAAATGTTTCATTTCCAAGTGATGTATTGTGTGGAAGCTCAACTACCATCACGGTGGTGTTTCCACCTTGCATCTAATGAAAACCATTAAAGATTCAAGTTTTAGTAGCTCTTTAGACAAGAGAATTTTGTAACTTCAGAAGCTTGATGAGGAAAAATTGCAAGTGGTTTATAGGATAGCAGCGTATCGGTTGAAAGTAAAGGCTTTGTTTGACAAGAAAGCCAAACCTAGAATTTTCCAAGTGGGAGACATTGTCTTTGCTTTTGGACAAAAGACATTAGCCATGAGGAAGCCATTGTAAGTTTGATTATCTTTGGCTTGGTCCTTTTAGAATCATACATTTTGTTGCAGAGAATTGTCAGGCCGAATTCACCCCCCTAGAAAATTTTGTCAAGACAAGTCCTGCACATAAGGAAATTATGAAGGTGATGATTCAGACCTATGAGCTTGCATTCTAGAATGAGTCAAAGGAAAAAATACAACATTCAGGCCCAAGTCAAGGAAAGTGGGCCGTCGGAGCAAAAAGTGAAAAATTTCCTTTTGTCAAAAGCGGCACAAAGGAAAAGATGGAAGCACATCTCCCTAGCCAACCAAAGAGTGCCACATGTCTAAGCGGAGCTTCAGGGCAATGGGGGTTTTCTACGTTTTTCATTTTACGGAAAAGAAAAAAAGATAAATTATGGACCCGCAAACCTGATATTGCCCTAATCCAAATGTCACATGTCCCATATTAAAGGGGACCTATTTTTTCAAATTGTTTTCTCATCCATTTGTATGGAATCGATACAAAATTTGAAGGGGCGTATCTTTCGACTCAGGGCTCGAAATATTACAAATATGACACCATTGGAAAGCTCTAGACCTCTACTACACCATGGAAGCATAAAATATCATTTTTTATATGCCTTAGTGGGTGGAAAATAGGAAAATGGATTTCATGCCATTAAAGTGGATCTAATTGTTTCCACTACCAATTTTTGATATTATCTTGCCACCCTTCCTCGCTAATATGCCAAAAACAAACATGGGAAACCAGATTTGGTAGATTATGGGAAGATTTACAGGAGCATTAATGACTGGTGGTTAGAATAAGAGTCAAATTTTCCCTCTTCTCTCTCATTTCTTTATATATATACTATAACACTTCTCGTTTGAGAAGGAGAGACATTTTGGGCATAGAGAAACACTGTCAAATTTGTTTCTCAACGCCATTTTTGAGCAGTAAACCTTCTTCCATGCCTGTAAATGTATTTGTGCCTCTATTCTAGAAATGTAATGGTCTGTGCACCTTCTAGATCAATAAAAACGTGTTTTTGTGGTGTTCTTCAACCCTTTGCATTGTTTTGTTGTTTCTTTGTGCCTCTCCCTTTCAGTCTTGGTTTTCTGTGCATGTATTTCACATTTGTAGGTGCAAGATGTTGTGTTTCATGGAGTTTAATGGATGATTTGCAAATCTGGGCCATGTCACTTGTCTGACCTCCCTCATCTCCATTTTTTCTATTTCTTTCTCCCTCAACAGAATATCTTGCTTCCTTTGCTGGTGTATCACCGCTTTAGTGTAGGCTCTATTTTTTCCCTCTTTCTCTCTCCTTGGTTCCTTGGAATGGTTAGATTAGGTTAGATTTAGTTTTCTTGCATTGGAGTAGCTCGTGGCAGGTAGTTTAGGAAGAGGAACTAGCCTTCTCTGGAGGATCATTCCCATTTGCAAGTCCCACAGCTTGGGGAATGATCCAATGTTATGCAATCACACCAAATGAGTCTACCTTAGAAAAGCAAATCCATAACTCATTTGGGGGTGATGTGATTTCACACTAACAGTTTTGGCATGCCCAATGGGACAAGTATGAAGCACCTTACCACTTCACTTCATCAGGTTTGATGTGTTCTTGGTGAATATTTCAGCCTTTGGAGGCACTTTCAAGCACATCTAGTGACTCCATTTAGTAAACAACTCATTCTCTAAGTTATAAACCTATTTTCCATCCATTTCCACTCATTTCATCCATTTTCTTCTTCCATCTCTTTCATTTTCTCCCATTCCATGAGGTTGTGCAATCATGACTTCATTCCCTTCATGTAACTCACACTTATAGCAATATAGTCCACCTCCAATGTATTTCCCAACTCCTCCAAATCAGCATTATAATTAGATCCAGGACCATTATGCTTACCCATATGAGTAGTGTCAAAACTAGTTTGACTATGAAGCTTATCAAGGACAAGGGGACACATATGATGGTGATAGTTATGTAGAGGATTCTGGTCTACTGGAGAAGATTCAAATAATGGAGGTTGGCATGGTTCAGTTAAGGGACATAGCACAAATGAAGTCATTTGAGATTGGTTACAGGGCACCTTCTCCATGAGAAGGCCCCGTCCAAGACATTACAGCCCTCACGAGAAGCTAGACTTCATGGTTGAAATACTGCCCCAACTTGCACAATGGACTGAGGAGATCAAGGCCTATGAATTTGGTGTCAAGAAGCCTTGTCAATGGGTAAATTCTACACCATTATCTGGTAATTTTCTCTCCACTCCTCAGGCAGCACCATCTCAATTTGAGCTTCAATTTCCAAGCTTCCCATTGCATGTTGCCTCTAGTGTGAAATCCATTTCTCCATCCCCTATTCTTCCATCCCTGTTTAGTTCTTTTGCCCTTTTCCCTTCCAAACATGCATCCCCTCTAAACAAACAAGAAATTCCACCTGCCTCCCCACCACAAACAATTACAAAGCTGGTTGAACCCCAACCTGCCAGTCCTCTTACTTTCCCAAGTCCATGTTGGGAAGATACTCAAGAATCCAAAGGAGAACACAAGAAGAGGAGCCCAACAAAAATAAAATATAGACAATCTGAAGAGTTGGGCTGCAAAATTTGGGTTTACAAAGATCCCCTTGATGGTCAAGCCAATATAAGAGGTCAAGATTGAAGAACCAGTGGTGGCTGAGGCCAAGTTTGCAGCAGAAGAAGAGCAAGAACAAGAGGAGGAACAATCAATCCCAAGCCCCATTGAAGAGGAGTAGCTGGGAGAGATCAAATTAATGTTGAGGCCACTCAATGAAGAAGGCATCATTGAAGATTTTTTGCTTTCAATTTAAGGGCCTGATTTGATTGATGAACCCATGATGGAGGAGGACCATAAAGTTTCAGAGGATTTAAGTGTGGAGCAGCCTATAGGTGAACCTTTAATTCTTCCTCCCACTTCATCCCCTTCAATCTCTGATGTTGAAGAAGAGTTTGATCTTTCAAAATTCATGTCTGAGGAAGAGTGAAACAATGGTGAGTAAGTTACAGATCAAGAGGGCACCATAAAGGAGGTAGAGTACTTGCAGTAAGACAACAACAAGCAGACTATCAGTTAGACTTGAGGGATTGCTTTGATGAAGAGGATCCCATGGAGATTACATCATTCACTCCTCCATCCATCTTCCACGCACATGAACCTGCTGCCATGAAGGAGAATATTCAAGTGCAAAATCTTGCACTCCATAATTTCCCTCTAGAATCGAGGTTGGAAGCTCTTGATCTTCCATGTTCTTCAAAAAAAAGGAGGAAGGCAAAAGGTAGGATGATGTGTCATCATCTCCCTCACACCATTCATCCAAGAAGGTCCACAATAAAACTCCATTATTGGAGTTGAAACTCAAAACAAGGGGCACATTCAAAGGATCAGACTGTTCCTAATTAGGTACTTCACTTCATTGGAGCCAAAGGAGAAGCCAAAATCAGTCATGTCCATTTCAGGGCATGAGGATGATATGCAAAGTGCCAAGGATCAGCTTCAATTCCTCTTCAATCCAAATGTAGAGCAACTAAAAGAGGTATTAGTCTTGTCTCCAGCTGATACTTTGATGATTTGGGTGGAAGACCAGCTTGTAATCAATTTTTCACTCATCCAACCAGCCATGTTTAGTGCCAAATCAGTTGCATGGCTGTCGTTTTTGAGGAAGGGAAGCTATTTCTCCCTATCACAGGTTATGCTTTTGTTTGAGTTCCCTTTTCTCTTGGTTAGAGTAGAGTAGGTAGGTTTGTTTTTAGTAGAAGAAGTACTTTTGCACACTCTGCATATCCCACTTGGGGTATGTATGATTTTTAGTTTGTACATAGTTTTTGGTGTTGTTGTTTTGCTCTTGCACAATGCATTGTAATGGTTTTTGGTGAAGATCAGCTCCAAGTTTCAGTGGGTTTCCAAGTGGCTCATGGATCAGACCTTCAAATTTTCATATCAGTTTCATGTTTATCAAGTAGACTCCATACCCAATAGATGCTTCAAGGCCACTAGTCCATTCATCTACTAGGAAGATGTCGATGTGAGTCACCAATTTTTTTAATAAATTCGCCCCCTCCTGAAAAATTTGGTCAAGACAAGTCTTGCACATAAGGAAATTATGAAATAGATGATTCGGACATACGAGCTCACATTCTAGAATGAGGCAAAGGAAAAAAAACCCAACATTTAGGCTCGAGTCAAGGAAAGCGGGCCATCGGAGCAAAAGTGAAAATTTTCCTTTTGTCAAAAGGGACATAAAGGAAAAGATGGAAGTGCATCTCCCAGCCAAACAAAGATTTCCACATGTCCAAGCGAGAGATTCGGGGCCACGGGGATTTTCTACGTTTTGCATTTTACGAAAAAGAGAGAAAGATAAATTACAGACACTGAAACCAAATTTTGCACTAATCTACCTATCAAGTATCCTGTATTAAAGGGGACCCATGTTTTCAAACTTTTTCCTATCCATTTTTTACAGACTTGATACAAACTTTGAAGGGTCATACCTTTCGACTCGGGGCTTGAAATAGTGCAAATGTGACACCGATGGAAAGCTCTAGACCTCCACTATGCAATAGAAGCATAAAATATCATTTTTGTATGCCTTACTAGCTAGAAAATAGGAAAATGGATTTTACACCATTAAAGTAGATATGATTTCTTCCACTACCCATTTTTTGATATTATCTGCCATCCTTCCCTCCCTAATATACCAAAAACAAACTTGGGAAACCAGATTTGGTAGATTGTGGGTAGATTTGTAGGAGCATTAATGACTGGTGGTTGGAGCAGGATTCATCTATTCCCTTTTCTCTCTCTTTTCTTTCTATATATACTGTAACACTTCTTGTTTGAGAAGGATAGACATTCTAGGCATAGAGAAACTCTGTCAAATTTGTTTCTCGATGCCATTTTTGAGCAAATGAACCTTCTCCCATGCCCGGAAAATGTATTTTTACCTCTATTCCAGAAATGTAATGGTCTCATGCACCTTTTAGAGCAATAAAAAACATGTTTTTCGGTATTCTTCAACCCTTTACATCATTTTGTTGTTTGTCCGTGCCTCTCCCTTTCGAGTCTTGGTTTTATGTGCATGTATTTCACATTTACATGTGTAGGATGTTGTGTTTCATGGATTTTAAAAAATTATTTTAGATCTAGGTCGTGTCACTTCATGCCTCGATGTCCCTCATCTCCATTATTTTGTTTCTTTCTCCCTCCACCGAATATCTCACTTCCTTTGCTTTGGTGTATCACTTCTTTAGTGTAGGATCTATTTTCTCCCTCTTTCTCTCTCCTTGGTTCCTTGGAATGGTTAGATTAGGTTAGATTTAGTTTACTCCGCACCGGAGTAACTCGTGGTAGGTAGTTTAGGAAGAGGAACCATCCTTCTTTGGAGGATCATTCCCATCTACAAGTCCCACAGCTTGGGAATGATCCAATGTTATGCAATCACACCAAATAAGACTACCTTAGAAAAGTAGATCCATAACTCATTTGGGGGTCTTTGTGATTTTGCACTAATAAGAACTTTTTTATCTAGATTACATGAATAGATATCCTCTCCCACTTCCTTATAGTGGGAAGTCCCTAAATTTGTTCAAGTCCTAGGTGGATAGGAAATCCTTTTGTACATTGCATTTGGTTTTTGGTTTTTGGCTTGTTTCCCTTTCTTGTTCTTTGTTGTGTGGTGTGTTTTGTTTTGGGTCTTCCCTTTTGGTTGTTTTTGTTTCTTTTCATGTCTTATGTGTTTTGCCTTGTATTGGTTTTGCTTTTGACCCCTTTTCCTAATGCATAAGGCAATATTCCTCTTTCCTAGAGTTATCTGCAGTTCTTAATCTTTGCTTTGCATCTTTGTTCCAATCCAAGTCATCCCTAGAAAGATACAATCATGTTGTCACCCTCAAAATTCCCCTAATTTTCCAATTCTAGACTTAAAATTTTGAGTTAGTGCCTCTAAAAAATATTGAAAACAAAGTATTGTGAAATATTTTAATTTCCAAAGGCTTATGGACTCCTAGAAACTTATTCATCAAATGGGAAATTTCTTCACATTTCCAAAAAGGTAAATAAGTCCTCCTAAATCTTCATATTTTCAAGTTATGGCCCGACAGGACACTGAGATGGTATTATTTGCCTAAGGAAAATCGCACGCTACGATATTTTTAGCACTTAACACCTTTGGGAAAAGGGCACGATTGGAAATGGTGGGTCCATGAGCCCACGTAGAGAGATAAAAAAAGAATGCCTAAGACCTACCACCAATCAAATGGTGTTATGTATACTTGTTGAAAAATCAAAGCGGTGATGCGGGTCGGTGAAGAATTTTGAAGATTTAAGCTTTTTTGATCAAAAAGAGTTAAAAGTAAAAATTGATCTACGACCCCATCGCCAAGCAGATAATGACACGTCTTACTGTTGAAAATTCAAAGCGGGTGAGCGGGCCAAAATGTTTGAAAATTCCTTTTCACTGTAAATGTTATAAAACGTAAAGGTTTCCCCCACGCTCGCTCCAATCAATTTCTTCCACATGGGTGGCCCAAATTTAAAGTTGTAAAAGCAAATTGAATGGCCCATATTTAAATTGGCAAAATAATGTAACGGCCGTATATTTGAAAATCTGGTTTTTCCGCCATTAAAGTTTCTCTGTGAATGAAGAATTCAAAAGGGCGCGAATGATTGGAATTATTTGTAACCATTTCTTGCTTGCTTGAGGAATTTGTAACTATTTCTTACTTTCTCGAGGAATTTGTATCCATCTCTTGTGAGCTATTTCATGGGCTTTCAAATCCATTCTCTTTGTGGTGGGAATTTTGATATTCGGAACTATAATTTTGAATCTAAAGAAATCAATACGAGGGTTTTCCATTTTTTCTCTATTTAATCTTGCCTTCTTGCTCTGATTTGTGAATCATTTAATCCTTACATGCTAAGAAACTTTGGGTTCTAGTTTACAAAATCTCAAAAAAATTGTGTTTGCAGATTATTCTGTTATAAACGTGAATGGTTCTACTCTATATCTCATTTGCTCAACTACCACTCACGGTGGAATTTCCACCTTGCATCTCGATGAAAAACATTGAAGATTCAAGCTTTAGTAGCTCTTTGGACAAGATAATTCTGTAACTTCAAAAGCTTGATGAGGAAAAATCATCGCAAGTGGTTTATAGGATAGCAGCATATCAGTTGAAAGTAAAGGCTTTGTTTGACAAGAAAGCCAAACCTAGAATTTTCCAAGTGGGAGACTTTGTGCTTTGCTTTTGGACAAAAGACATTAGCCATGAGGAAGCCATTGTAAGTTTGATTCTCTTTGGCTTGGTCCTTTTAGAATCATACATTTTGTTGGAGAGAATCTGTTATGCCAAATTCACCCCCTAGAAAATTTTGTCAAGACAAGTCCTGCACATAAGGAAATTATGAAGGAGACGATTTAGACCTATGAGCTTGCATTCTAGAATGAGTCAAAGGAAAAAATACAACATTCAGGCCCAAGTCAAGGAAAGTGAGCCGTCAGAGAAAAAAGTGAAAATTTTCCTTTTGTCAAAAGGGGCACAAAGGAAAAGATGGAAGCACATCTCCCCAGCCAACCAAAAAGTGCCACATGTCTAAGCAAAGCTTCAGGGCCATGGGGGTTTTCTACATTTTTCATTTTACGAAAAAGAGAAAAAGATAAATTACGGACCCACAAACTTGATATTGCCCTAATCTGGCTTTCACATGTCCCATATTAAAGGGGACCTAGTTTTTCAAATTTTTTTCTCATCCATTTGTATGGAATCGATACAAAATTTGAAGGGGCGTATCTTTCGACTCAGGGCTAAAAATATTACAAATATGACACCATTGGAAAGCTCTAGACCTCCACTACACCATGGAAGCATAAAATATCATTTTTTGCATGCCTTAGTGGGTGGAAAATAGGAAAATGAATTTCATGCCATTAAAGTGGATCTGATTGCTTCCACTACCCATTTTTTGATATTATCTGCCATCCTTCCCTCCCTAATATGCCAAAAACAAACATGGGAAACCAGATTTGGTAGATTATGGGTAGATTTACAGGGGAGCATTAATGATCGGTGGTTAGAATAAGAGTCAAATTTTCCCTCTTCTCTCTCATTTCTTTATATATATACTATAACACTTCTCATTTGAGAAGGAGAGACATTTTGGGCATAGAGAAACACTTTGTCAAATTTGTTTCTCAACGCCATTTTTGAGCAAAGATAAACCTTCTTCCATGCCCGGTAAATGTATTTGTGCCTCTATTCTAGAAATGTAATGGTCTGTGCACCTTCTAGATCAATAAAAAACGTGTTTTTGTGGTGTTCTTCAACCCTTTGCATTGTTTTGTTGTTTCTCCGTGCCTCTCCCTTTCAGTCTTGGTTTTCTGTGCATGTATTTCACATTTGTAGGTGCAAGATGTTGTGTTTCATGGATTTTAATGGATGATTAGCAAATCTGGGCCATGTCACTTCGTCGACCTCCCTCATCTCCAATTTTTCTATTTTTTCTCCCTCAACAGAATATATTGCTTCCTTTGCTTTGGTGTATCACCGCTTTAGTGTAGGCTCTATTTTTTCCTCTTTTCTCTCTCCTTGGTTCCTTGGAATGGTTAGATTAGGTTAGATTTAGTTTTCTTGTATTGGAGTAGCTCGTGGCAAGTAGTTTAGGAAGAGGAACTAGCCTTCTCTGGAGGATCATTCCCATTTGTAATTCCCATTTGCAATTCCCTCACTTGGGAATGATCCAATGTTATGAAATCACACTAAATGAGTCTACCTTAGAAAAGAAAATCCATAACTCATTTGGGGGTGCTGTGATTTCACACTAATAGTTTTGGCATGCCCAATGGGACAAGTATGAAGCACCTTAACACTTCACTTCATCAGGTTTGATGTGCTCTTGGTGAATATTTCAGCCTTTGGAGGCACTTTTAGGCACATCTAGCGACTCCATCTAGTAAACAACTCATTCTCTAAGTTATAAACCTATTTTCCATCCATTTCCACTCATTTCATCCATTTTCTTCTTCCATCTCTTTCATTTTCTCCCATTCCATGAGGTTGTGCAATCATGACTTCATTCCCTTCATAGAACTCACACTTATAGCAATATATTCCACCTCCAATGTATTTCCAAACTCCTCCAAATTAGCATTATAATCGGACTCTTGACCGTTATGCTTACCCATATGAGTAGTGTCAAAACTAGTTTGACTATAAAGCTTATCAAGGACAAGGGGACACATATGATGGTGATAGTTATGTAGAGGATGCTGGTCTCTGGAGAAGATTCAAATAATGGAGCTTAGAATGGTTCATTTAAGGGGCATAGCACAAATGAAGGCATTTGAGATTGGTTACGGAGGCACCTTCTCCATGAGAAGGCCCTTTCCAAGACATTACAGCCCTCACGAGAAGCTAGACTTCATGGTTGAAATACTACCCCAACTTGCACAATGGACTGAGGAGATCAAGGCCTATGAATTTGGTGTCAAGAATCCTTGTCAATGGGTAGATTCTACACCATTATCTGGTAATTTTCTCTCCACTCCTCGAGCAACACCATCTCAATTTGAGCTTCAATTTCCAAGCTTCCCATTGCATGTTGCCTCTAGTGTGAAATCCATTTCTCGCATCCCCTATTCTTCCATCCCATTTCAGTTATTTTGCGCTTTTCCCTTCCAAACATGTATCCCCTACGAACAAACAAGAAATTCCACCTGCCTCCCCACCACAAACAATTGCAAAGCTGGTTGAACCCTAACTCGCCACTCCTCTTACTTTCCCAAGTCCATGTTGGGAAGATACTCAAGAATCCAAAGGAGAATAACAAGAAGAGGAGCCCAACAAAAAATAAAAGACAGACAATAATCAAGAGTTGGGCTGCCAAATTTGGGTTTACAAAGATCCCCTTGATAATCAAGCCAATATAAGAGGTCAAGATTGAAGAACCAAAGGTGGCAATGAGGCCAAGTTTGCAGCAAGAAGAGCAAGAACAAGAGGAGGAATAATCAATCCCAAGCCCCATTGAAGAGGATAAATGGGAGAGATCAAATTAATGTTGAGGCCACTCAATGAAGAAGGCATCATTGAAGATTTTTTGCTTTCATTTCAAGGGCCTGATTTGATTGATGAACCCATGATGGAGGAGGACCATACAGTTTCAGAGGCTCTAAGTGTGGAGTAGGCTATAGGGGAACCTTTAATTCTTCCTCCCACTTCATCCCCTTCAATCTCTAATGTTGAAGAAGAGTTTGATCTTTCAAAATTCATGTTTGAGGAAGAGAGAAACCATGGTGAGTAAGTTGCAGATCAAGAGGGCACCATAAAGGAGGTAGAGCACTTGCGGTAAGACAACAAAAAAGGTAGACTATCTCGTTAAACTTGAGAGATTTCTTTGATGAAGAGGATCCCATGGAGATTACATCATTCACTCCTCCATCCATCTTCCATGCACATGAACCTGCTGCCATGAAGGAGAATATTCAAGTGCAAAATCTTGCACTCCATAATGTCCCTCTAGAATCAAGGTTGGAAGCTCTTGATCTTCCATGTTCTTCAAAAAAGGAGGAAGGAAAAAGGTAGGATGATGTGTCATCATCTCCCTCACACCATTCATCCAAGAAGGTCCACAAGAAAACTCCATTCTTGGAGTTAAAACTCAAAACAAGGGGCACATTCAAAGGATCAGACCGTGCCCAATCAGGTACTTGGCTTCATTGGAGCCAAAGGAGAAGCCAAAATCAGTCATGTCCATTTCAGGGCATGAGGATGATATGTAAAGTGCCAAGTATCAGCTTCAATTCCTCTTCAATCCAAATGTAGATTAACTAAAAGATGTATTGGTCTTGTCTCTAGCTGATACTTTGATGATTTGGGTGGAAGACCATCTTGTAATATGTTTTTCACTCATCCAACTAGCCATGTTCAGTGCCAAATCAGTTGCATGGCTGCCGTTTTGAGGAAGGAAGCTATTTCTCCCTATCGGTTGTGCGTTTTGTTTGAGTTCCCTTTTCTCTTGGTTAAAGTAGAGTAGGTAGGCTTTTTTTTTTAGTAGAAGAAGTGCTTTTGCACACTCTGCATATCCCACTTGGGGTATGTATGATTTTTAGTTTGTACATAGTTTTTGGTGTTGTTGTTTTTCTCTTGCACAGTGC
This sequence comes from Taxus wallichiana var. yunnanensis, assembly GCA_018340775.1. NCBI lineage: Eukaryota > Viridiplantae > Streptophyta > Pinopsida > Cupressales > Taxaceae > Taxus > Taxus wallichiana. Next base: position 915,689,114 of record CM031237.1, read on the forward strand.
ATTGTAATGGTTTTTGGTGAAGATCAGCTCCAAGTTTCGTGGGTTTCCTAGTGGCTCATGGATCGGACCTTCAAAATTTCATATCGGTTCATGTTTATCGGGTAGACTCCATACCCAATAGATGCTTCAAGGCCACTAGTCCATTCATCTACTAGGAAGATGTCGACGTGAGTCACCAATTTTTTTTTATAAATTCACCCCCTCCTAAAAAATTTGGTCAAGATAAGTCCCGCACATAAGGAAATTATGAAATAGATGATTTAGACCTACGAGCTCACATTCTAGAATGAGGCAAAGGAAAAAAGCCAACATTCGGAGTGTCCGAGTCAAGGAAAGCGGGCCGTCGGAGCAAAAAAGTGAAAATTTTCCTTTTGTCAAAAGGGACATAAAGGAAAAGATGGAAGCGCATCTCCCCACCAACAAAAGAGTTCCACATGTCCAAGAAGAGCTTCGGGGCCACGGGGCTTTTCTACATTTTGCATTTTACAAAAAGAGAAAAGATAAATTACGGACATGGAAACCCAATTTTGCACTAATCTTCCTATCACATATCCTGTATTAAAGGGGACCCAAGTTTTCAAACTTTTTCCCATCCATTTGTATGCAGACTTGATACAAACTTTGAAGGGGCAATACCTTTCGACTCGGGGCTCAAAATATTGCAAATGTGACACCGTTGGAAAGCTCTGGACCTCCACTATGCTATAGAAGGATAAAATATCATTTTTGTATGCCTTACTAAGTGGAAAATAGGAAAATGGATTTTGCACCATTAAAGTAGATATGATTGCTTCCACTACCCATTTTTGATATTATCTGTCATCCTTCCCTCCCTAATATGCCAAACACAAACTTGGGAAACCAGCTTTGGTAGATTGTGGGTAGATTTGTAGGAGCATTAATGACTAGTGGTTGGAGCATGATTCAACTATTCCCTTTTCTCTCTCTTTTCTTTCTATATATACTATAACACTTCTTGTTTGAGAGGGACAGACATTCTAGGCATAGAGAAACTCCGTCAAATTTGTTTCTTGATGCCATTTTTAGCAAATAACCTTCTCCCATGCAGAAAATGTATTTTTACCTCTATTCCAGAAATGTAATGGTCTGCACCTTCTAGAGCAATAAAAAACGTGTTTTTGGTATTCTTCAACCCTTTACATCGTTTTGTTGTTTCTTCATGCCTCTCCCTTTCGGTCTTGGTTTTACATGTGCATGTATTTCACATTTACATGTGCGGGATGTTGTGTTTCATGGATTTTAATGGATTATTTGTAGATCTAGGTCATGTCACTTCTGTCGATATCCCTCATCTCCATTTTTTTATTTCTTTCTCCCTCAACTGAATATCTCACTTCCTTTGCTAGTTTATCACTTCTTTAGTGTAGGATCTATTTTTTCACTCTTTCTCTCTCCTTGGTTCCTTGGAATGGTTAGATTAGGTTAGATTTAGTTTACCTTGCACCGGAGTAGCTCGTGGTAAATAGTTTAGGAAGAGGAACCAGCCTTCTTTGGAGGATCATTCCCATTTGCAAGTCCCACATCTTGGGAATGATCCAATGTTTCGCAATCACACCAAATGATACTACGTTAGAAAAGTAGATCCATAACTCATTTGGGGGTGCTGTGATTTTACACTAATAAGAACTTTTTTTATCTAGATTACATGAATAGATATCCTCTCCCACTTCCTTATAGTCGGTAGTCCCTAAATTTGTTCAAGTCCTAGGTGGATAGGAATTCCTTTTGTACATTGCATTTGGTTTTTTCTTTTTGGTTTGTTTCCCTTTCTTGTTCTTTGTTGTGTGGTGTGTTTTGTTTTCGGTCTTCCCTTTTGGTTTGTTTTGTTTCTTTTCATGTCTTATGTGTGTTGCCTTGTATTGGTTTTGCTTTTGACCCCTTTTCCTAATGGATAAGGAAATGTTCCTCTTTCCTAGAGTTATCTACAGTTCTTAATCTTTGCTTGTGTCTTTGTTCCAATCCAAGTCATCCCTAGAAAGATACAATCATTGTCACCCTCAAAATTCCCCTAATTTTCCAATTCTAGACTAAAATTTTGAGTTAGTGCCTCTAAACCATATTGAAAACAAAGTATTGTGAAATATTTTAATTTCCAAAGGCTTATGGACTCCTAGAAACTTATTCATCGGATGGGAAATTTCTTCCCATTTCCAAAAAGGTAAAGAAATCCTCCTAAATCTTCATATTTTCAAGTTATGGTCCAACGGACCCTGAGATGGTATTATTTGCCCAAGGAAAGTTGGTGGGGCTACGAGATTTTTAGCACTTAACACCTTTGGGAAAAGGGCACGATTGGAAATGGTGGGTCCATGAGCCCACATAGAGAGATAAAAAAGAATGCCTAAGACCTACCACCAAACAAATGGTGCTATGTAGACACATTGAAAAGTCAAAGCGGGGATGCAGGTCGGTGAAGAATTTTGAAGTTTTAAGATTTTTGATCAAAAAGAGTTAAAAGTAAAAAATTGATCTACGACCCCATCGCCAAGCAGAATAATGACACGTCTTCTTGTTGAAAATTCAAAGCGGGTGCGCGGGCCAAAATGTTTGAAAATTCCTTTTCGTTATAAATGTTATAAAACGTAAAGGTTTCCCCAGCAGCTCTCTCGATCAATTTCTTCCACGTGGGTGGCCCAAATTTAAAGTTGTAAAAGCAAATTGAATGGCCCATATTTAAATTGGCAAAATAATGTAATGGCCGTATATTTGAAAATCTGGTTTTTCCGCCATTAACGTTTCTTTGTGAATCAAGAATTCAAAAGGGCGCAAATGATTGGAATGATTTGTAACCATTTCTTGCTTGCTTGAGGAATTTGTAACTATTTCTTACTTTCTCAAGGAATTTGTATCCGTCTCTTGTGAGCTATTTCATGGGCTTTCAAATCCATTCTACTGTGGTGGGAATTTTGATATTCTGGAACTATAATTTTGAATCTAAATAAATCAATACGAGGGTTTTCCCTTTTTTTCTCTATTTAATCTTGCCTTCTTGCTCGATATGTGAATCATTTAATCCTTACATGCTTAGAAAATTTGTGTTCTAGTTTACAAAATCTCAAAAAAATTGAGTTTGTGGATTGTGCCTCTTATAAACGTGAATGGTTCTACTCTATATCTCATTTGCTCAATACATATAAGGGTTTTCTCTGCCATCTCTTTTCCCTAAAATTATTGTCTTCTTCTGCCTCCCTCCTCTCTTCAAGTCTTCTATCCTCATGTATTGATAACTTTCCAGGCATAAAACACATTTCAAGATATCAAGAAACCACCATTAAATGAAATATTATGTATTTGTACATAGGTTTTGCCCCTGATTTCAATAAGGGAACCTCTCCCATTAAAGAGGAGGGACTTGCTTGTCCCCTAACTTTGGTTTCATTCCAAGTGCAAATCTAATACCCAACATAGCCTAGAGTGTTGGTGGTCAAGAAAATAATATTCCATGCATGGAAGGTTCCTAAAATACATCATTACAAGAGGTGGAGAGCTCGGAATAGAATAAGAATGCTCTATTGTAGGACAACCTAGACACTTGGCAAATGATCTGCTCCTGAAGGAAGGCATAATAGTGGGGGCTAAACCTATTTATAGAGACGCTTGGAAGCAAATAGGGGACACCAAGAGATAGACAAAGAGATCTTGAGGCACACACGAATGGAGATGAAGCCAACAATCATCAAGAGCAAGATCATTAGGAATGCATCACAAGTATGATGTTGTAGTAATATTAGGATTTTAGAGAACTTAGTGTTGAGGGTTCTTATGGATTTACATGGCCTCTGTATGGCACTAGAATCTGTAGTAGGGGATAAACTGGGAGGGCATAGTTAGAATTTCACACCAGAAAAGATCAGTAAGAGATAAGTTTGAAGTATTTTGATATGTATGGTCTATTATGACCCTTTTTGAATGTAATGTGGTTACTAATACTATGATCAATATGAATATATGGCTCTATTCTAAATATCTCATTCATGGGTGCAAACCCTAGTTTTTATTCTTCATGCTATAATTAATAACAGTTCTTTATATTATGTTTCTCTCATTATTCTCATGGGTATATATATGTAATAGCTCATGTGATGCTTCCAGAATGAGTGCATGAAAATTTACTTTTCTGCATCTAATTTTCTATCAATGGCAAGATCTTCTCAAAATTCTCACATAAAGGAGGGTCTCGGTGTCTACGCATGCCTTGGGTGAGTTCCCAGCACCCACTGGGTTATAGGTCATTGCTCATGGGGTTATAAGTTAGTAGGTGGGTGTAAAAGTGACTACATCCTCCAACCTTTAATTTCTTCCCTGAATTGTGTGTGAAGATATATTTGTATTATCTTTGTTTTTTTGGTTGATGACACCTCGGCTAAAGTAGTATAGGGAGGCGGACCCACTTTGTAACCTCTAAGCCTGTAACTACTTCCCGGAATGCTAAGGACTACATGTCCTATAAAATTCATTGTGTATGGAGTTCGTATACTATTTTGAACTCTCTTGTTGTATGTAAAGCCACAATTCCAAGGGTGAAAATTGCACTAAACTAAACTAGTGTAAATGCATTGTGTAGACTATAAAACACTAAATGATGCCTCCCTCTTTAGGGACACATGCGACATTGCTTTGACAAGAGAATGTGGCCCTAAAAGAGGACCAACCGTATGTACTCTTAAATTATGCCTTGCATGGGGAAGGTAATGTGCTTGGTAGAAACCAAGGTGTGAAAAAACAAGGATTTCTATTCAAAGACAAGTGTTAGTAAAACCAAGCATGCATGTAAGAAGACAATGTGAAATCTACATAGACAATGTAAAAGCTACCAAGCAAAGTAGTGTAAACACGTAAGAATAAAAGTAAGCCACACAACGTAGGTTGTAAACATGGGACATCACTAATGATGTCTAAATACACACAAGGCCATCATGGCCAAAAAAATAAACAAGTGTGCACATAAAACATGGGGCAAAGCCTTCATATAAGAAGAAAACAAAGGCCAAAAATGTAGCAAACAAGTATGGAAGTAAATATTCCATCATACCAAATGTTTCATATGAATCACCCATAAGCATGTTAGAAAGATAATTGGTATGTCAAAAGCATGTAAAAGCAAGTAATGTAGATTGTTAAGTACAAAATGAAACAATAACACTTGTGAGAGAGAAATGTGGATGCCCCCGATGACTAGTGTAGGAAGGGTAGAAGGTGAACATCTATGCCACATGTAAGAGAATTGTATCTATGATCACTACTATAAAAATATGTGAACACGCATGTTTGGATGATATATATAAATGACATATAAGAAATATAACTAGCATGTGTACTAAAGTGACCATGAACAAGCAAAAATAATCAAGAATAAAAGTAACCATAGTATGCGGTATTTTGTGGATAGATTGAGTGGAATGAAAAATGGAGTGATAGGAGCCACGTGCCCCTGAGTGAATGGAAATGTATGCAGTGAGATTCATTTGGTTTTCCCCCTCAGCAATCAAGAATGAACCATAAATGAGAGTGCATCATTGGGAAATGGTCAAAATGTGTGTTGTGTCTAACGTGTTGTGATGAATGTGTAGGTGTAGTGATGAGATGTGAACTAGTGAAGATGTGTGCATGAACCCTATAGCCAAAGCATATATCATGACTAGATGAATGTATAAGTGATGATTTAATATAAGTGTATATCAATACAAGATGAAAATATGGAGTGGTGATGTAACCTAAGGTGTATACCACTACAAAATGATAGAATGGGTGACCATTTAGCCTAAAGCATATGACACTAACCTAGTAATGTCACATGATGAAAGGTAAAATGATAAATGCATGATGAAGAGAAGGTCCATTTGATTTGTAAACCCTCGAAAGTTGAGTATGGACCTAGGAACTAAAGTGCATCAAAGGGTAGTGTGTGCAGCGCATAGAAGAGTATGAAGTATATGTGATGATGACAGATGACCATGTGATGTGTAGCATGTGTGATATGTAATGTATATGATGTAATGTAAAAATGTATAGGTAGATTAATAAGGTGAAATTAACACTATGTGAGGTGTATGATGGATATGATGTAATGCTAGATGTAAGTGTGACACTTTTATGATGAGGACTAGTAGGATGTATGACATGTAGATGTGTAAATGTCAAAATGGTGTAGACTAAAATTAGAGTGTATGATGTAATATGCATGATGTTTGAATATATTTAGTGTGTATTAACTATAGTGTAGTGTGTGGGGTTCATGTGTATTTATCCCTCAACAATCAATTGTGAACCGAAGCGCAAGTGTGTGTCATCGAGGTAATAACAACACTAAAGTATGAAATGAGTATGCATACTCTATGAGATTGATGTATGAGAATGAAAAAGTAATAAATGCGTAGATGCTAGTATTAGGAGTAATGTGGGATGCTATGCCCCAAAGTGTATGATAAGGCATGTATTATGTGATAAATGATGTATGAGGGTGATGAATCATTATGTATTTTGTTTAATTGATAATGCGTAAGGAGCGTTAAAGTATTATAAATGTGTGTATGTATAGGTGGTGATGTAATGGAGGAATATGGTAATGTAAGATTAAATGAGGTTATTCATGGTAAAAGACCCCTCAACAGTCATATAAGAACCATAAGAATATGAGTGTATCATCAGGAGGAAGAGTAACAAGATTCACCCACCAAACACCAAGTCTGCAAGTGACGGTGAAACCATGTTGGATAAAGTCAATAAGAGAACTATGTGATGGTGGTGAAATTGAAAATATATCATGATCACTAGTAGGAGGATTAGCTATTGGGACGAAATTAATTAGTTGGAGCTTAGATTTGAGAGGAGGCCACATTACACTAAATTTGAAGGGAACTTTCTTAAGTTGACTTGGTGATATGGTTGAAGACTTATTAATATGAGATTGTGAACTAATGTTTGTAGGTGATGGACTTGATGATGTTGTAGATGGTTGGATAGGAGGATATGGTAAACTAATTGCAAGAGGTTGTTGCTTAGGAGTTGCTAGAGTGATGTTGGCTTGATGCTCCTTAAATATATATGATTCATATTTAGGAACCCAATGAGAGTTATCGATTGTATTAGAATGTTTTTAGTAAATCAAATAAGACACTAACTCTCAAGATGTTTGATTGTGTGTGGAAAAGTATGGAAATCATTATCATTATGTCCATTGATTTGACGATAGCTGTAATATGGATGACCTTGATATTTTTCTAATTGATAAGAAGAATAGTAATGAGTAGGTGGTAGAGTGATCAAATGATGACTAAGGAGCTGAATAATAATTTCATGTGGTGTAGTATTATGCTCAAATATGAGAGGCTTAGGAAATGACATGTCTTGAGGTTCAACTATATTACATATAGTGGACATAGATTGCATAGGGGATATAGAATAAGCACAAACATGGGATTGAGAAGCATCCTTAAGTTGTTGAATTTTAGATCTAAGGGATGTAATGGTTGATTCCATAGCCTTAAATTTATCTTGAAATAAATCATGTAGAGCTTGAATTGAATCCAATAGGGGTTGAGTAGATGGAGGATCACTAGGATCAGATTCATCAAATAAACAATCAAATATAGGACTTATTTGATGTGGCAGTGTATTGTCATCCAGATACATGTAGTCTAGTTCTTTTGTAAAACAATCCTGCAATGAGGATATCTCTTAAGTAAAGTAGATAAAGAGACTTGAGCAACTTGGGGAGCCATGATAGATGAAAAATGAGGATCCTAAGTGTGAAAGCATTGGGTTCACCAAAATTATTAACTAAAAATAGAATTAATTTATGCTAGTTAATCTAATCTAGGACATATAAATGCGGTAAAGAAGTATATAAGTGAGAAAAAAACTATGTAAAAGGAAATGGTAACCCTAATGTGCAAGAGAGAAGAGGAAAGAAATAAAATGAATAATAGATGCTCACGGACTATGTTGTTGGGGTGCGGAGCCTATTTTTGGTCTTCTTGAATCGGTGTTGAAGTGCTAGAGCTTGAATGGTTAAGTTTGGATACTACAGAGCATTTTGCGGTCATTTGCTATGGCGTTGTTATGCGATCACTATGTTGTTGTTGCGATGTTGCTATTAACATGTTGTTAATTGGTATTAACATCGGGATTGTTTTTCCATCCGTGGCAAGTTGAAAGATCATGACTTTCAATCTTATATGGTTGTCTTTATGGCTTCTTAGAAGGATTGTAATCCTATAAATAGAGGTGTTAGGGTATCTTGAAGATATATTCGGTGTTCAAGAGGTCTTAAGTCTTAATGATCAAGAGGTGATCAAGAGTGATCAAGGTTATGCAATTGGGTGTCAAATGTGGTTTAGATGTGGTTTAGCATCTTTGGAATTTTGTTGTGTGTTCATAAGCGAGAGAAGACTGTGAGAGTTGTTTTACTCTTGTTGATAATAAAATCGAGCAAGTTTTTGGTGGACATAGCCCACATTGGGTGAACCACGTTAAATCTTGTCTTGTCTTCTTTTGTGCATTATTTATTTATGCTATTATATTTCTGCAAGTATAATTCTACTATATAATTTCCTACTGTTGTGGTTTGAGGAATTGTTTCCACATATTTGTTCTATAATTCCTAACAATTAGTATCAGAGCTTTGGTGGTTTTTTGCTTAAGTTGTAAATCACAGGGAAATTTTAGCTTGAGTGGGAGCTATGGAAGATGAGGGAAGATTGAGGGTTGAGAAGTTCAATGGGAAGAACTTTGGTTTATGGAAGATGCAAATGGAGGATTACTTATATCAGAAGGACCTCCATGTTAATTTGGCTGGAAAAGCAAAGAAACCTACAACCATGTCGGATGAGGATTAGGAGTTACTAGATAGAAAGGAACTCGGGGTAATTCGTTTATGCCTTGCATCTTTGGTTGCTTTCAACATATCACAGGAGAAGACCATAGAAGGTCTCATGAGTGCATTGGGGAAGTTATATGAAAAACCCTCTACCTATAATAAAATATTTTTGATGAAAAAGTTATTTAATATGAAGATGTCTGAGAATGGTTCTATTGCTAATCATTTGAATGAATTTAATACGGTTGTGAGTATGTTAAACTCAGTAAAAATTGACTTTGATGATGAGGTCAGGGCTTTGTTGATTTTTTTCTCCTTGCCAGATAGCTAGGACAACTTGGTTATGGTTGTAAGTAATTCAGTCTCTAATAACTCAAAGCTGAAGTTTGAGGATGTAATAGGTGTGATCCTAAGCGAGGAAATGTGAAGGAAGAGCATCGAGATTCTTCTACTTCTAGAAATGCTTTTATAGTGGAGAGCAGAGGGAGATAAAAGGATAGAGGGAAAGGTAACCGTGGGAAGTTGAATGATCACGGAAGGTCAAAGTCCAAGAGTAAGTTAAAATGTTGGCACTGTGGGAAGGTTGGTCATGCTAAGAAATATTGTTGGGCTCTTCGGGATAAGAAGAACAAGGAGGAAACTAAAGAGGTAAATTTGGCAGCAGGTGATGTTTGTCAAGATGCCTTAATTATTTCTTTAGATAATATTATTGAATCTTAGGTGTTAGATTCAGGGGCCTTTTTCCATGCCACCCCACATAGACATTACTTTATTGATTTTGTTCAAGGTGATTTTGGACATGTATATATTGGTGATGATGAACCATGCAACATAGTAGGGAAAGCTTTTGTTCAGGTGAAAATGTAGAATGGGAACACATGGCTACTTAAGGACGTTAGGCATGTGCCTAAGTTGAGGCGGAACTTCATATCAATGAGATAGCTAGGTAGTGATGGTTGTACAGTTATTTTTACATCGGATTCTTGGAAGGTTACCAAGGGATCTCTTATGGTTGCAAGAGCTAAAAGAATTGGTACTTTGTATTTAACTAGTGGTGTTGATTATTGCAATTTGGTTCTTTGTAGATGGAGATACAACTTTGTGGCACCGAGACTCGGTAATATGAGTCATAAGGGCATGTAGATTATAAAGGACAGGTTTCCTAGATTAAAGGAGTTAGATTTGGACTTCTGTGAGGACTGTCTTTATGGGAAATAAAAGCGGGTGAGATTCCTCAAGGTTGGACCTACCAGAGGGAGGGTAAGTTAGAGTTAGTGCATACGAGATGTATGGGGGCCATCTAAGCTAAAATATATTGGTGGTTCATGTTATTACATCACTTTCATTAATGATGCAACTAGATGGAAAGCCTTGGTTGAGAATCGAATAGGTCTCAAGATGAAATGTCTCAGGTCGGGTAATGGAGGGGAATATTGCAGTAATGAATTTATTGATTACTGTTCGGTAAATGGGATCCGTAGGAAAAGAATGGTTCCAAATACTCCACAGGAAAATGGAGTGTTAGAGAGAATGAACAGGACAATCATGGAGTGTGATAGGTGCATGAGGTTACATGCGGGGCTGCCACTCATGTTTTGGGCGGAAGCGGTAAGCACAACTATTTATCTTATTAACAGAGGACCCTCTATGGCCTTGGATGGAGGTATACCTGAGGAGGCTTGGTCTAGTAAGAAAATTGATTACTCATTTCTTAGAGTATTTGGATGTGAGGTATTTGTTCACATTAACAAAGATGATAGGACCAAGTTAGATGCTAAGTCTAGAAATACACCTTTGTTGGATATGGTGAAGATGATTTTGTTTTCCGTGTTTGGAGTCTTAAAGACAAGAAAATATTTCTATCTAGAGATTTTGTTTTTAATGAAAAAATCATGTATAAAGATCGGTTGCAGAAATAGAAAGAGGAATCAAAGAAAGAATACACAGTGTTAGAGGACATTGCAGACAACAAGGTGTCCAAGAGGCCGGTTTAGGTACAACATGTTACGCACAGACCAATTCAGTACATACTCATTAGGAACCCCAAAATCCTGAGGTGAGAAGGTCTTATAGGGTAAGAAGGAGCCTAAACAATTTACTCCATCTTTGAATTATTTATTTCTCACCGATGGTGGAGACCCGAGTGCTTTGAGGAAGCGGTGCGGGTGGATGTCGGGAAGACGTGTGAGTAGGCCATGGATGAAAAGCATAGATCTCTTATGAAAAATTGGACTTGGGATCTGGTGGAGCTACCTAAGGGCAAGAGAGAATTACAAAACAAGTGGGTGTATAGAATCAAAGAGGAAGATGGAGGCAGGAAATGATACAAGGCCCGGTTGGTGGTCAAAGGATTTGCACAGAAGAAAGGTATAGACTTTGATAAAAAAATCTGGTTGTTAAAATGACTTCTATTAGGACTATTCTTGGTTTAGTTGCAGTAGAAGACCTGCACTTAGAATAGTTGGATGTGAAGACTGCATTCCTTCATGGTGAGTTGGAGGAGGAATTGTACATGCAGCAGCCACAAGGTTATGAGGTCAAAGGGAAGGAGAGGTTAGTGTGCAAATTTAAGAAGAGTTTGTATGGCCTGAAACAACCTCCACGGCGTGGTACATGAAGTTTGGCGGTTTTATGAAGGAGCAGGTTACTCCGTGTCACTCGAGACCATTACATGTACATCAAAATGTTTATTGATGGTAGTTATATTATTCTATTTCTGTATCTAAATGATATGCTTGTTACAGGGAAGAACATGTAGGAAATAAAGGTACTCAAGAAGTAGCTAGGTGACTCCTTTGCTATGAAGGATTTGGGGGTAGCAAAACAAATCCTTGGTATGAGAATAACTCGGAATAGGAAGGAGAGGAAGCTAGTATTATCTCAAGAAGAGTACATACAGAAGGTCTTGGAGAGGTTCAGTATGTAGGATGCTAAACCAGTTGGTACTCCTTTGGTAGGTCACTTTAAATTATCAAAGGAGAAGAGTCCTTAGACTAAGGAGGATAGAATCTAGATGTCCAGGGTACCGTACTTATCAGCAGTTGGTAGCTTGATGTATTCTATGGTATGCACTAGGCTTGAAATTTCCCATACAATGGGAACAGTGAGCAGGTTTATGAGTGATCCACGTAGAGAGCATTGACAGGAAGTAAAGTGGATCCTTCGGTATTTGAGAGGGACCATGGGAGAAGCATTGTGTTTTGGTGGATCAGACACTACATTACATGGATATGTAGATTCGGACATGGTAGGAGATTTGGACAGCAGGAGCACGACAGGTTATGTATTTATGGTTGGTGATATAGTGGTGAGTTGGATTTCATGGTTACAAAAGGTTGTGGCTTTGTCAACCACGAGGCTGGGTATGTTGCTTTGCCACGGGGCACACAAGGAGATGATTTGGATACAATAGTTTCTTGACGAGTTGGGTCATAAGTAGGAAGTTTGGAGCTTACACAGTGATAGTTAGAGTGTTATTCATTTGGTGAAGAACTCTGCTTTCCACTCTAGGACGAAGCACATTCAGTTGAGATATCATTTCATTAGGACAACTTTGGAAGAAGATAAGTTGAAGCTAGAAAAGATTCATACCAGTCAGAATTCTGTGGATATGATGACCAAGGCAGTCACAAGGGAGAAGTTGAAGTTGTGTTCAACTTTGATTGGCCTTCATGGTTGATAATGAAGGGTTAAGAACTTTTCTCAATGGAAATAGTCTCCAAGTGGGAGATTGTTGGGGTGTGGAGCCTGTTTTTTGGTCTTCTTGAATTAGTGTTGAAGTGTTGGAGCTCGAACGGTTAAGTTTGGATACTTTAGGAGCATTTTGCAGTCATTTTTGTGATGTTGTTGTGCAATCACTATGCGGATGCTTTGCGACATTGCGCTTAACATGCTATTAATTGGTTGTCAACGTCGGGACTATTTTTCCAACCATGGGAAATTGAAAGATCACGACTTCAATCTTCTAGGGTTGGCTTTATGGATTCAAGAGGTCTTGAGTCTTAATGATCAAGAGGTGATCAAGAGTGATCAAGGTTATGCAATTGGGTGTCAATTGTGGTTTAGATGTGGTTTAGCATCTTTGGAATTCTGTTGTGAGTTCATAACTGAGAGAAGACTGTGAGAGTTGTTCTACTCTTGTTGATAATAAAATCTAAGCAAGTTCTTGGTGAACATAGCCCACATTGGGTGAACCACATTAAATCTTCTCTTGTCTTCTTTTGTGCATTATTTATTTATGTTGTTATATTTCTACAAGTATAATTACTGCTATATAGTTTCCTAGTGATGTGGTTTGAGGAATTGTTTCCGCGTATTTGTTCTCTAATTCCTAACATGTGTTCTGAGAGATGACTTGAAAATTAGGAAGTAGGAACGACTATGTAGGAGACCCAAAAAGGATGGATCTGGATTGATTCCCTAGACTAGAGTTCTGGGAAGGGACCGGGGCACTTGTGGGCACTCTGGTATACAAACTAGGTGTCCTGGTCTATGTAAAATCCCTAAAACTGATCTTCACCGGTTCGGAAGATGGTCCGATGCCCTCATTTTTGCCACATTAGATTTTTTGTCCTATCCTGAGTGTCATCAATAATCCAAGATGATGTAAAGACCTGCAAAATACCAAGAATAAGTATCAAAACCCTCAGAAAAGGAAACCTGCAAATGAATGGGTCATAATGACCTCAACTTCCACAACAGTGAGCTTACTAAGTGTTGCACTACATTTTTACCCAAATTTAATTCTTGTGAGTGTGTGCATAATGTTCCCTATGTGATTTTGTTCCAGTCCCACTTTGTGAAGTAGCGATAAATAACTAAATGTAGAAATGTGTGTATGGAATAGAATAGAATCCCTCCCTCTATGAAGTCGATGCATATGTCCTAGCCTTGTGCCTTGTGGAGTTATGTGGATGCAAGTGATCTCCAATGTAATATATGGATGAAAATCTAGATGGATGATAATAGTGAATGATGCTAGGTCCCTCATTATGGTCTCATAACTTTATATTTATTGGGTTCTCTTGATTTAATTTCATAATTAACCCTGAAATGGCCAACCACCAAAAATATAAGAAGGAGAAACAACTAGAAAGAGACAAAAGATGGTGGGACTGTGAAAAAGGGACCGGGGCACACCTCATGGGACCAAGGAACCCGCTGACACCCCAGTACTAGCCTGGGCACCCTAATTGAGGCTAAAATAATGGAAAATTAATGAAACAGAATGGGAATATGGATGTAAAATATCAATAATGATGACATAAAATAAAACAAGATGGCTAAAATATGAGGGTAAATTAGTAATTTCTTCACTCAAGAACCTTCTAAATAGTAGTATGAAATTAGGATATATAGTGTCTAAAGTTCATCATTTTGTGTCTACAAAGAGCATCAAACATGTCTCATTGTATTTGATGAATGATATCATCCTAGGTGGAGATTTTGGTAGTACCAAAATTTTTGATGATTGGTTATATGCAAGCATAATGTTAATTCATAGTGAGTTAGGGAGCTTGTCATGAGCTCAAAGAGCTACTATTACATATAAACAACGTTGGAAACATCAAAAAGTGTTTCAGGGTTGAGACATTTATATTGATCCATTTCTATGATAATTGGTGAAGGTATGAGCTTCACATTTTGCATATGCTATTAAAATTTGATAGTATAAGAACAAGGAAAGCCCCTAGATAGTCTTTAAAGAGTTGTGATTGATTCTAGAGAAAGGAGAGATTTGACATTATTGGAATGAAAAAATGTTTTAGGTATTTTTTTCCTAAAATTGTCAAAGTAAGAACCTAGAGGTAAAACTAGGGTTTTGAGCATGGAACAGGCCTAGAGAATGATGTATAGTAAATATGAATAAAATTTGAAGTAAATATACTCTCATGGGGAGCTTTATGGAAGCTTATATCAAGTCCATGGCTTATCTATTGGTGTTATTTAAAGTCAAACAGAGTAGGTTTAATCCAATGGGGAGTCATGCAAACATGTAAGTCATTATTTCCATTGTGTCTTGTCTTGTGTTGTCATTTTTCATGTTGAGTCATCATTTTAGCCTTTGTTATAGATGTCAAAATAGGAGAGTAGTATCGAAACATGGAAAATAATCATGTAGGTGTTTGGTCTTGTTGGTCGGTCAAAATATTGAACTTAGCAAAAAACATACAGAAGGTTCACATGGAAGAAAAAAGTGCATTTAAAGGCAGGGAAGGGTTAGGAAAGAGTCATGCATGAAGAAGATAGATAGATTTAGAACTTGTCCATTTTCACATGTATGAGCTATTTTTGGAGATACTGTGCCAAACACACAAACCGGTTAAATATTTGCACTACACGCATTGGCTATTTTTGGAGGATTGGCTACGAAGTGCTTTGCATGGGTACATGCTAAGAATATATTTACTACGAAAGGTTAACTAGAAGAATTCTATTGTTAGTACACTTTCATGTGTGGCTATTATTATAAAGGCACATGGCTAATAATAGCATGCAACCTATTTTTGGATTGGATAAGCGGTGAAGGGCAAGTCCCCACCCTTATAAATATGTTATGGTCTGTGTAGTATGATATATATAGAGATAGATATAAGTATGAGAGTGTGAGAGTAGAGTTATTGTGAAGTTACGTTGTCAAGTTTTGTCATGTGCATAAGCGTATACTACACATTATTGAAAGGAAGCTTATGTGTATTATTGCATTTAATATAATGGAGGTTATTGGTTAAATCAAGGTGTTAATCATGGTTATAGTTTATTACTGCATAAATTATTTGGCTATGTTTATCGTGTGATTTATGATTCTTTAAGATCTAGATCTGAATATGCTTTTTCTATTGCGATGGATCTAAATGCATAAAGTCTTCATCATGCTAACATCCTACCATAGTAACCCTAAAGAGAGGGCTTGGTACCTTTGCACGCTTCGGGTGAGAATTCATTCTAGGTGAGTGATGTGTCGGCGTGCACAGGATTTTACTAATAAATTCTAGGCTATATCATTGGTTCTATTTCTAAGACCTCTTTTTCGAGTTGTTTTCAGTATTGTTCATGATGAATACACACCAGGTTGACCCTAACAAGTGTTGAGGAATGGATACACGAGCTAGAAGAATAATATAAATAGAGGTTCAACACTATATTTGAGTTTGATGCATGCACGTGCATGGAGTAGAATTTGTATGATTGTTTATATGAGAGCTTCTTTGTTATCTTTCTGGTAGAACTATACAAGTGGCTAGTTGTTTATGCATCTAAACAAAATTGGAGGTATCACACACTTATCTTCACACAAGAATAATTTCAAACCCTTTATAATGCTGAATTGATTTGGAATCATGTTGTGGATTCGTAGTTCTATGCTATTTTGAACAACTATATCTTAGAGTACTCAATTTCCACTTATTCGTTCCTAGAGGTAGCTGAATTCCAATTTTTACAATATCCTAGGGGAACTTATCTATAAGGCATTCCACTGGTGATCAAAATTTTGATGGTAACCACGAACTTGGAGAACAAGCGATGGTGAACAAACTGTGGGGGGGGAGTAGGTTTGTTGAAAGATGCCAAAACTAGCAATAGAAAGTAAAAGAGAGGAAAGGTAGTTTAAGTATAATGAGGTGTGTGAGGGGGATAGAGAAGTAGTGAGATGTTGCAAAGTGAGTGGCTTTTTGGAGAGAGATAGTTCAGGAAGGGTTTAAAGTTCACGTAGAAGATGTGAAACTCGAGATAAGGAACTCCCCAATTTGGGAAAGCATGACAAGGAACCATCCTTGGCCTAATGTAGAAGTGCACCATCGGAGATGACCTAGGCCACGGCGTACATCTAAATCCACCTTGAAAATTTTCCCTTGCACTTGGTTTTCCAGTGTATTTGATACAACAAACGAATCAAACAAGATAATTTTGGAAATGGGAGAGTAGGAGTGAGTCATATAAAAATCACAACGATGGCGTAAAAATTGGCTTTGTTGTTATATGGGAGTATCTTTTTGGGTGTATCATCTGCACACAGAATTTAGGTACGTGCAGACTTTTGGACTCTCTTCTAGGAGTAGTAATACTTCACAGACTATTGGGGTGTAGTTCAAGTACTACTATTGGGACATAAGGAAGTACATCTTCTGGTCCGACTCTAGCTACGGGGTCAGGATCAGGAGGTATAGGTGGCTCTAGTTCTAGTGGATCTAGTGGTTCTGGAGGTAGAGGAAACACAAGAGGTTCTGGATCAGGTGGGCAAGGTCTGCACCAACCCCAGAATATTTACATGGAGATGTCTCTTCATCTCTAAGAGTATAGGGGCATATAATATGTTTCTGAACATGTACACATGTGTGAAATACTATGGTGTGTAAAATGAATCACGGCTTCTGAGCATAGGGCAAGTCAATTTTCTACTACGTTATGTTGGTGCAATTTATGGGTTTGCACACTTTACTCTAATTCTCCATGTTCCATTTTACTCCAAAATGTCCTTGTGGCTCAAGATGAAGATCTCGTAACTCATTTTTTTCAGTTGGTTGTTTTCAACCCTCAATGTTGTTATTCTCCCCTTTTGAAACAAAATCCAAGTTTCCTCTTTATTTGTACCCTAGTTTCTCATGTTGCACAAGCTGCATTTTTTTTTTTTTCAAGTTGGCCAAAGAGTGAAATAAACCCGTGTTTGATTGAATTCCATTTTTATGAAGGTGTTATCCACTCCCTCAATTCTTGAATGTAAACAAGCGAGATAGGTGTGATCCCCAACTACAAATGACATATAAAAAATCTATCTATCCTTGAGTGTCTTGTGTAGATTCATGATGTTGTTCAAGTTGTGAAGGAGATTAAATATGGATACCAACACCCAAGTGGTGTCGTTGCTGGGGATTTCTTGCAATTTCTTGGTGGTTTTGAAGTACTTGAAAGGTTTGAGCATTTGTGTGATCAAGTATTTGAGCTATTATATTATTGAGATATCATTTCATACTTCAGATCTGGATGTTTTGGGTAAGAAATACTTCAAACTCAGCTTTCTCTCCTCATCTACCAGTAGTTTATGTGATTTGGATGCATTGTTTTGGTTGAATAAAGAAGAAGAAAATATGATTTGTGAATCCCTACAATTTTTCAGATATAGCATGCATTTAATAGAATATTTTAGTGCTGTCTTACACAACTAAGGTGAAAATCCTTGGTGGCGATTCCATGCTTTGTTGGATCTTGAAATACTAGTTATCTAACACATTTTTATCATTTGAAACTTGTTGTTTAAAATCTGTCAAACTGGAGGGAAGGAGATCCCTCTTCATCAAGGACTCTTCTAAGAAGTTTCTCACCGAATCAAGAAGCTTAGAACTAGAAGGAAGAAGAGTGTGGAAATTGGTTGGTGATTTGGTTGCAAGGAAAGGAATCCCCATAGTTGAATTTGAAGGAGAACAACATGTCATTGAAGATTATAATTCCTCTTCAAGTAGATCTGATTCAGGTAATCTTCTTGCTGATTTTCATTCTCCATCAGGTGAGGGACCTTCTTGTGTATTTAAAAAACTTGCTCCTAAATATGCTCCTGTAGTTTCTAAGTTTGCTAAAGTCTATCAAGAGTGAGAGCCTTTGGGTGGTTGTCATTTTAGAGGTCATTCATCTATTCCAATCGGACCCAAGACTACTCCTCATCAGCTTGTTTCACCTCCAAGATCACCCCACCAAACAATATGGCTCAACCTAGACCTCCATTTTTTGTAAACACATTTGGTCCTATAAATTTTGGAGGAATGGATGGTTATCCAAATGCTGTCCCACAGGATGTGAGAAATAGACTACCAAAATTCCAAGGTAACAATGCCATAACTGGAGATCAACACCTCAAATTCTTTGTTAACATGATGGAAGATTTTGAAATAGAATTTGAGGATGTGTATATCAAGTTGTTTATCCATACACTTGAGGAAGATGCAAGAGATTGGTATAAAGCTCACTGTCGATAACTCTATTGATTCATGGACTGAGATGAGTAATGCATTCGATTACAATATGGAGACAAAATAGATCCAAGTTTCCTTGTATCCAAGCTTGAGAACATCAAGAATAACCCTAATGAGACCGTTCATGATTTCAATACAAGGTTTAATAAGAAATTGAGAAGGCTACCTGTAATTTTGAGGCCTTGTGATGAATCTTGCTTGATCAAATATGCGAGATGCATTTGATAAAAAGGCAACCTATTACTTGAGAGACAAAAATCCTACAAACTTGAGGCAAGCTTTCACCATGGCACTTCAAATTGAAAATAATATTAAAGCTGTTGGTAAACCACTTAAGAGGGATGGTGTGAAGTTGATAAACCCTAAGAAGCCACAAACTATCAAAGGTGCTGATTTGGAGGATGTTGTCAAGACTTTTCTAGGGGCTGTCAAAGAAATTTCCTGCAAATTAGCCGGCTGAGAAAGGAATTGGGAAAAGGTCACAAGGATAGAAAAGAACTAAATACCATGATAGATTTGGCAATCATCGTAGGGGTGATCAAAGACAAGATGATAGAGGCAAAGGGATTATCGGATCTACAAATAGACAACCCCAAGCACGTGAAAATAGAGTGGTGTCTGACCCTCTAACTATAAGAGTTGCTGTTGTTCAAGAAGTAGCTGATATGGATTGGTGTGATAGATGTTTTCTTCCTCATCTACCATGTGAAATGGACCAAAAATATATAGATGATAATAATGAGAATGAAATGGATGATGACATTTGTATGATGGGTAGCTCTTCAGGTTCACAACAAGTAGCAACATCAACAGATGTGATAAGTGCAAGGACTGCTGTAACCTTTTGAGATTGCATAAAGAGCGTACCATTTCTTTCTCTTCCTCAAACTCATGATGTATATGTAGTTCAGTCCTTTGAAATTCCTAATAATGACTTTGAATACCTAAGGGCTTTAATGATCAAGAAGTATGATGGTGGTATTCCTTTAGAGGAAGATAGACAATTGTTAATGAATGTTGTGGTTGGTCAAGAAAAGGAGTACAATACTAGAAGTAAAGTTGTTAGAGAAGCTGGTCCTCAAGCCAAAACAAAGACACCCTTGCTCACAAGCATTCCCAAAGATAATCCTAGAAGAGAAACAATTGCTAAGAACCCTATTGTCCTATGCAAAATATCAGTCCTCTGCATGCCCGTCTACCAATAATACTTCTCCATCTGATGAACCTTCTTGTTTCCCTTCCAATGTTGTTTTGCCAAAGAATGTTCCATATGATATAGCCTAGGTATTGAGCCAAAGTAAAGTGAGTTTTCCCATTATTGAACTGCTCGGAATTCCCGAACATAAGAAAAGAGCTTTTGAATACTTGGGATTGAAAGAAGAAAAGAGTATACCAAGTAGAAATGTCAATGTTTTTGAAATTCCTCTTCAAAGCGTTCTTTGTCTGAAAAACCACCACCAATGGAAGATCTTGGAGAGGCACCTGAAGTGTATTTGGGGACATCCTTATTTGATTCACAATTGAATGTTGATCCATTCTTCACAACTTTGCTCATCAAAGGAAGGTTGCTTCACAATTGCATGTTTGATTCCGATGCATTATGTAATGTTATGCCTCTAGAAGTCATGAATGAGTTGGATATCAATGTGATAGCAACATATGGAAAGTGTACAACCATGGATTCAAGGGAATTGCCATTGTGGGATGTGTTAAGGGTTTAGTAGTGATACTTGCAGCCTATCCGGGTAAGAATTTAAAACTTGATGTTGTAATTGTTGACTACCCTACCAAATGGGGTATTCTTTTGTCAAGAAAGTGGGTTGCAAAGTGTTGGTGGTAGTGTTCAAATGGACATGTACTATTCCACTATTTCCATTGAGGGCAGCCTTGTCAAACTCTTTTACCTGAAAAGAATATGTTACACTTGTTTGAGGATCCCAACAATGCTTCTTATGAAGTGTTGTTTGCTGATGTAGATGTTGACAATTTCATTGGTTTTGCTCATGGAAAAGAGAATAAGATGGAAAAATCAGAGTGCCTTGGTATGGTAGGTTCTCCATGGACATTACTATTTGATGGAGCTTGCTCCAAAGTTGAAAATGGTGCTGGTATAGTGTTGGTTTCACCTAGTTTAGAGGAGTTTCCTTTTTCCTTCAAGCTCAATTTTGAATGTACTAACAACATTGCTGAGTATGAGGAATTATTATTAGGATTAAGGATTACATGGAAGTATGGAGTAAAGGATATTGTTGCTAAAGGAGATTCAGAGCTGGTTGTCAAGCAAGTAAGAAAGTTATATGCCACAAAAAATTAGCGTATGAAGCAATATAAGCATGTTGTTTGGGACTTGATTGAAATGTTTGATTCCTTTAACATTATTTACCATGATAGAAGTCTTAATGTTGCTGCTGATCAGCTGGCTGTTCTTGGTTCTAAGTTTGATAATTGCACCGTTTCACCCTTTTGTGAATATGATGTTGAAGTGCTAACAAGGCCAGATGTCTCGGATAATGTGAAACATTGGCAGATTTTTGATGATGATGCACAAGCATTGAGATTCTTACAATGCCAAGGAGATTTTTCTGGTCATAATATGTATTGGGAACCAATGGTGTGCATGAATGAAGGTAGAGAAACTTTGTTTGACAAGGATATTATACAATTGAAAACAAATACCATTCTTAAGGGTCTCGTTGCACTTGAATCCAATTTTAGCAATGTTGATTGCATCATTAATAGAAAGATGTATGCTTTAAGGGATGTGGAAGAGCATAATTTGGGAACTAAAGACAAACCAAGGAAGATCTGGTTGGGCAATCATCTCAGCAAAAAAAAGAAAAACAGTCTATGCCCAACTTTTTAAAGAAATATCAAGACTTCTTTGCTTAGTCTTATTCAGATTTGAAGGCATATAGAGAAGATTTTTTTCAACATGAGATCCCTCTTGAGGCTAAAGCCAAACCATTTAGACAACAAAAAGGCCTATTAACCCAATACTTTCCATAAAAATGAAAGAAGAGTTGAAGAAATTGAGAGATGGTGGCATCATTCACCTACTAGGTACTCTTCTTAGGTTGCCAACCTTGTGCCAGAAAAGAAGAACGGATATATCAAACTTTGTGTGGATTTTAGGAATATAAACAAAGCATCTATGAAGGCCAACTATCCTTTTCCAAAGATGGGGAATATGCTGCAGCTTGTGATAGGGTCGAAATGCTTTCTACTTTAGATGGTTTCTCCGGATATATAATCAAGTAGTTGTCAAAGAATCGAAAGACATAAGATAGCCTTCACTACTCCTTGGGGACTTATGTTTTTGTAACGATGCCTTTTGGATTGATGAATGATGGTGCTACTTTTCGAGAGGAAATGGATGTTTCCTTTGTTGGTTATATCAATGAGTTTATTGCAGTTTACCAAGATGATGATGTTGTTTTTTCAAGACAACGAGCAGACCATTTGCAACACCTAGAGAAGATGTTGATCAAATGTAGGGAGTATGGAATTTCACTTAATCCAAAGAAGTGTCATTTTGGTGTGCCAAAGGCCAAGTTGCTAGGAAATATCGTGTCCAAAGAAGGTGTTATGATATATCCTGAGAGAGTGGAAGCAATCAGTAAGGTGCCTATTCCAAGAACCAATAAGGGTATTCAATCTTTCTTTGGCCAAATCAATTTCATTAGAAGGTTTGTCTCCAATTTTTCTGAGTTGACTCTTCCAATCACAAGCATGCTAAGAAAGGATCAGGTTATTAAGTGGGAAAAGGCTGCCATCCAAGCTTTTGAAGGGATAAAGGATGCACTCAAACATACACCTGTTTTGGCAGCTCAAAACTATAAGATGCCTTTCCAAATCTTCTCTTTTACATCAAAATTTACTATTGCTTCAGTTTTGTTACAAAAGGATGAAAATGGAGTAGAGAGGCCTTTTGCTTTCTTTAGCAAGGATTTATAAGCAGCTGAATTGAGGTACACAATTATGGAGAAACAAGCATTTGCATTAGTGAAAGCAACAAAGATTTTCGGCCCTATATTTTGAGTTCAAAGGTTGTTGCTTATGTTCCCCACACCATGGTTAAAGACATATTATCTGACATGGAGATATCAAGCAAGAGATGTAGATGGGTTAACAAATTACTAGAATATGATATGGATATCCAAACAACAAAGCTGGTAAGAGGTTTAGGTCTTGCCAAACTCATGGCTAAGAGTAATTTGCAGAATGTAGAAGTGAATCAACTAGGGGAAGAAAGGGTAGATATCCTTGACAAATTGATGGTTTCTGAGTGGTACAAGGATGTGGTCTATTACCTCAAGAACTTATGTTATCCCACTCACTTAAATAAAAATCAGAAAATAGCCTGCAAGGTAGGCTTCTCGAGATATGTCATAACAGACCTTGGGCTGGCTTGGAAGAACCTTGAAGGTGTCCTCTTGAAATGCATAACTGAAGATGAAGCTCCCAAGTTGATTGCTGATTTCCATGGGGGATTTTTGGAGGAAATTTTTTTGGGAGAGTGACAACGACATAATATTTTAAGAGTTGGTTATTGGTGGCTAACTCTTTTCAAAGATGCAAACCAACTGGTTAGAAGGTGTGATAGTTGCCAATGTTTTTCAAGAAGATTGAAGGCTTCAGGATCCCTTCCTTTGTAGCCTGTATCAGTTGAGGCTCCTTTCAAACAATGGGGAATGGATTTTATTGGTGAGATTTCAGATCATTCTAGTGCAGGTTACAAGTGGATCCTTGTAAGAATCGATTATTTTACAAAATGGGTTGAGGCGGTTCCATTCCATCTAATGAAAGGAAATTACACACCAAGTGGTAATGGATTTCTTGTTAGGAAATTAAGTATTAATGTTTACATTATTTATGTATTCATTAAATACAAATGTTAGTAATTATATTATTGTTATATTAACAATAATATATTGGTTGGAGTTGTTTTAACAACTCATA
The DNA here is from genome assembly GCA_018340775.1 of Taxus wallichiana var. yunnanensis. Classification (NCBI taxonomy): domain Eukaryota; kingdom Viridiplantae; phylum Streptophyta; class Pinopsida; order Cupressales; family Taxaceae; genus Taxus; species Taxus wallichiana. The sequence continues at coordinate 915,712,877 of CM031237.1, forward strand.
TGATTTGAGTTGTGTATTGTTACGTGAGTAACAATCACAACTAAATAGAGATATTATGTAACATCCTCATATTAGACAATAGAACAAGTCGATTTTTTTTTTTCATAAATGCATTCTAGTTCTAAATACATAATTTAGAACTCACAAATCAAATAACCATTCATATAGAGATAACCATATGTAGTCAGTGACCGGGAGTACCTCCGATCTATTCATTCCATGACTCGGTAATCTACCGATCTATTCATGAGTAATAAGAGTTGGCGTTATTACTTAACCCTTCACTCCTGTGGTTCTCTTCCCTATTCTGGGATTCAGAATGCTCTGTCCAAGGAACCTAACTGAATAATTGTTACCATTATTCATCGGCATCTCATCCCTTAGACTAGGTGAATTAGGACAACGCAATCAGCAGCTTGCGATACTTTGGCCAAAGATTTGAAACATACTGTTTATGTCTCGTATTCCTTAACGGCATACTCGTCAATCTGGAATACGTCCTTCACCCCATTCTTATGTTATATAGAATGTCCTACACTGACTACTGTCAGTCCTTCCTTTCACAACTGAATCACTCGGAGGTAGATTATCAAGGTGATAATGTTATATGGATGCCCATGAGGATTAGGGATATGGTGACATACTGGTTCAACCTTGCAATTCAACCAGTGTGTCATGATACCCCGAATCTCCTAGACAGCCTTATAACATGACCACGTTCATAACCGGACCCTGAGTAACTCGTGCGAGATCAAAGTGTAAATCTTAGCGATCAATGCAAAGGGTGTCGCCATAAGTCTCCTGCATTATTGTAACTTCGAGAAGATCCTAATCTTCTCGGAGGTATAACCTGCAGTTGACTTGTGTTGTCAACCTTTAAATCCGCCTCGAAAAGATCTACTTAACAACATGCGTTACGCACTTGAGTTTCAATTACTTTAAAGACTTTTCCCTAGGTTATCCTTTCCCGATCCCTAGATTCTTCGTCTTAAGACGGCCCTCCTCTATAAAACCCATTACATGGTAGAGGTATTAAGGTCAAGCTCTCATCAAGGAGTCATTAGAATACACACGATTCTAAACAACGAATTGGACAATATCTCATAACCTTCACATGAGATTGCCATCCAAACTTCATTTGATTTATATCAGTTCTCTTAACTGAATTTATATCATACTTATTAGTATAAAGATATAATTGGTTAAGAATCCAATTTAATGTTGTCTGCCATACTAGGACTAGGGATTAGTAATTTGCCTCTGTTTGATTAGTGTTACTGTTTAGGTTCATTTTATCCCTATCTTTTAGAAAGATAATGATTTAAATATCATTTAGCTTTCGATAGAACAAATTATAACTACTAATCACTCATAAGAATTCAATCACATTTCCTTACAAGCTTTCATTGTCAATCAAAAAAGCATCCAAATTACACAAGGATAACATTACCACTCCGACATATAAACCGAAGAAGGTCAACTAACGAATTAAGAATACAACACATAAGTAACAAATACTTATTTCCATTCCTTTCAGAACTATACAAATACATTTTATGCAAGCAAAGCATACTTGATATAATGCTTAACGGAAAAGAAACATCTTTCCACATATAGTACATTTAGAAAATCAAGCTGAAATTCCTTATAAATCAAAATAAACAATCTGATCATCCTGTCAGATCTGCATTGCTTTTACCACTTACGGAAACCATCTGCAAAAATAGTCAACATGAGTCAGTTCGATGAACTGAGCATGATAAGCACTAAATTTTAAAACAATTGCAATCCGTCAATTGTTTTCATTAAACACCCTGTTTAAATGAGATCAATTATCAAACAAGTAAACATATTCAGACTATTCTTTTGTAATACAATAATGACTACAAATGTGTAACTTTATCATCGTTATAGAATAGTCCTAAACACTTCTCAAATATTTCATCAATTATTAAGAATCAAGAACGAAAGTAACTAAACAATTATCTTGAATCCAAGATCAGCAACATTGACGATCGTTACTTTCATCAGAAAAGGAAATATCATAACAACTCTTGATTACATCAATATGTTAAAACAACTCCTACTAATACAGATATCAACATGTATTAAAGTAATAGAAGAGAAGGAAACCAATCATTCACACTTCCTTCCACACAAGTTCACTCTCATACCGTCTACACATATGGAAAACATTCATTTGGTAAGTATACGAACAAGTCCGACAAGCCACAAGAAGAATCACTATTTTATTAAAAAAATAGAACACAAAGAATAAATCACGAGACGTCAATAACACACTTTGTATTATTTAAACCTTTAATTAAGCAACTACGATCGGTAGCCCCCATGCCAAACAATGATGTCTATGTACTGGGCGAGTCGGAGTGACCTTTCACAAGAAGTGACGGACAAGAAGATAACACAGCCGTTACCTGCTTTGCACAATCAACAACTCCAAATTCAAATATACACAAGAATGGATAACAATGCGAAGAAAACATATTATGTCTTCAATCCCAATAACAACCTACAGCTCGTTCAAGCCTTTCCTACTGTGTAAGGCTTTAGACCCAAGGTCAATTTCGAGGATCTCCTTTGTTGTCACAGCCGACAAGAGGCTCGAAAACATTAAGCCATGACATTTACCCATAACTAAGCAAAGAGATCTTAAAACGAAAACCACGCACCATGTACAGCCTCGCCAAACGGAAGTAAAATCAGGATGGAAGCATAACATGGGACAACGAAGCCACTTCTAAACGCAATCAGAACTGAAGGTATGTGTTTACAACCTTCTTTACAGAATCCATAACTCATGGCGTCAAGATATCAATAGGGCCAAGAACATTACTCGTTCAAACTCGGGCTTATACATACAACAGTGACATGTATACCATTCGAGGATTTAAAACAAAGTCCAAAAACAGTATTCACCGTTTAGCCTGTCCAAAGGCCGATATACAAAATATCCTTCCATACCCATGGTACCCAATGGTGTCAAAACAATAGTAAACCAACAGGCTTAAATTGAGTCAATAACACTGTTTAAATAATAAGTTCAACAGAGTTAAACAACAGTAAACAAAATAATAAAAGATAATGAATCCATCCGTGCCAACAATGGCAACATTAAAATTCAGGCATAAGCCAATTCTGAATACCGAATTTCCAACCAAGGAATCCAACGAAACCCTTACCAATATTTTTTTCGCACAAGATGGCACAGGAAGGAAACGTAGAATTTCATTCAAAGAGTATATACCACAATTTCCACAAAGGTCGCAATGAAATACATAAACACAACAAATTAACCATTCGTAATGAACTTAAATTACCATAGCGATACCATACTAGACTCAGTAACCTTCAACTATGACAACCGCCACAAAATAAACAACGAAGCCCAGAAGACCGAACATTCACACGAAAGTTCAACAAGATCTTTTCCGACAAATTACCACAATAAGCATCGACGACCAAAAATCGACAAGCATTACAGTGACCTATACCCATCACAGGAATAATCTATGGACTCTCACCGAACAGGCCGAGTAGTCGTACTTTTCATATATATATCTCCCATATTTAATCCAGAATGAAAACACGAAGAATAAAGCCACAATTCGAATTTAACAAACACCCATCAAGGGATAATTGAAAAAAATTGAACCAGAAGAGATACAGTACCAAAAATCACACAAAACCACCATAGAAAATCATTCATTTCCATAAATCATTTGAACAGAGTTGTTCTAATGAAATCACTTGAAAGACAGCAAGATATTTAAAGGTTAGGGCCTAACATGCCTGAATTTTTGCTCAAAATTCCGAAGCAGACCACTGGAAGAGCTCAGACTTCCTTTTCCTTTTCCAAGTTAGAGCGATCAACAAAATTTTGTTATCTCCATGACATATATATTTTCCTTGCTAGAGAAAAGAGCTAGATACCCTCATACTCGCCATGCAACTCAAAGAAGACTGGTGCGAAGAACCAGTGAACAGGAAAAGGAAAACCGAAAATCGCGATAAGCCAAACAAACCAACAACTTCCCAGTTTGCATGCCTTCACGCGAGTTCCGAGCTCGACTACCAAGCGCATTGAATGCATTTACACCAACTTTCCCGCTCAAACTCCACTGCCACCGACCGCCAAAGTTGGCGACAGACAAATGAAATCTCAAGTCCAATTCCAGTTTTGGCGACCTGCCACGTCGGCTTAGGTTAGCTGTTGCTAAAACCTCCGCCATGACCTGTCCTTCATACATATCCTTAGCATTTAATCCCATAGAAAATGCCGCCCATGGTTCGCACCCCTCCATAGGTCCCCATACGTTTTGTTTAATAGTTAGGTTAGTAACTTAGGTTTAGAATTTAGGATAATACTTATTCTAACCATATCACTCGTAGATACTAACTTAGGACATTAGCACTTAGCCTAGGTCTAGGTTAGATTAACACTAATCTAACCCCTAGGTTAGGTTTAGTTGTAGGTTACTAACCATTAATAATTCCAGTTAGGTCTACATTTCGTACACTCAGAAAAAGACCTACATCATACCTCCTCGAACAGGGTTAGCTCCTGTTCTGCCTTAGGCTGCAGAATCGTATGTAACCGAATTATTACCTGGTCCACGATCGAGACCTTCCGATATACTTCCATATCGGAACCAATTCATTTCACTTGATCAGCCTAAGTCATACTCTTGACTAGCTTATTAAATTCTTCTAGACTTTGCAACCTGTTCAAGGTCTGTAATTTTTAATTCATCATGAACAAACTTAAAGCAATACTTGGATCAATTCCACTGATCCAAGAATAGGTATTATAGATGGATAACTCTATAATTCATTCCGAGATCGATTAAACTCGATGTAAAATGAAATAAATAAAATAGTCTAATCATATTTCGACTACCAAGATCCGAAATCTGCAAAGAAATTACAAGATATATCAAGCATGATTTCTAAATCGAGGAACACATCCTTTTACAAGAAATCACATATCAACACTTGTATGCTCGGGAAAAACATAACAGCGAGGTGTTACATGCTTCCCTCTAAAAAGATTCATCGTCCCGATGAATTACATATTAATTTAACCTTCGAGTTAATCAATTTATTAGTACACAACAACAATGTGACTACTTCCATATTTGAATAGTTCCGAAAATCAATGTCACAACACATTTTATTCAACTTTGAATAGTATTTTCCGTCATCAGGCTTTCATAAATACTTAAAAACAATAAGTTCATCAAAGTATGTTTTGTCAATGATTTCATTCATTGAAAGAGAGAAGGAAAAAAGCAATTTTCATCTCTTCCGATTTTCCCAAGTTGCACTTTTTTCGTTAAACTGGTCCCACTGGACCTTACATTGCTGAATATCACGATTTCTTAAATGCAAATGGCGAGTTTCCAGCACTCGTGTGGGTTTAACCACGATTATTCCTAGGTCTTGGACCTGCAAGGAATTCCAATTTAAAACATGTGACAGATCTGAAACGTATTTCTTAAGCAAAGAAATATGGAAAACATCATGCATGCGAGATAAAGCAGGTGGCAATGCTAAATGATAAGCTATAGGATTGATTATTTCGACAATTTCGAAAGGTCCCACGAATCGAGGTGACAATTTGGCAGCCTTGCCAAAAGTTATAGAACTCTTTCTGGGTTTAACACGAAGAAAAACCTTATCACCAAGCTCAAACTTTCTATCAACCCGCTTAAGGTCAGCATAGCTCTTACGCCCATCCGCCGCTTCCTTTAATCTTTCACGAATTAGCTTAACTTGCTGTTCCATTTATGTGAGAATCTCTGGTCCAATTACCACTCTATCCTCAACACTTTGTCCCAACTAACAGAGTTCTGCACTTTCTTCCATAAAGTGCTTCAAATGGTGCCATTTTGAGAGATGAATGAGAAGTGTTGTTGTATGCGAACTCAACTAATGGAAGATACTCTTCCCATTTATACTGTTGATCCATGCAATACATCCGCAACATGTCCTCCAACACTTGATTTACTCTTTCAGTTTGTCCATCCGTTTCCGGATGATATGCAGAACTGAAGTTTAGTTTTGTTCCAAGAGCTGTATTAAGCATTTGCCAAAACCTTGACGTCATTCTTGGATCTCTGTCAGATATAATCAATTCTGGTACACCATGCAATCTGAAAATTTCGTGCACGAATCTTTTGGCTAGCACTGGTGAATCATCCTTTAGATTTCCAGCGATGAAATGAGCTACCTTAGTCAGTTTATCTACAACTACCAGGATAACATCATGTTTATTCCTGGACATGGGTAGTCCTTGTACAAAATCCATGGTTATTACTTGCCATTTGTACTGCGGTATGCTATGAGGATATAGCAGTCTAGCAGGGTGCACATGTTCTACCTTCACCCGCTGACGTTCCAGACAATGAGTCACAAAATTAATCACATCCTTTTTCATACCTTTCCAAAAGTATTGTTGTTTCAAATCAGCTAGCATTTTTGTGATACCTGGGTGTCCAGAGAAAGGTGAATTATGAAATTCAACTAACAACTTCTTTCTCAATTCATTCAGCATAGGTACATATACCCTGTTTTCATAATGCAAGATTCCTTCATTATCAAAATGAAAACCTTTATACCTTATATCCTTAGGTTCTGCAGCAAGCACTACTTTTACTTGCTGAAAGTATGCATCTGATTCTGAGGCACTTTTTACCTCGTCTTTAAACTGAGTTCTTAATGTTATAAGAGCAGAAATGTGCCTCCTACGACTTAGAGCATCAGCTACTCTATTCTCCTTCCCTTTGATATAGCTTATATCAAAGTCATATTGTGATAAAAATTCTAACCACCTTCTCTATCTGGCATTCAGATTGGGCTGAGTAAAAATGATTTCAGTCCCAAGTGATCGGTTTTCAACTCAAAAGGTTTCCCAAGTAAGTAGTGTCTCCAGACTTGAAGTGCATGAACAATGGCAGCAAATTCCAAATCATGAGGGGCATAATTCAGCTCATGTATCTTAAGTTTTCTACTTTCATAAGCAATGACTTGATCATTTTGTAGCAAAAACACCTCCAAGGCCTTCCCCGAAGCATCCGTTACAACAATAAAATTCCCATTAGGTCTGCAGTATGCAGCTAAAATAGGTGCGAAGTCAACTAGTCCTTCGACTTTTGAAAGTCGCTTCGCACTTGTCATTCCACATGAATTTCTTATCCTTCTTTTGTAAAGAAGTTATTGGTGCAAACTATTTTAGAAAAATTCTTTACAAATTTTATATAGTAACTGCAAGAGACCCATGAAGCTTCTTACTTCATGTACATTCTTTAGCACAGTGCCATTCAATTATTGCCACTATTTTTGAAGGATCTACAGACAATTCCTTCTTTACCTATGACATGACCCAAATAGTGAACTTCTGAATCATAGAAAGAACATTTGGATAACTTACCATACAACTTCCTTTTTCTTAGAATTCCCAAAACTATCTTTAAATGCTCATTATGCTCCTCAACGCTTTTAGAATAAATGAGAATATCATCCAAGAATACAAGTACAAACTTGTCTAGGTATTCTTGAAAAATATTGTTCATTAAGTTCATAAAGGCTGCGGGTGCATTAGTTAACCTGAAGGGTAGAACTGTGAATTCATAATGTCCGTACCTTGTTCAGAAAGCTGTTTTATGAATATCTTCCTCTATAATCCTTAACTGATGATAACCAGATCGAAGGTCTATCTTAGAATAAACCGCTGCTCCACGCATCTGATCAAACAGATCGTCGATCCTAGGAAGTGGATATCGGTTCTAGATTGTTTCTTTGTTCAACATCCGATAATCAATACACAGCCTTAGTGTTCCATCCTTCTTTTTCACGAATATTACAGGCGCACCCCAAGGTGAAACACTTGGTCTAATCAAACCTTTTGTCAAAAGTTCATGCAACTGTGCCTTAAGCTCGACTAACTCAGTAGTAGTCATCCGATAAGGTGCTTTGGAAATAGGTTCTGTTCCTGGCTTGATTTCAATGGTGAAGTCAAATTCTCTCTTGGGTGGTAACCCTGGTAATTCTTCAGGAAAAACATCCCTGAAACTTTGTAACAAAGGAATTTGCTTCATGTAATCACCATCTTCTTCTGAAGATTCAGATATCTTTACTGCATAAAGAGTACAACCTTTATTCTTAGCCTTTTTAAGCTACATAGCTGACAGTTTTCTAACTGAAATTTCCCATTTCACCCCTTGAATCTCTGCTGTTTTCAGCTGATCATCTAAACACTTTATGTTCTTTTCATAGCAATCTACCTTTGCCTTATGGTCAGCTAACCAATTGACACCAATAATAATGTCATATGATCCTAAAGGTGTAACATAGAGATCAACTTCCGTGGAGAAGTTAGGTAAATCAAGGACTGCCCCAAAAAGACACTCACTCACCGTATGAACAGTTATTACCATACTCTACGTCCCAAGATTTATCCATTTTTCCAGCTTTTCTTTTAAGTTTAGAAGCAAGTTTATTAGAAATAAAACATTCAAGAGCTCTGTATCAAAAGAATTGTGACAGTATGCCGAATAACTTACCCTGAACTTCTATAGGTGTTACTTGCTTTTCAGCTTGCTTGTCTACTACTGCAAAGCATGTATCTTATGCTGCTGATTACAATCATCCTTCTTCAAAGGGCATTGATTAGCATAGTGGTCCTTGCCACAATTGTAGCAGCCTCCTACAGGTCCCTTCTTAGGCTTAGAATTACCTCCAAATTGTAATTGTCACGCTGTCCTCCATAGGGCTTCTGCCCATTGTTATAATTTTTAACAAAATTATCCCTTACATTTCCAGCAGGCTTATTTACTGCTGCTTTCTTATTGTTATCCCCTAGAAACTTACTCTTGTTTCCAAACTTTTTCCACGGTCCTTTTCTGGGTGCAAGAGAGGTTGAAGAAGGGTTTGCAGTCTTCTTCCGCACTTCCTCCTTATGAGCAGAAATAGCCTTTAATTTCTGTTCTTGCCTAATGGCCTTCTCAACAACTCCTTCCATAGTGGTTGGACTGTGAACATCGACCTCTCCCCCTATCACGGGATTCAATCCCATGATGAATTTCCGTATTCTCGAACTTTTCGTCGATGACGATCTTTGCGGTACATACTTAAGGAGTTTTGTAAACCGCTCCCGAATTGATTACTGTTAGCTTCCCTTGAGCTAAGTTCTGAAATTTTGTCATTTTCGATCATAGAAAAGTTGTGGCAGCCAACGTTGCCTAAAATAGCCTTTAAATTGATCCCAAGTAATATTGGTCTCATCAATGTTTAGTTCATCTTTACGGCTATCCCACCACGAAGATGCTTCGTGGGAAAGCCGATAGGCTCCCAAATAGCTTTGGTTTCCTCTCGAAAAGTTCCTTATTGCAAAGTACTTCTCCATTTCGCTGAGCCGCCTCAACTCCATCTCCTAATGTGGTGCCATCATACTTAGGTGGACTTATCCTTTTTATATCATTAGTGAGTTCTGCTGCCAATCTGGCCTTTTTGTTTTCTGGTTGGACAGGTGCATTCATAGCATTAACATCAACACCCATATTGGGGTTGTCCTCAGGAGGTGGCTAATTATTATTATCGCCTTCTTCATCCTCCTCATTTCCCATCACCTGCTTGTTCCAATACAATAAGCGATCTCTTGTGTCTAACAGGCAGCAAGGATCTCATCAAGTTTTTGGTTGTTACCGCTCCTCCTTCGGTGGAGCATTATACACAATGTTCCCCTTGTTCCAACCATTTTATGTTACAAGAAAATTTAGGTTTTTATCGATTATGGACACAATAGGTCCAAGAGCTGCAACCTTCACTCGATACCAAGATGTAACATCCTCATTTTAGACAATAATAGAACAAGTCGATTTTTTTTTTTTTTTTGATAAATGCATTCTGGTTCTAAATACATAATTTAGAACTCACAAATCAAATAACCATTCATATAACAGATAACCATATGCAGCTGTAATGACTCGGAGTACCTCCGATCTATTCATTCCATGACTCGGTAATCTACCGATCTATTCATGAGTAATAAGAGTTGGCGTTATTACTTAACCCTTCACTCCTGTGGTTCTCTTCCCTATTCTGGGATTCAGAATGCTCTGTCCAAGGAACCTAATTGAATAATTGTTACCATTATTCATCGGCATCTCATCCCTTAGATAAGGTGAACTAGGACAATGCAATCAAGCACTTGCGATACTTTGGCCAAAGATTTGAAACATATTGTTTATGTCTCGTATTCCTTAACGGCATACTCGTCAATCTGGAATACGTCCTTCACCCCATTCTTATGTTATATAGAATGTCCTACACTGACTACTGTCAGTCCTTCCTTTCACAACTTAATCACTCGAGGTAGATTATCAAGGTGATAATGTTATATGGATGCCCACGAGGATTAGGGATATGGTGACATACTGGTTCAACCTTGCAGTTCAACCAATGTGACATGATACCTCGAATCCCTAGGCAGCCTTATAACATGACCACGTTCATAATCGGTCCACCCTAAGTAACTCATGCGAGATCAAAGTGTAAATCTTAGCGATCAATGCAAAGGGTGTCGCCATAAGTCTCCTGCATTGTTGTAACTTCGAGAAGATCCTAATCTTCTCGGAGGTACAACCCTGCAGTTGACTTGTGTCGTCAACCTTTAAATCCGCCTCGAAAAGATCTACTTAACAACATGCGTTACGCACTTGAGTTTCAATTACTTTAAAGACTTTTCCCTAAGGTTAGCCTTTCCCGATCCCTAGATTCTTCGTCTTAAGACGGCCCTCCTCTATAAAACCCATTACATGGTAGAGGTATTAAGGTCAAGCTCTCATCAAGGAGTCATTAGAATACACCTGATTCTAAACAACAGAATTGGACAATATCTCATAACCTTCACATGAGATTGCCATCCGAACTTCATTTGATTTATATCAGTTCTCTTAACTGAATTTATATCATACTTATTAGTATAAAGATATAATTGGTTAAGAATCCAATTTAATGTTGTCTGCCATACTAGGACTAGGGATTAGTAATTTACCTCTGTTTGATTAGTGTTCTGTTTAGGTTCATTTTATCCCTATCTTTTAGAAAGATAATGATTTAAATATCAATTTAGCTTTCGATAGAACAAATTAGAACTACTAATCACTCATAAGAATTCAATCACATTTCCTTACAAGCTTTCATTGACAATCACAAAAGCATCCAAATTACACAAGGATAACATTGCCACTCCGATATATAAACCGAAGAAGGTCAACTAACAGAATTAAGAATACAACACATAAGTAACAAATACTTATTTCCATTCCTTTCATAACTATACAATTACATTTTATGCAAGCAGCATACTTGATATAATGCTTAACGGAAAAAAAACATCTTTCCTCATATAGAACATTTAGAAAATCAAGCTGAAATTCCTTATAAATCAAAATAAATAATCTGATCATCCCATCGATCTGCATTGCTTTTACCACTTATAGAACCATCTCGCAAAAATAGTCAACATAAGTCGGTTCGATGAACCGAGCATGATAAGCACTAACTTTTAAAACAATTGCAATCCGTCAATCAAGCTTTCGTTAAACACCCCTGTTTAAATGAGATCAATTACCAAACAAGTAAACATATTCGTAGACTATTCTTTTGTAATACAATAATGACTACAAACGTGTAACTTTATCATCATTACTGAGAATAGTCCTAAACACTTCTCAAATATTTCATCAAATATTAAGAATCAAGAACGAAAGTAACCAAACAACCATTTGAATCCAAGATCAGCAACATTGGACAGATCATTACTTTCATCGAAAAGGAAATATCATAACAACTCTTGATTACATCAATATGTTAAAACAACTCCTACTAATACGTATATCAACATGTATTAAAGTAATAGAAGAGAAGGAAACCAATCATTCACACTTCCTTCCACACAAGTTCACTCACTGTATCGTATACACATATGGAAAACATTCATCCGGGTAAGTATACGAACAAGTCTCGACAAGCCACAAGAAGAATCACTATTTTATTAACAAAATAGAACACAACAATAAATCGGTCGAGACGTCAACAAAGACACTCGTATTATTTAAACCTTTAATTAAGCAACTACAATCAAGAGCCCCATGCCAAACAATGATGTCTATCTACCAGTGCAGACTCAAAGTGACCTTTCACAAGAAGCAACAGACAAGAAGATAACACACCAAGTTACTGCTTTGGTACAGTCAACAACTCCAAATTCAAATATACACAAGAATGGATAACAATGCGAAGAAAACATATTACGTCTTCAATCCCAATAACAACCTACATGCTGCTCAAGCCTTTCCTACTGTGTAAGGCTTTAGACCCAAGGTCAATTTCGAGGATCTCCTTTATTGTCACACCGACAAGAAAGAGGCTCAAAACATTAAGCCATGACATTTACCCATAACTAAGCAAAGAGATCTTAAAACAAAACCACGCACCATGTACACCTCGCAAACGGAAGTAAAATCGGGATGGAAGCATAACATGGGACAACGAAGCCACTTCTAAACGCAATCGAATCAAGGTATGTGTTTACAACCTTCTTTACGAAAGCCATAACTCATGGCATCAAGATATCAACAGGGCCAAGAACATTACTCGTTCAACTCGGGCTTATACATACAATAGTGACATGTATACCATTCGAGGATTTAAAACAAAGTCCAAAAACAATATTCACCGTTAGCCTTGTCCAAAGGCTGATATACAAAATATCCTTCCATACCCATGGTACCCAATGGTGTCAAAACAATAGTAAACCAACAGGCTTAAATTGAGTCAGTAACACTGTTTAAATAATAAGTTCAACAGAGTTAAACAACAGTAAACAAAATAATAAAAGATAATGAATCCATCCGTGCCAACAATGGCAACATTAAAATTCAGGCATAAGCCAATTCTGAATACCGAATTTCCAACCAAGGAATCCAACGGAACCCTTACCAATATTTTTCGCACAAGATGGCACAGGAAGGAAACGTAGAATTTCATCCAAAGAGTATATACCACAATTTCCACAAAGGTCGCAATGAAATATATAAACACAACAAATTAACCGTCGTAATGAACTTAAATTACCATAAATGCGATACCATACTAGACTTTTTAACCTTCAACTATGACAACCGCCACAAAATAAACAACGAAGCTCAAGTAAGACCGAACATTCACACGAAAGTTCAACAAGATATCTTTTCCGACAGATACACACAATAAGCATCGACGACCAAAATCGACAAGCATTACATAAAGACCTATACCCATCACAGAATAATCTATGGACTCTCACCGAACAGCCGAGCAATCATACTTTTCATATATATATCTCCCATATTTAAGCGAGAATGAAAACATGAAGAATAAAACCACAATTCGAATTTAACAAACACCCATCAAGGGATAATTGAAAAACATCGAACCGAGAAGAGATACAAAAGACAAAAATCACACAAAACCACCATAGAAAATCATTCATTCCATAAATCATTTGAACAGAGTTGTTCTAATGAAATCACTTGAAAGACAAAGAAGATATTTAAAGGTTAGGGCCTAACATGCCCGAATTTTTGCTCAAAATTCGAAGCGCACCACTTTGGAAGAGCTCGGACTTCCTTTTCCTTTTCCAAGTTAGAGCGATCAACAAAATTTTGTTATCTCCATGACATATATTTTCCTTGCCAAAGAAAAGTGCTAGATACCCTCATACTTGCCATGCAACTCAAAGAAGATCAAAAGAACTAGTGAACAGCCAGAAGGAAAACCGAAAATCGCGATAAGCCAAACAAACCAACAACTTCCCAGTTTGCATGCCTTCACGCGAGTTCCGAGCTCGACTACCGAGTGCATTGAATGCATTTACACCAACTTTCCCACTCAAACTCCACTGCCACCGACCGCCAAAGTTGGCGACAGACAAATGAAATCTCAAGTCCAATTCCAGTTTTGGCGACCTGCCACGTCGGCTTAGGTTAGCTGTTGCTAAAACCTCCACCATGACCTGTCCTTCATACATATCCTTAGCATTTAATCCCATAGAAAACGCCGCCCATGGTTCGCACCCCTCCATAGGTCCCCATACGTTTTGTTTAATAGTTAGGTTAGTAACTTAGGTTTAGAATTTAGGATAATACTTATTCTAACCATATCACACGTAGATACTAACTTAGGACATTAGCACTTAGCCTAGGTCTAGGTTAGATTAACACTAATCTAACCCCTAGGTTAGGTTTAGTTTTAGGTTACTAACCATTAATAATTCCAGTTAGGTCTACATTCTCGTACACTCAGAAAAAGACCTACATCATACCTTCTGAACAGGGTTAGCTCCTGTTCTGCCTTAGGCTGCAGAATCGTATGTAACCGAATTATTACCTGGTCCACGATCGAGACCTTCCAGATATACTTCATTTCACTTGAAGTCATACTCAGCCTAAGTCATACTCTTGACTAGCTTATTAAATGCTTCTAGACCTTAAACTCGACTGAAATTCAAGGTCTGTAATTTTAATTCATCATGAACAAACTTAAAGCAATACTTGGATCAATTCCACTGATCCAAGACTAGGTATTATAGATGGATAACTCTATAATTCATTCCGAGATCAGATTAAACTCAGATGCAAAATGAAATAAATAAAAGAGTCTAATCATATTTCGACTCAGTCAAGATCTGAAATCTGCAAAGAAATTACAGTACATATCAAGCATGATTTCTAAATCGAGGAACACATCCTTTTACAAGAAATCACATATCAACACTTGTATGCTCAGGAGAAAGTAACAACAGTTCAGGGTGTTACATGCTTCCCTCCTAAAAAGATTCATCATCCCGATGAATTACATATTAATTTAACCTTCAGGTTAATCAATTTATTAGTACACAACAATGTGACTACTTCCATATTTGAATAGTTCCAGAAATCAATGTCACAACACATTTTATTCAACCTGAATAGTATTTTCTCGTCATCGTGCTTTCATAAATACTTAAAAACAATAAGTTCATCAAAGTATGTTTTGTCACATGTATTTCATTCTTGAAAGAGAGAAGGAAAAGCAATTTTCATCTCTTCCAGATTTTCCCAAGTTACACTTTCTTCGTTAAACCGGTCCCACCGACCTTACATTGTTGAATATCACGATTTCTTAAATGCAAATGGCGAGTTTCCAGCACTCGTGTGTGAGTTTAACCACGATTATTCCCGGTCTTGGACCTACAAGGAATTCCAATTTAAAACATGTGACAGATCTGAAACGTATTTCTTAAGCAAAGAAATATGGAAAACATCATGAATGCGAGATAAAGCAGTGTGCAAAGCTAAACGATAAGCTACGGATTGATTATTTCAACAATTTCGAAAGGTCCCACGAATCGAGGTGACAATTTGGCAGCCTTGCCAAAAGTTATAGAACTCTTTAAGGTTTAACACGAAGAAAACCTTATCACCAAGCTCAAACTTTCTATCAACCCGCTTAAGGTCAAAGATAGCTCTTACTCGCCTATCCGCCGCTTCCTTTAATCTTTCACGAATCAGCTTAACTTGCTGTTCCATTTACGTGAGAATCTCTCGTCCAATTACCACTCTATCCTCAACACTGTCCCAACTAACAGGAGTTCTGCACTTTCTTCCATAAAGTGCTTCAAATGGTGCCATTTTGAGAGATGAATGATAAGTGTTGTTGTATGCGAACTCAACTAATGGAAGATACTCTTCCCATTTATACTATTGATCCATGCAATACATCTCGCAACATGTCCTCCAACACTTGATTTACTCTTTCAGTTTGTCCATCCGTTTCCGGATGATATGCAGAACTGAAGTTTAGTTTTGTTCCAAGAGCTGTATTAAGTGTTTGCCAAAACCTTGACATCATTCTTGGATCTCTGTCAGATATAATCAATTCTAGTACACCATGCAATCTGAAAATTTTTTGCACGAATCTTTTGGCTAGCACTGGTGAATCATCCTTTAGATTTCCAGCGATGAAATGAGCTACCTTAGTCAGTTTATCTATAACTACCAGGATAACATCATGTTTATTCCTAGACATGGGTAGTCCTTGTACAAAATCCATGGTTATTACTTGCCATTTGTACTGCGGTATGCTATGAGGATATAGCAGTCCAGCCAAAGGGTGCATATGTTCTGCTTTCACCGCCGACGCCCAGACATAATGAGTCACAAAATTAATCACATCCTTTTTCATACCTTTCCAAAAGTATTGTTGTTTCAAATCAGCTAGCATTTTTGTGATACCTAGGTGTCCAGAGAAAGGTGAATTATGAAATTCAACTAACAACTTCTTTCTCAATTCATTCAAGATAGGTACTACTTGGCAGTCCTTCCTTTCACAATCGAGCTTCATGATCACATCCGGCTGAACTAGCAGCATGAGAATGGAGGATGGAGGCATCGGAGGCTGGAGGTCAGACAACGACCTCTCGTCAGTCACCAACGACGGGGCCGCACAGAATGATTTGGTGGCACAGGTGTGCAGTGTGAGTACTTGTTTTTTGAGTTTTGCAGTGTTCCAGATTCAGTTGTGTGGTGTGAATTTCAGCTTGGTGTGATTATTTTTCAGAGTTCATGTTGTGTGTTGAATAAGTGAAATGTTCACATTGAGGGGGGAACATGATCAGCATGATCCAATGTTCCATTTTCAGTTTTTCAGTTGAGTATGTGGCTTTTCCTATTTCCCCAAATGAAAAAAACATAGTACAGAACAAATAACACAGTGAAACGCAGCATCATGAGGCTTGATGAGGTAGAATGCCTCGATGTGTTCTCGTTCGTACCTAGGTTTATGGTTAGCCTCTTTAAAACCATTGAAGGTTGTTCGATGTGTTCTTGCTTGAGTTCCCACACTGCTAGGTCAGATGTGTTCCCTAGAGTGACTAGTTGATAAGCAGATGATTCCTAAGCGTGTTCCCATCCTCGTCGGTCAGATGTATTCCCGACAATGCTTGGTCGATAAGAAGTTGATGTGTTCCTTCTTCTACCTTCAGCCCGAGTGTGTGCCAAGATCATGAGCGCGCAGAGGCGGCAGGATGCAAAGGAAGTGTGAAAGTTCTTTTGTTACCATGTAAACATTAAGGGGGGGAATGTTAGGAAATTAAGTATTAATGTTTACATTATTTATGTATTCGTTAAATACAAATGTTAGTAATTATATTATTGTTATATTAACAATAATATATTGGTTGGAGTTGTTTTAACAACTCATATGATTTGAGTTGTGTATTGTTACGGGAGTAACAATCACAACTAAATAGGAGATATTATAGGATTGAGTGGTTCCATAATAATAGGGAATCCTCTCCTATATATGTGTAATGGAGTTCGATTGAAGATATAGAGAATTATGGTTCGTATCTTGTGTAAATATGTAGTGTTCCATTATTTCTTCTTGAATCATATCATATACTGATTGGGGTTCCAGCTTAAGATTGTGTCCGATAATGCTATGTGTTTTAGAGCCAAGCCTTTGATGGCAATGTGCAATGAATATGGGATAAATCTGACCTATTCTTCAAACTACAACCCACAAGGGAATGGGAAATGAATCAAGTAACAAAAACTTTCTCAAGATCATTAGAAGAACCTTGGAAATCAATAAGAAGAAATGGGGAGAGCAGTTGAAATTTTTAGTTTGGGATGATAGGATAACTCCAAAAAGAGCAACCGGTAAAATCCCATTTGAACCGGTGTATGGAACTTAGTCTTTGCTACCATTACACCTGCAATTATCCACTTTTCGCTTTTCCCAGCAGTTCGAAGATCAATAACATGGCCCATATGAATCAAGAATCGATCATATCATTGAGTTAGATGAAGAAAGGAGAGCTTCTCATCAAAGTCATGTCGTGTTTAGGGAGAAATTGAAGAAGTTGTTTCATAAGAAGGTCACCCTAGAGCCTTCAAAGTGTTGGAGATCTAGTTTTGTTGTGGGATAGTAGGCATGAAGAAAAGGGAAAGAATGGAAAATTTGATGCTCTATGGATGGGCCCTTATGCCATTGATATCAGGATTGGAGAAAATACATTTTTTCTCAAGGATTTGGATGGGGATTTGTTGGAGCTGCCTGTTAATGGCATACATTTAAAACACTTTTTGGATTAAATCCCCAAAGGAGGTATGCAAAAGTTGTACATTTTGTATAGCCCTTATTTTTATTTTGTCTTTTCCTTGTTTTTGCTATTGTTGGCTTGTGGTTTTCCCTTTTGTCCTTGGCAACCATTGTTGGTGTGGTTCTCTCACTTTGTTTTTGGTGAAAATTCTAGTTTTTAGGGCTGCTATGCATGTTTTGACTCCTTGCCCAATGGATTTCTGGCACTTGGTCTACATTGTGATCTTGTGGCACTCACTGGGAGTGCCCATCCCCAAGCAAGAGCCAATGTTGGTGCAATTTATGGGTTTTCACACTTTACTCTAATTCTCCATGTTCCATTTTTACTCCAAAATGTCCATGTGGCTTGATCTGAAGATCTGTAACTCATTTTTTCAGTTGGTTGTTTTCAACTGCCCTCAATGTTGTTATTTTACCCCTTTTTGAAACAAAATCCAAGTTTCCCCTTTATTTGTGCCCTAGTTTTTCATGTTGCATGGGCTGCGTTTTTTTTCCTTGGCCAAAGAGTGAAAGAAACCCATGTTTGATCGAATTCCATTTTTATGAAGGTGTTATCTACTCCCTCAATTATTGAATGCAAACAAGTAGATAGGTGTGATCCCTAACTACAAATGACATACAAAACATCTATCTATCCTTGAGTGTCTTGTGTAGATTTCTAATGTTGTTCAAGTTGTGAAGGAGATTAAATGATACCAACACATTACAAAGGAATGCACATAGTTGGTACTAAAATTTTGACCTTGATTAGACTTGTCTAGACTATATAGCTTTAAAAGATTCTTTCCTTAAATAATTCCATATCCTAGAGTTTGATTAGAAGTGTATAAGTGCTCTCAAGGATATTAAACAAGGCACTACTAAAAGTGTTAGAGAGTATGATGCTCATTTCAAAACACTATTATCCTAGCTTTCTTATGATATTCATGCAATCCAACATGCGCAATGGTTCATTAGGGGCCTAGTAACACCTTTTAGAAGGGTGCTATCATATAAGACATACACTGATCCATGTGAAGCACTCAAATAAACTTTATGCATTGAGGCAGTTGGAAGTATGGACACTGGGGTGAGCCCATTTTTAGAAGCAAAAATCCTAGCTATGGCGAAGCGAAGTTGAAGAATCTATCAGCAAATTTAGCACATGAGATGTGCACAGGTATTTGGTGTACAGATTTTGAATTAGAAGGTCAAACAAGGGATAAATGTCCCTACATACCAGTATGATCATTACTACTCAACCGTGAGATATGTCACTTAGAACATGATGTTAGCCATTGCCTATTGTTACAATGTGTGATAAGGAAGAAAATCTCTTGCTATTGTTAAATCAGATCCATGACTCATGACATGGAAGAATATTGGCTGATTAGTCAAATCCATGATGCTATAGACATTGGTGTATGATAGACAGGAGTTTTAGATAACTCTAAAGGAAAGAACGAGCATTAGGATCAAGATCACAATTAGGTGTGCCATGATTGGAGTGAAGGGCATTTTGAAGGTGGTCATAGCAGAGCTTGAATATACCATGGTGGATTTAGAGGACGAGGTTATGGTAGTGGAGAAGGTGAGTTCCCACGCGAACATGTTATACATGTGGATCTCTTGACCACTACAGAAAAAATATCCTCATAATATTACATGTTCTTTCTATGGAAATAATAATAGTTATGAGGAATGCTTGGACTTGTATGAGCATCTTAGTAAGAATTATAAACAAGAAAATAAAGGCACATGGATGTGTAGGATAAAGCGTGTTGTGGAAAATAAGTGGATGCCCAAGTTGGGAGTAGAATCCGACGCATTATAGGTAAAGATCATGACCTGTGCTGAAGTGGCTCATGCTAAAGAAGAATTGTAGAAGAAGCCTACCATCAGTAAGGAGGAGGTTCTACATGCATGATACCCAGATCCTTCCCATCAGAAGGAGGTTTACTAAGAAACCATGGAGGTACTCAATAATATTTAGGGTGAAATAAAGTCTTTAAGGGAGCAATCACGAAAGATGGAGAAAAAGAAAGCATCAGAGACAATCCAAACTGATATGGATGACTTGAGAGAAGTGTGCAAATTGTTGCACCAGAGAATATCATTCCACTGTTGGGGAATTGGTTAAAAGGAAACACTTCATGTGCAAGTACTGAGACTAGATGACAAATCCTACATGTAAATATTCCCCCTTATAGCCTAGATTATGACAAGAAAATAACTCTGAATGTTGTTGTGGATGAGTGGTTATTGAGTAATATACTGATTGATATAGGTGCAAAATTCAATGTTCTTACCTTAGATACATGGGTGCAAATGGGGATACATCCATTATATCCATCCTCTAATGTATTTTTCATGGCTAACAAGACTAAGGCCACTCCCATCAGAGTTTTAAAAGAAGCATCCATTACCATCTAAGGAGCCAAGCTCACTAGAGATTTTGAGGTTTTAGTGCTTTGGAAGAGTCGATAGCTTCCCGATCTATTGGGGAATCCTTGGTACTATGCAAATAATGTTGATATTCAGTTCAAAAAGGGTTATATCATCTTTGAAAACAAGGAGGAAAGAGTTATTATCCCTTTAACAGATGGAAAATTTACACCCTATGTTGATCCCTTGAGTGAAGAAGACCTGAATAGGATTTATGTATGCATCATCCGGGATCCAGAGGTGCTTGAGTCATGTAAAGAAGGAATCCTTCAATGGGATGATGCATACGATCTATTAGAGATACTACAAGTTTTTCTTGTGATAAATGGGCTCATAGCACTTATGAGTTGGTAGGGAGCAAAGTAAAGAGCATATTTCCTAGGGTCGACTACCTTGTTACACTAGAGAAGGAGACCCTATGGTGTTCTTGTGCACCATGGAAAAATAGTGGATAGACCCATTAGAGAGAAGGAATATGCTAGCATATACCCTACGCGGAAAGTAGCGAGCTGGTGGGTGGTCCACAAGGATAATCTTATAGGATGGAATGAAATTAGGATTGCTCTTGCCACTATTTTCTTCAAGACCAATACACCTACTCAAATCTACACTTATCATGGTAATCAACTTGTTCAACACCACGTTCAACAGTGTTAGAGACTCTAGACAGAGATGTGGGAAGCTTTACCACCTTCGCTCTAGGTGCACAAGTTTTATTACAATCTACATGAATACGTGAGTTCTTGGTATGTATATGCAAAAATCCATAGAGAGACTAGAAATTGGTAGGATTTATTTACAAAAATGACCCATATGTTTGACTTCTTCTCTACCAAGCCTCTGGTGAAAGAAGCATTAAAATTCATAAAGCACTTAACTATGGGAGATAGTACCAAGGATAAAGAACTCATTCAGGAGTTATTTGATGAAGGAAACTTAGGAGCATGTTTTATTGAAGAAATAGAGGCCGATGCCACACTACTTCAATGTGCTTACCTTGAGAAAGAAAAAGTAAAAAGGGTCTACTTAGTGGATGTTGAAGAAGTAGAAAATATAGATGTAAACCATTCAACAGGTAGGCGTGAGGTGTTTGATAGTGCAAATAAGACCATGTGCACCTATCATGAACCTACGAAGACAAAGAAAATGAATATTGGATCAGATGTTGATCCTAAGGAGGCCATAATTGGAGACTATTGGTCGAATCAATTGGCAAAAATCATAGGGTTACTACGGGATTATCAAGATTTATTCCTTGGGGTACCATAAGATTAAAGGCGTGCATGAATGATTTGGAGATATGATGATAAATCTTAAAGAGGGTGTGCACCCAGTTAGAAAGAGACCCTACAGGATGAACCCCAACTTGTGCAAAAAGTTCAAAGAAGAAATTGACAAAATGTTGAAGTCTAGAATTATCAAGCCCTTGGACGAGTTAGAATGGGTTAGTCTAATGGTGATCATTATTAAGAAGGATGGTTAGATTAGGATCTATGTGGACTACAAGGAGCTGAATGCTACATGTGTGACTGATCCCTTTCCTACGCCATTCACTGAGAAGATACTAGAAGGCATTGCAGGGTGTGAAATCTATTCATTTACAGATGGGTTCTCTAGGTATCATCAGGTTAGGATTTCCTAGCAGGATCAAGAAATACTACTTCTACTACTGAATGGGGTAACTTCTCCTATACCGTGATGCCTTTTGGCTTGAAAAACACACATGTTGTATTTTCACACATATTTGTTTAGGAATTTAAATATTTTATTCATCACTTCTTACAAGTTTACTTAGATGATTGGATGGTGTATGGACTAGTCAAAGACCATTGTGATAATTTGTGCTTAATGTTTGAAAGATGTAGACATTTGAGTATCTCTTTGAACATCAAGAAGTGTATATTTGCTACATTATTTGGAATACTTTGTTAGGACACATAGTCTATAAGGAAGGTTTGTTGGTTGATCCAAATAAGGTCATAAATCATTATTGGCCTAAAAGATCCTACTAGTCGAGTGATGTGTGTGGATTTTTAGGTTATATAGGATATTACAGAATTTTATTAAAGGATATGCTAAGATTTCTGCACCCTTAGAAGAGTTAGTCAAAGGAAAAGGGATGTTTTACTAGGTAGAACAATAGTAGCATGCATTTGAGGCATTAAAATAGTGACTTACTACAAAGTGCCTATTTTTCACTTTCCTCATGGGATCAACTGTTTCATGTACATGTGGATGCCTCTAGCACATCTATTGGCATAGTATTGGCTTAGCCAATGGGAACATATTGTAGATCATCTTATATGTTTTGCAAGTAAAAAGTTTACTCTGTAGAGTAGAACTATACAACAACCAAGCATGAGGCCTTGTCGATGATCTAAGTGTTTCACTCGAAATGTTTCAAATTTTCCGGGAATAGAGTTACTTCTATCCTTTCATTCCTTTTAGAAATGATAAGGGTTAGGGCTAGGAGGAATACCTGTTGAATGTCGAGATGGTGTGCGCGTACCGTAGAGAAAGATCAGGCTGACTGCGAAGAACTCCTTTTTGTCTTGGAAGGACTACCTGCAAATAAGAACACAAGACCACAAGATTTTGATTAGACAATAAATGAGGAAACTTCCTTGGGCCCAGGAAATATAAAACTTCCTTTCGAAGGTGGTCAGTTTCCCTGCTAATATGAATTAACACCAAAGACTGTAAAATATCAATTAAGTTGCTTTGTTGAAACAGGTAGGGGAAAGGCTGATTTCTGGTTTTAAACCACAATAACCGATGCCGGTTACTGATAACCGATATCGGTAGGGTCTAGGATCTGTGGGTTAGTTGTGTTGTGGGGTGGTTGTTGTTGTAGGGTAGCTGTGTTGTTTGTAAGGCTAGTATATGGGTGATATTAGGTAATGAGGTGATGAGAAGTAAATGAAGGATAGTTAGATGCAATATGTTGCTGGGTAGTGGATCTAGGAATGGATTTGTGAGGACTGTGATTCAAAAGTCTAAGAAGTATTATTAAAAGGACATGCAAGATGTAACTTACTGGTTATTGACGAAGATGCAGGTCCAAGAACTCTGATGACAAAGGCAGAACTGAGGTAGGATGGCCTGACACACAGAAGATGAGATATCTCCCTCCCGATGATCAGCTGAGTATCACAGGCTCGTCACCATCGATTGCTTGGGCTTGATCTCCTTTTCTGCAAACTCTTCTTGTCTCTTCACTTGTCTCTGCTCAGCCAAGTAAAGATCTGGATTCTCTTGATCGCTCCTGATGCTCTCTATCGATTCAAAAATCCTTCGACCTCTGTTTTTGGTTTGGGGAGCCCATTTACAGGGAACCAATGGCGGTTACGTAACCGACGGCAGTCGAGTAGGAACTAGTATCGGTAAGGAAAAAGTAGGCTATTTTTAGTAAAATAGCCCACTTTCCCTGCTTTTCTCCCGAGAGATTAGTTGCGGGCTTGGTCAAGTGACTAGAAGGTCGGTTTTGGGTGCGAGAAAGGGGTCATTAGTCATGGGTGTAGGTGTGGACCAAGTTATAGGTCTTAATTAGGTTAGTTTAGGGTTAGGACTAGGTCATGATGAGGTGGCAAAATGAGGTGGCAGGTAAGGTGATGTGGATTTATCAATTACAAGGTAATTAATAAATAATTGTGTAAGGTTTAGGTGATGAGGTTAGGTTGCGAAATGAGATGCGGGTCACAAGGGGTCGTAAGACACAAATTTGGTGTCTACATTAGCCCCTTATTGTTGTGTAGCTTGTTTTGTAAAGCTGCACGGACAATAATATGAAGTGGTTTCTCCTGTTAAGGGTATAGGTAATCCCCCTCAAATCTATCATAGATTGAGAGAACTTGAAATCAGGGATAGGGTTGATAAAGGGTAAATGGTGTAGAGATGATGGGGAAAAGGTGGGGTAAGTCCAAGGAAGCAGACGCACGTTGAAATGCAATAGTGCGACTAGGGTACATGATTTGACGAGCAAACCAGCAATGCATAGGCAAAGGTCGATAGTTTATCCAAACAAGGGTGATATAATCCTGGTATCCAAGGCATAGGAAGTAGCTCCAGGGTATATAACAGGTAAGGTACAGGAACGTTTAGGCATGTTCGGCAGTACCAAATGGTTGGTTTGGTTGAGATAAACGTCACGGTCTAGGTCTAGGCAAAGTTGGTCGATAGATCAAGTCAGGGACCCTAATCATGCTAAAACACGAACAGGTGAGCTCGATGGAACAAAAAGCTACATGATGGGTGGATAAAAGTGTATGTTGTTGATGTTGGGTAAGGTATTGAAGTGATACGGCCGTGGGTCGGGCCAAGTTGTTGGGTTACGGCCTTGGGTCAAGCCGGATGGGTAGGGTGAGGCCTGGGGTCGGGCCGGATGGTTTGGGTGAGGCTTTGGGTCGGGCCGGATAGGTAGGTTGAGGCCTTGGGTCGTGCCAAGTTGTTGGGTTGCGGCCTTGGGTCGGGCCAAATGGTTAGGGTGAGACCTTGGGTCAGCCGGATAGGTAGGTTGAGGCCTTGGGTCGGGCCAAGTTGTTGGGTGGCGGCCTTGGGTCGGGCCGGATAGGTAGGTTGAGGCCTTGGGTTGGGCCAAGTTGTTGGGTTGCGGCCTTGGGTCGGGCCAAATTGTTGGGTTGCGGCCTTGGGTCGGGCCAAATGGTTAGGGTGAGGCCTTGGGTCGGGCCGGATAGGTAGGTTGAGGCCTTGGGTCGGGCCAAGTTGTTGGGTGGCGGCCTTGGCCGGGCCAAATGGTTAGGGTGAGGCCTTGGGTCTGCTAGATAAGTGAACAAATGGTGTTCAAAGAAACGCCAATATAGGTGATGTTGGGAGAAAGGGCGATTAGTAAGTAGGGGCGAAAGTTGGGTGAATAAAGACAAAACCAATATCGGTTAGCTATGACCGACTGCTTAGGTAACCGATGCTCTTCCTTAGGGCACGATTTGACCAAAGGTTCGGTTCTATGTTAAAAACCTATAAAAAGAAAAATACGGCCTTTCATTGTCACATTTCTAATTTGAAAACTGATTTGGGGTGTCCGAGGTGGAATAGTGATATTAGTGCATTTGTTAGGCGTGGTTGCACTAGTTGAGTGGAGAAGTGAGTTGATTGGTGGGCCCGAGTGAGTAGCAGGCAGCAGTTGATTGGTAGAGGACCCAGCAAAGTAGAGTTTGAGCCATGGCACAGCCAGGAGGAGCAGGAGGTGCTGGACCAGCTGGACCACCACCACCTATCCCACCATGACGACGTGTCGTCGTACCGGTAGGTTCGAAACCCTTCATTATGTGAATTTAATGGTATTATGTTGTATTTGGGATTCGGGTAGGAATCTTAGATTTGGAGAAAATAATGAATAAATGGAAGTTATATGAAAAGAGGAAAGGGTAGATAGGCTAAATAGGCCAAGGCGGTTGGGTGGGTAGGTTTTTAGGGTGTTTGGGTGGGTATGTAGGGAGAAATAGGAAAAAAAAAAATAAAAAAATGAATTGGGTAGCCGCGCGGGTTCGGCTCGGTAATTTTTACAGCGACCGATGTCGGTCACTAAGCGACCAGCATCGGTCTAGAAAATCTAGGGGCAGGGTTGATCAGTGGTGACCAGTGTCGGTGCGAGAGGAGACCGGGGTCGGTTATGGGTGACCGGTACCGGTTCGTAGTGATTTGTAGTTATTTTGGTTGGTTTGGGTTATGTTTTGGTGTTGAATTGTTGGTTGTGGTTTAGGTGTTGTGAGTATGGTTTTGGGATGGGGTATGATTTAAGTTGTGTCGATTGTTGGATTTGGTTGTTTGGGTATCGTTTCGGTTTCGTGGTAGTATGATGTGGGTTGTTTGTTTGGGTGTGAAGAGGGAGGGGATATTGTAGAAGATAGGTGGGTAGAGGGGTGTGTTAGAGAGTCGGGGTGTGGTCGGGGGATAAAAGGGGGTATAGAGGGTAACGTAGATGTTGTGATAAAGAGTAGGGCTAATGTAGTGGGTTGGTTTTGCGAGCACGTCGGCCAGAAATGACGATGCGGGAGATGCCCCCACTGCTGAGCCGATGCGACCACATGTGTCCGCAAAGACACTGCCGGCTATCATGCGCAAGGTGGGACTCGGCGAGTCCAAATGCCGATATAGAGCGATCGACAGAGATCATAGTTTGATGGTTTCCCTCATCGAGAGATGGGATCTCGCAACCAATGTGTTCCATCTCCCAACTGGAGAGATGACCATCACATTGGAGGATGTGTATCGCATCCTTCGATTACCTATCGATGGAGAGGTAGTCTTTCAGGTGGATGCAGAGACAGCCATGGACAGCATCCTACAGGTTTTTGGGGATGCAACCTGCTATCGCTATTGACATATCACATCGTGAGTATCGGGTATGGGGATATGTACATGCGCACCGACATGAGACACGGCTTGCCGTGTTGATGATGATCGAGATCACCTGCTTTGCCCTCCTAGACTCAGAGGGAGGCCGCTTTCCACGGGCACTGATGGGGGTGCTACATGAGATGGTGGAGGAGCACACATGTTATGCTTGGGCACCAAAGTATACCCGTGCGCTTATATAGAGAGTGTGGGGGCTATCACCGGATGAGGTGATTTGGGATTTGTTTGACATTTTTGCTTCACTTGTTGGGCATATGAGCACATCGGATGCATTAGACCAGTAGGATTACCCTAGCAGCCAGGGCCACAGGTCATATATAGATATGGATTTCGAGGTGGTTGGGGTCGTGGGCCACCACGAGCAAAGGTTTGCAAGGCGGGACGTCACTTATTACAGGCATTTATTAGAGGGCCCGACAAATGCGGCAGATATTGTATGGAGACCGTATAGAGGTCATCACCCCCATGGAGGATCTCGAGGACAGTTGCAGTGGATCCAGTACACATTCTGGATAGCGGGACGGAGGCCGGGAGAGTATGAGAGGATACCCCTGGAGAGGGTACACGCAGCAGATGGGGCTACAACAAGATGAGCCCCCTCACTTCCCTCAGTACCAGAGGGATGATGTAGAGGCCCCTTTGCCTGCACCACAGCCCATGGATCCAGATTAGGTTGCTGAGAGGCCGACAGATGACACTGTAGATGATGCTAGCTATACGGGAGCATATATGGTTTGGTGGGCTGGTCGAGAGTAGTAGCGAGGGTAAGACACCCACACAAACCAGACTTGCAATGGTGATACAGAGCGAGATCACTCGTGGGTCAGTGCAATATTACGAGGGCAGTCAATGGTGCCGCACAAGCACGATAGGTGTTTTACAGGCGGTTGGCTCGTGCTCGTGCACAGCACGAGCTCGGAGTGCAGCACGAGCACCAAATTTCAAGCACCATCAAGGCACCGAATGGCCCGTAGGTACAGTACCACCACCACCACCCAGTGCACCACCAATGCGCACCAAAGATAGGCAAACACACGACAAGCAGGGGGCACTGGTAGTAGGAGTCAAGGGACCAGCCCCAGCACCTACGGTGGCTCGGGATCGTTATATGGAGGCTAGAGCAGAGGCGCGGTATTATCAGGATATTCTTGATGGTACCGGGATGATTATCAGCCATATGCGGCACATAGAGTAGAGACCTCTCGGAGCCAGAGGTCTCAGGGAGGTGAAGCCATAGCTGGTGGGTCCGTCACAGGCAGGAGGTGAGAGGCAGAACAGGGACCAGTAGGCAGACAGGCAGAGGGAGGTGGAGAGAGCTGAGGGGTCCCTAAACTTTTTGTATATTGGACATGGGCACCGGTCTGCGAACCGGTTGTGTTGATAGAGG
Organism: Taxus wallichiana var. yunnanensis; assembly: GCA_018340775.1. Lineage (NCBI taxonomy): Eukaryota > Viridiplantae > Streptophyta > Pinopsida > Cupressales > Taxaceae > Taxus > Taxus wallichiana. Next base: position 915,741,270 of record CM031237.1, read on the forward strand.
CCTGCGTGCCTACATATTATTCATTTATTCATTCATTTATTTATTATACCGGCCTGCGAGCCGAGTACGGGTTGTACAGTTGATACCGGCCTGCGAGCCGAGTCTGTTTTTGATATGAGAGACCGGCCTGCGAGCCGTGTTGAGGTTTTTGATGGTTATTGCGGCCTGCGCGCCGGCTTTGTTGTATTATGAGATCATAGAGGCCCCGATGCAGGGCACATTGTATATTTGAAACCTTGTATATATATATAGATATGATGTTTTGATCCACATGCTGTGTTTAAAAATGTGTTAAATGTTTTGTCGATGGTTTGTGATATTTGATGTATGATGAGTTGGATTTACATGGTGTTATATATTAATGATGTTGATGTCTTTTGTTGATGGGATGTATGTAGATATAAATGATGAGTTTAATTGACATGTTGTATTATGAAATGTTGTATGTTTTGTCGCTGATTTTATGAAAATGTATGTATGTAGTCATAAGTTGATCCAAATGGTATATAGATTAATGGTTTTTGATATCGTTTGTTGATGATTTGTTTGTTTTGGTAATGTAGATAGATGATATGGATGAAATCATAATGAGGTGTGGATTTGATGAAAATATTATAGCTATCGGTGTTGGTATGCAGGAAAAAGAGGCGGCGCCTCCAAAAATTAGATAAAAAATAAAGAAAAGGGACTATGTTTTGAAAAAGGTGGGTATGTGACCGACGTCGGTTAGCTAACCAATGTCGGTATAGTATAGACCGATATCGGTTAGGTAACCGATACCGGTTATTCCAAAATGATATTTTTCTAAAAATAGAAAAGCGTAGGTGGCAAATCAAGTTCTTATTTTGAGAGGCATGCAAGATGTTAAATACGCGAATGCGACAATGCTTTAATGATCGAGACAAGTAATTGCATGAGAGATTTGAGTGATAAGGAGGAAAGAGACAGGTAACGTGATTGTGGGCTGAGATCAAGAAGACAGAAATCCAAGCTATATTTGAAGAGGGTGGTGAGCATGGCTGAACGAGGAGAAGCATCTAGCAGCATGGACGAGAGGGAAGACAAGTTCCACCGCAAGATGCTTGCACCCAAGAGGTAAACGATTTGGTTGTAATTTTGTGTTTTCATGTTTTGTGAATAGGAGGAGGGAGATTAAGTGGGTATATATGAGAAAGAAAACGTGATAGCAAGGGTTATAGGTGATGTGAGTGTTATGGGGTAGGTAATCGGGGTTTCGGGTATGTCTCGTGTATACAGAGAGGAATAAACGATCAATTTATTGTCGTAGGTGGTTGTTTAGGCAAGGTGTATGTAATTGATGAAGACCAATAGCGATTAGGGATAATCTGGTATCGGTCGAACCGGTACGATTATTTATAACCGATACCGCATTCATCGGAGGAATTTCCGAATGTGAGAAAAAACCTTTAGGGATTTGATGGATTGAATGGTTATTTGTTGTTGTGACGTATGCAGGCAGAGGTAGGGCCGAGGATGAATGATAGTGTACCAGCGCTGTTGTCACGAATCCGAGCGGATGTAACACCAGCTGAATGGACATTGATAAATCATTTGGGGTTAAGTGGAATCTGCTATTATTCACGAATCACACATAACCATGCTATGTTGCAGGCGTTGATTGAAAGATGGAATCCAGAGAAGAATACCTTCTATCTGCCAACAGGGGAGATGATAGTAACATTGGAAGATGTGTTCCATATTTTGAGACTCCCTATTACAGGAAAACCAGTATATCAGGCATTACCTAGCGTGGCGCGGGGAGCGATAACAAAGCAGATTTGGTCCATACGATAAGAGGTTTGACACAAATGCGAGGTTTGACATTCACATATGGGATAATGTATGTAGCACACCCTAAGGAGACAAGGTTAGCAGTGATATTAATGATAGCGGTAGGGTATTATGCATTACCGAGGGCAGATGGGGGAAGATTTCCAAAGGTATTGATGTGTGTTATTTGGGAGATGATAGAAAGGAACATGACTTTTGCATGGGCACCTGCATATTTGGCGGAGTTATATAGGGGTTTATGGGCTTGTAGGCAAAATCACAGGATGACACTGGATTGTTCATACTTATTACACTGTTGGGCCTATGAGCACATTGTTTGTGTGCGACCAATAGGCCGACCCATCCAGTCAGGAGAGACCGGAGTACAGAGGTTGGGATTCAGATGATGGGTCCAGTCAGAACAAGAGGCAAGATCCCATGTCGTGACGGGTGACATTGAGTATTACAGGCAGGTATGGGAGAGGGTGATGATTGCGGATATCTGTTGGAGGCCTTACGGGAACTATATGGTAACAGAGAACATAGCTGAGGAGTTGAGGGGTGTAGAGCGATTGAGGTGGATCGCAGGGCACAGACCAGGTGAGTATGAGAGGATTCCTCTAGATCGCGTGCGGCGACAATTTGGATTTGTGCAGGATATACCCCTGGCTTATAGACCATATATGAGGATTGACGCCGAGGTAGCATTCTCACCTCCCGGCCAACACCTCCAGAAGGGCCAGAGGAGATAGCAGCCGATCGCAGGGTAATGGATGCAGGAACGACAGAGGCCTATAGGTTATGGTGGGTAGCAGAGCTGCGAGGTGTACGTGATCACCCTGACATAGCTGTGATTACAGCGGAGAGAGATCATCTGCAGAGTTTAGTTCATCAGCTCCAAACGCAGATGAATGAGACAAGAGGATTGTTAGCGGTTGCGGAGTCACGAGCAGAGAGACTAGAGGCTGGATTCCTCCATGCGAGAGGGCGTATTCATATGTTACAGGAGAGATTGGTAGATCAGTGGGTGGTACCAATAGCCGTGGTACCTTTGAGGATGGAGAGGCCCGCGAGAGGCGTCGACGATCACGATCATCTCCTGGGCGGGATGAGTCGTGAGGGTCTAAGCAAATGTTATAGAGGTATAAGAATAAATAAGGATGCCGACCTGTGTGTCGATGATAGAGAAGATGTATTTGTTTAACATCTAAATAAAATTGAATATGTATGTTGATTTGAGTTATGATAATAATAAGAATGTTTGCGTTGTGATTTTTGGTGTTTTGAAAAAGGATAAAGAGGAATGTGATTAAATAGAAATACACAAAAATATTTATATTTACCACACATGATAGGTTATGGTAGGGGATGGTTGAGCTAACCTTGGGAGACCCCATGTCTCCAAAGTGCTGCCTACATAGCCCATTGCACAAAGCAAGGAGGGGCCTCAGACCGATGTAGTTCTCCCTTAGGACCAGGGAGAGGTGAATTTAGGCAATTTGGTACAGTTTAGGCAATTGGTTGGTTGGTAAAAATATTGATATTAATATTGGTAAGGTAAGGTTGTTGGTGTTGGTAATGAATTGGTGATGTTGTAAAAGGTATAAGGGAATCGAAAGTTAGCCTACCCAAGTAGAAGGGAACCATGTCCTGATTAAGATCAACACACAATCCTAGATGCGAGGCAAAGAGGAAAGAGTGCTCTATAGGTGAAAAGAGCTAAACAAACCACACAACGTAGAACGAGCTTGAAGCCCTAGGTACCGTGCATGATGCGAAAGTCAATAGGTGAAAAGAGTTGTATGATCACAATATATTGGGTGTACGTCACATCCCTTGAGTTGAAACAAATGGTGAGGTGAGGTGGATGATATAACCGAGGTACAAAGAACTTGTTACAAAGCGAGTGTTCGACGAAAGAGAACCTACCCTAAATAGACAAGTCCATGACTCAAAAGTTCTTTTGAATGAGGCTTTTATTTTACTAAATATAGATTGATCGATGCGGGAATTCTACAAGGGATATTGATTGTACTATTCTTGAGGTCTTCACAAAGCTGATCAATGCGAGAAGCTTCGATAAAGGTCGACTATGTATAGCTGTCCTTCGAGGAGCAATCTATTTATAGTAGCAGATATGATTTTAGTGCATAGCTGTCCTTCTGGGAGCAAATACTATATATAATAGCAATAATAGTTTGGCATATAGATGTCCTTCGAGGGAGCAAATATATATAAGGTAGATAGCTAGATGTCCTTTTGATGTGAAGCATCTAGTTTTTGTAGGAAGTTTGACTCAAGAAAATCCCATAAGAATACGGCTTATTTTTATACTTTGAAGTCATGGACTAGACTAAAAAGGCAAGGCATTGCTGAGGTGAAGTGAGAATCAAACTATGTGAGCTTGATTTTTATTATGAGGTGTAGGAAACAAAGTGTATGTGGTGGTAAGTGAGCTCAAGGGACGAGCGGCAGGTAGATAAGAAGTGATATAACACTAAATTCAATAGTAGAATGGTCAAAGATGCAAGGCATTAAGGGGTTCAGGCTCAGGTTTACCATTAAGCGAAGCTAAACGATAAGTGCCTGATCCATAAGTGTGAGTGATTATATAAGGCCCAATCCAATTAGGAGCAAATTTTCCACGTTTTCTCTTTTCTAGTTTGGTTACATGTTGATTCTCTTTGAGGACAAGATCACCAACCTTAAAGGTACGCTCATGAAGTCGCTTATCATAAGCACGCTTGATACATTTTTGATAGATTTGGAGGTGATCAAGAGCTGTAAGATGACGCTCGTCAAGAAGCTCCAATTGGGCTAACCGCTCTTGGCGGAAATCATCGTTGGTGAGAATATCCTGAAGAGATATTCTAAGGGAGGGTATTTGTACTTCGAGAGGCAGGACAGCCTCGGTACCATATACCAAAGAAAAAGGTGTGGCATTAGTGGAGGTACGAATGCTAGTACGATAAGCCCAAAGGGCAAAGGGGATGTGATCGTGCCAATTTCTTCCGGATTCATTGACAACTTTCATGAGGATTTTGGTTAGGGTTTTATTAGAGGATTCAGCTTGTCCATTTTCTTGTGGATAGTAGGGTGATGAGAAGCTAAGTTTGATACCAAAGTTGTCGCAAAGGTCCTGCAACAACTTGTTTTTGAAAGATTTTCCATTATCTGTTATCAAGCGATGAGGAACACCAAAGCGGCAGATAATGTGGTGGTTAATGAACTCTAAATTTTTTTTTTTTAGTTTAAATGAGCGGAATAGCCTCCACCCATTTTTTGTAATATTCGGTTGCTGTGATAATCCATCGATGACGTTGCGAAGAGGATAGATGAATCTCACCAATAAGGTCTAAACCCCATTGTGAGAAAGGCCAAAGATCTCGGGCGACCTGTAGCGGGTGGCTAGGAGTATGTTGAAGGTTGGCATGTTGTTGACACATAACACAACGCTTAACATATTCGTAGCAATCGTTATTGAGAGTAGGCCAATAATAACCTAGGCGAAGGATTCGTTTGGCCACGACAAGGCCGCTAAAATGTCCGCCACAAATACCGTCATGGACTTGTTAGATGGTATGGGTGACCTCTGCACCGATGAGACATCGAAGGAGGATGCCATCAAAGCCACGTTTATAAAGGAGTCCCCCCATAATGACATAACGAGAAACGCATTTAAGAAACGCATGTTTTCCGGTACTAGTAAGGTCAGATGGGAGAATAGAGGTTGTAAGGTAGTCGTGAAATTGGTGATACCAGGTATCCTGCAAATTAGCAGACACATTATTTATCGTACAAACAACCGAGGCTGAATAAGATGGGGCAAAGAGTTGTTGGACCAAGACGAAAATGTCAGAGTCAGTTGATGAAGCTGGAATTTGCGAGGCTAAGCAAGCCATAGTATCCGCAAATTTGTTAGTGGAGCGGGGAATGGTTTGGATAGAATAGTGAGTAAATAAGGCTAGAAGTGAATCCATGTAGTGTTTGTACTTTTGAAGTTCCTCATTTTTACATTGGTAGATGCCCATAACTTGATTGACTACCAATTGAGAGTCGCCAAAAATATTGATAGATTTGATACCTAAGTGTAACGTAACTTGAGACCTGTAACAAGGGCCTCGTATTCCACCGTATTATTAGTGCAAGGGAAATCAAGTCGGAATGAGAGAGGCATAGGCTCAGGCCGAGAGGAATGAGAACAACGCTGGCTCCTCTGCCGCACTGGCATTTGGATCCATCGAAGAAGAGGGTCATTGGATACGACTCCTCCCTGAGTGAAAGAGTGGCGATGAGTTCGTCGGGAATGTAAAATTGGTAAATTGTTCCCCTGTAAAGGGGCTTCCGTAAGTTGGTCTGCGATGGTTTGTCATTTGATTGATTTCGTGGAAAAACTCAAGGTCGAGGTCGGTGAGGAGCATGAGCCATCCGCGCGATGCATTGGTTTAGATGAGGTTTGGCATACATGTAATGGATGGGGTCCGTGTTGGTGATGACGAAATTTTTGTGATTCAGAAGGTAGTGTCGGAGTTTGGTGGCCATGAATGATAGGGCTAGGCACAACTTTTCTACATGTGTATACCTAGTCTCATAGTCCACCAAAGTACGACTTATATAATAAATGGCTTGTTCTCGATTCTTAGAGTCACGATGTGCAAGCATGGCCCCTACAACGTGGTCGGTGGTGGAAAGATAAAGGAAGAAAGGGTGGTTGTCCCTGGGGTGGGATAAGCACCGGTGGTCTGCAAGAGATAAGCTTTGAGAGCCTCAAAGGCTTAGTGGCACTCTTCACTCCATTGAAAGTCAATGTCTTTTTAAGGGAGGTGATGGAAAGGTTGACATCGATCCGAGAGTTGGGAGATGAAACATCGATAGATTGAGCTTACCTTGTAAACTACGCAATTGTTTAAGATTGGTAGGTGGGGCATTTCTAGAATAGCTTTGACTTTAGATGGGTCGACCTCAATGCCACGCAGAGAGACAATAAAGCCGAGAAGTTTTCTGAAAGGACACCAAAGACACATTTCTTTGGTCAAGACAGATAGAATATTGTAACAGCAAATCAAAAATAATGGTTAAAACATCGAGATGTTCATTGCGATGTTTAGATTTGCCAAGAAGATCATCGACGTAATCTTCAAGGATAGTGTGCATAATGTCATGAAAAATGTAGGTCATAGCCCACCGATAGGTTGCACCAAAGATTCTTAAGGCCAAATGGCATTACACGGTAACAGAAGGTTCCCCAAGGAGTTATGAAGGTAGTTTTATGTTGATCGGTGGGTGCAACCAAAATTTTGTTGTATCCTGAAAAGCCATCCATATGAGAGAGCATCTCATGGCTGCGCAAAGTGAGATCAACAAGTTGGTCAATACTAGGTAGGGGGAAGTCATCCTTAGGGCAAGCGAGGTTGAGATCCCGAAAATCCATGCATATCCGAAGTCCCCTCGTCGCTTTAGTGACAGGTACAATGTTAGAAATCCATTGAGGATAGTCAATAGGTAGAATGAAGGAAACAGAAAGAAGTTGTTGTAGCTCCTCTTTGACCAAGAGGGCAATGCGTGGATGCATTTTTCTCAATTTCTGTTTAATTGGTTTGGAATCGGGTTTCAGTGTAATGTTATGGACGGCAATGTCAGGATCAATTCCTGGCATGTCAGCGTAGGACCAAGCGAAATCTTGGTTGCGAGCATGGAGAAAGGTAGTAAAGGCGACTTGTTCTGATGCATTAAGGGATTGTCCGATCTTCACAATGTGAGGATCCTCCTCCATGTGGATGTTGATTTCAATAGTAGATTCATTCAGCATGGTTTAAGTTTCAGATGGTAAGGCGCGTTGAATATAAGAGTCATCCGCGCCAAGGTAAGTGAGGATGGAGTCATCATCCTGGCATTCAACAACGTTAATTGAAGGTGAGTCCTCTTTAATCATGTCTAGATATAGAAGGGGGATAGAAGAGGTGTCCTCATTATCGCGTTGATAAGTGAGAGGACCTAGGAAGATAGCATTTATGAAAAAAAAAGTTAGGAGGGATAGATTCAGGATCTATCGACTCTGTGGGTGACAAAGGCAAAATGGGTGATGATGGTTCGGTAGGGGTGACGCCGTTGTCTTCTAGAAGACAACCGACACGAGGTTCCTTCTGTAAGTGTTCCCGAAATCCGAGACCACTACAATCATTGTGCTTGCGTGTAGTTACGGGATGATTGTATGTTGGCCTTGTTCATAAAGACCAAAACCAAAGCCTTTCCAAGCACAAATGAGTCAAGAAGGTGAGGGCGAAACGATGATTTGTCAGGTATTGAAAATCGGATTGGAAAGGAACTGTCATCAGCAATCCGGCACTATGATAATTCTTCACCGGGAACTCCTCGTGCTATGATTATTTGCTAATGCACAGCCTTTAGTTTGGTGGATGTAATCTGGAAACAAAACAACAACCGAACACAAGAATACCATTGACTATGATAAGACAGAATGACGACAAATCTGAAATATCAAAATAAATTATAATATTCACATGAAACTGTTACAATCTCACCCATGAGATACTTCAACAAGACTATGGGAGAAACTTTACAATTACACCTCTTGATGGCTTCTTCAACACACCTTTAACTGATGGCTTCCTTCGCACACTTCCTACAATATTTCTCACTACTTCTTTCTATGCTAAATGAGGGGGGTAGCCTCTCTATTTATAGAACTTACAGGCTTATCCATCTTATCTCTAAGATAGGATAAGAAATCCACTCTGACGAATCATATTCCATACCTTAACTCTTATCTGTACATGTAAGCTTATCTCTTAAGATAAGATAAACCTTATCATTTTACATGGGTTCCACATTTTTAGAATTTTTACAAATAAAATACACAAAATATTTATGACCTCACTCCTTGTCCTTATTACCAATATAATATTTCTAATTCCTAATCATGTAGACCCTACTTCTCTAATTACCCAAACTTTGACATTTTAATATTACCGGACCACTTACGACAAATATTTACTTTTTACAACATTCCTATTGTACTTTGACTATTACCGTACTCCACATTATTTGCGGCGTCGTACTGGCAGCGCCGTTATCTTCTATCGGACGCTACTACTAATTACACTTAACAACATTCTATTCCTAATACATACATTAATGAAATAGAAATTATGGAGGAAAATTTTAGTGTCGACATCTTCCCCCTTCCTAGCTTCTACTCCGTCCCTGAGTAGACTCTTCAAAAGCGTGGAAAATCTTCAACTTTTCGTGGTTGACCCATTTCGTAATGGGAGTGCCATCCAATTCCTCCAAATCAGTGCGTACCATTACCATTTCATGCACAAATTCTTTATTTTGTAGGGCCCCATCCATTTTGGAAGAAATTTCCTCTGTCTTCTTTTTTTGTATCTGGAATCATATACTAGAACCAAGTCATTCACCTGAAATGGAGACCAAAGGATCTTTTGATCAAAGTATTCCTTCTGCTTCATTTTCTTCTTATGGCTTGTATCCTTTGCTATTTCCCTCATTTCCTCTAGCAAATGAAGATGTACCAACCTTTCTTTTCTTCAATCACTTTCATCCATCCTTTCATTTTTCATAACTCTCACAGTAGGAATATCAAACTCAATAGGAAGAACTGGATCAATGCCATAGGCCAACTGAAATGGAGAGTATCCTGTTGCTGACTTTGATGTTGCCCTATATGCCCACAATGCTGCATGAATCCTCTTATCCCATTTATGTACCTGCAAGGCTGCATCTTTTGCTAGAATTTGACACAACACAAAATTTGTTCGTTCCACCTGTCCATTTGTGCTTGGTTTGTATGTTGTTGCCTTCCTATGCTTAATAGAAAACTTATTGACTAGGGCTTCTACCACCTCATTAATGAAGTGGCTTCCTTGATCTGCTTACAATTTCTAATGGACAACCAAATCGGTGACAATGCGTTCATATATGAACCTTGCCACTTCATCCATGGAAGTCAGCTTTTCAATGGCCTAGCTTCAACCCACTTGGTTAAATAATCTGTGGCAACTACAATATACTTATTTTGGCGTGAGGTAGTTGGAAGTGGACCTACAATGTCTATTCCCCACTTTTCAAAGGGACCAAGTGGAAGAATAGGACATAATGGAGCTGATGAAGTCTTACGGTTACCATGTGTTTGACAAATATCACATGTCTTACAATAATTATAACAATCTTTAAAAAGAGTGGGCCAATGATAACCTGCATCCAAGATCCTTCTTGTTGTAAGTTGTCTAGAGAAGTGCCCTCCACATGTACCATTGTGGAATTATTCTAGCAGCTCCTTCCCTTGATCACGTCCAACTACCCTCTTGTACTCTCCATAAGGTCCTATTCGAAATAATACTCCATGCAGAATAGAATATGGACGACCGGCTTGAGTAATCCTTCCCTTAGTCTTTGCATTGGCACCATCAGAAACTTGAATTCATTCAGATAATTCCAAATATCTATGTATTCACTAGGGATTGTATCAAGGGATAACAATGCTTTGCATCGGGAAATCATCATCATCACAAGATGATCCTAAACCATCATAGGCTTGAGAGAGTGCATCTGCATTGACATGCTTCTTTCCTGGCCTATCTATAATATCAAATTCAAATTCTTGTAGCAAAATTATCCATCTTGCTATCCTCCCTGATGGGTTAGGCTTATTTACAATATATTTTAGAGCCTATGATCTGCATTAACCAGAAATTTTTGCCCTAGCAAGTAATTTCTGAACTTCTTTACAACAAAAATGATAGCCAAAGCCTCTTTTTCAGTTACAGTATAATTTACCTCAGCACTGCTCATTTGTCTGCTCCCAAAGTAAATTGGATGTTCATTCCCATTTTCATCCTTTTGGCTCAAAGTACTTCCTAGTGATGCATCCGAGGCATCGTGTACACAATGAATGGCTTGTTCCATTCTGGATTCTTCAAAGCAGCGAAAGACACCAGTGTGGCTTCCTTCAATTGTCCAAAAGCTTCATGTGCCTTATTTCCTGGTTCATAAGTAACATCCTTCTTCAAGAACTGGGTTAGTGGTTGTGCAATCTTTGAGAAATTCTTGATGAACCTTCTATAGTAACCCACATGGCCTAAAAATGATCTCAACTTACTTCTATTCATAGGAAATAGTAAATCTTTGATTTTGAAACTTTATCGATCGCACCAATACCATCTCTGGATACAACATGCCCTAACAAAACGCCTTTAGAACATCCAAAGACACACTTTGTAGGGTTTAGTGAGGCTTGTGCTTCATCTAACCTTTGAAATGTTGTCTCCATCTGGTGCAGGTGGTCCAACTTGCTCCCATAGATGCAAAAATCATCCAGAAATACTCTGATGAAGGTCCCAATGTAGGGTTCGAACACCCTATTCATTAAACGCTGGAATGTTGCTGGAGCATTACACAACCCAAAAGGCATAACTCTATAAGCAAACGTTCCCCAAGGAGTGGTGAACGTGGTCTTCAGCTGATCTTTCTCTGCTATACGAACTTGGTTGTAGCCGCTATATCCATCAGCAAAACTATAGCACTCCTGGCCAGCTACTTCGTCCAAGATCTGATCTGAAAATGGAAGAGGGTAATGATCCTTCTTTGTTGCCTTATTGAGCTTCCTATAATCAACACAAATGCGTAGCTTCCCATTCTTTTTTATTGAGATCACAATGGGAGAAACCCATTCTGAATTCTCCACAGCAAATATGAATCCTGCATCAAGCAACTTATCTATTTCTTCTTTTACAGTCTTGGAAAAATTAGGATTCATTCTATATGGCATTTGCTTTATGGGCTTAGCACCATCTACCAGCTCAATACAATGTTCTACCCAACTTACTTGGCGGAGTTCCTTGTAATCAAAAGTGAATAGGTGTATGTACCTTCGAAAGAGCTGGAGGTAGGATTCCTTCTCACTCTCCATCACAGCATCACCAATCTTTATTTGTTGGAGACGATCATCAACTTCTTCTTCAGAGAATTTTATGGGGTCATGAGTTGGTGTGACTGGCAGGATATCCATGACTGAAACATCCACCTCGCTTTCTTCATCTTCGATGTCCACTTCACTTTGGTACTAGAGTAATCGAGGATGTCCAATCATCGGTTTCATCACTTGAATCCACGTGTTCTCGCTTTATGATGCCGAGGGATCACATTTATTTTCACCCTCTCTCTACCACGTCCAACTCACATGAAACCTTCATTCCAGTAGTTTCTTGCATGAACTCTCCTTAGCCATGGTCTTCCCAACAAAGATTGGGTATGCAATGATACCATTTTTCATCACCTCGAAAGTCTACCACACACACAACACCCATAATGTATATTGCCACATTTGAAACTACACCTTCTGGTTTAGTTTTTCCCTTATTTACTAACCTTAACATAAGTGTTGAAGGGCGATCAATTTTAAACCCAACATATTCATTACCGACTCGGTCATTACATTAATCGCAGCACCTCCATCAACTAAGACATCATGAATTGAAATACCATTACATAATACCTCACCAGTGAGCATAGGGATCCGCCTGCCTCCAAAACAGGGACCTCAACCTCCTTCTTTCTTCGAGCATTGAGTCCACCTCGCAACTCCCGCCTCTTCTCGAAGACATAGCCAAGAGTCGACCATATGTAATATTTGCAGTGCCTTTTGGACAGATCTTCCAAGATGGAGTATGGTCCTTGCCCCGTGAAATCAAAAATCCCGCACACCCAACTTTCTTCTCCTATGTTTCTTACTAGTTTCTCCTTTCATCTTCTTAGATCAGTTCCATCTTGATTATCTTTTTCTTTCTTTCTTTCTTTTGTTACAAACACATCTACTTCATTATTTCTGCTCTTATCTACTACATCAAAAGAATTCACAGTGCTTTTCCTTTATCATTATCTTTTGTACTGATGTAGAAGCTCTATCTCGACAATTATACTTATAATGACCCTTTTATAACAACCATAACAAACTACTTCGAAATATTTCTTTTTGGACCTCTATCTCCTCCCCGAGAACTAAATTCCTTTCCTTGAAGAAGATTAATAGTTAATCCACCCATCTTTTTGAGCAGATCTTCATACTCGGTGATGTACTAGGAGAAATATTTGTGCTCACCAGAGTGGTTGTGGATTCTAGACCAAAGGTGCTGGTGTAGGCTCTACTTTAGCAACAATTTCTTTGGGCTCCTCTTCCATGCTTTCTTCTTGCCTTCTTGCAATCTCCTTTGCTTGTTCAATGGTAGTTGGGCGGTCATACTTCACTCGTTGTCTGATCTCTGGCTTCATCCCAAGAATGAAGTGCTTACATAGGAGATTATCCACGCCATTCATCAACCCATCCGCTAATCCTTCCTTCCGGATCTGGGCATCGAGCTTCCTCCTTAGCTCTAGAACATGAGCATGATAATCCCTTATCTTCTCCTTCTCTCCTTGGGTTAGCTTTGTGATATCGATCATGAGATCTACATATCTCTGTTGTTCACCAAATTCTTCAAGAAAACTTTCAGTTAATAAATCCCATGAATTTTTCACATTATCACCTAGTGTTTCAAACCACCTAAGTGCTGAACCATCCAAAAAGGTAGGAAAAAATTCAGTCCATTGTTCCCTTCTTATAAGGCCGTTACAAATACAAGATCGCTTAAACTCTTGAATGAAAGAAGAAGCATCTTCATTAGATTGAGCTGAAAAAACAGGAATCTTTCCCATTTTCAAAAGTAACCACCGTGAAATACCAACTCACAAGTACAATTAACAAGACTTATGTGCACAAATAATTGGAATCACTATACTAGAAAGTGACTTTACACCTTTCTACATGAGAAATTAGAAATGACCACGGTAAACTATGGTAAAACTTGACTTATCATGGTAAAACTCGACTTTACTTGTGGTAAACACTATTCACGGTAAAAAGTGAAGTTCTATCGGTAAATACTATTCACGGTAAAAAGTGACTTTATCATGTAATTACTATTCCCAAAAACAAACAGACTTTACCAGGGTAACTACTATTCATGGCAAAAATGACTTTAACATGGTAACTACTATGCACAAAAAATGACTTTACCATGGTAACTACTATGCACAGTAAAAAACAAGGTTACCCTCCAATTAATTTTTGCCTAAGTGGGAATATCTCTCCGTAAAATCCACTTAACGAGGAATGGTCCCGCAACGGAACCAAAATGTCATCAGCAATCCGACTATGATAATTCTTCACCGGAAATCCTCGTCTATGATTATTTGCTAATGCACACCTTTAGTTTGGTGGATGTAATCTGAAACAAAACAACAACCGAACACAAGAATACCATTGACTATGATAAGACAGAATGACGACAAATCTGAAATATCAAAATAAATTATAATATTCACATGAAATCTGCTTACAATCTCACCCATGCGATACTTCAACAAGACTATGGGAGAAACTTTACAATTACACCTCTTGATGGCTTCTTCAACACACCTTTAATCGATGGCTTCCTTCGCACACTTCCTACAATATTTCTCACTACTTCTTTCTATGCTAAATGAGGGGGTAGCCTCTCTATTTATAGAACTTACAGAGCTTATCCATCTTATCTCTAAGATAGGATAAGAAATCCACTCGACGAATCATATTCCATACCTTAACTCTTATCTCGTACATGTAAGCTTATCTCTTAAGATAAGATAAACCTTATCATTTTACATGGGTTCCACATTTTTAGAATTTTTACAAATAAAATACACAAAATATTTATGACTTCACTCCTTGTCCTTATTACCAATATAATATTTCTAATTCCTAATCATGTAGACCCTACTTCTAATTACCCAAACTTTGACATTTTAATATTACCGGACCACTTACGACAAATATTTACTTTTTACAACATTCCTATTGTACTTTGACTATTACCGTACTCCACATTATTTGTGGCGTCGTACTGGCAGCGCCGTTATCTTCTATCGGACGCTACTACTAATTACACTTAACAACATTCTATTCCTAATACATACATTAATGAAATAGAAATTATGGAGGAAAATTTTAGTGTCGATGTAACCACACTAAGAGGGGGCTCAGTGCAACGGAAGATGCGCGACACCCCCATATGTTAGGTTAGTGCGGCAGTGAGGTGGTCCGTAGGGGATTACTTCCCCACACGACGGTCATAGGTAGGATGTGCATGTACTCATCCGTACTCTGTGGGGTATGGAAAGAACTAATGTTATATAGGAATACTCCCCCAGGTAAGGCTTTGAAAAACATCTACTAAGGGATCTGCGGTTGGGATATTAGCATGCGCAGGAAGGGAAGTGGTTTTTGCGACAAAGGGTTTCATTTGAAGGTGTAGGTGCAATTGAGGTGGATGGTTGAGGCACATTTGAAGAGGATGGTTGGGTTGAATGAATGGGTGTCTTGATTGGTACAAGCACATCATTAGGGTGGTATAACATATTGCAGGTTTTAAAGGAGGGAGGATAAGCTTTTACAAAGTGTAGGACTTCCCTCATATTCAAATTTTATGCATCTATGTAAGGTTGAGGGAACGCATCCCATAGCCCTGGATCTAAGGGAGACCTAGCAATATATTGTATTGGAACTCTCCCTCAAGGACATAGAAGAGTTCGGGTAAAGTACGTGGTCCTACACGAATGTTAAGGATCACGGTGCCTAAGGTAGAGGTAATAGCATCATTGAATGAATACAACATGATGGGATTGGCACACATATAGCTAGAAGGGATATTCATTTGTTGGAAGGCTTTTGAAGAGATGATGTTTAGGCTAGTGCCCCAGTCAATCATAACATGACATACCCGAATGTCCCAGACGTAAGCTGAGATGAAAAGAGTAGGGTCAGGATCTTCTGTACCAAAGTCAACAATTTCATCTTCGGAGAAACCGATCGCAGCAGACTTGTTGTACAGAGACAGAACAAGTTGGGGCAGTGGATTGTTTGGTGAGAGAAGCAACATGATTGGGTGTAAGAATGGAGGTAACAAGTAGGGTTTCATTAGGTAAGACCTCGATCTCTTGAATAATTTCAATGAGAGCTTGTCGATGAGATTCAGAAGTCTGAATTAGATCATAAAGTGTCATTTTTACGGGTGATTGGTGAAGCTGTTTGATCATGGCTCGATGGGCAACTCCATTAGAGACAGGGTAAGCGGGTCCATGAACAACCACTTTGGGTGGTGGTGCGATCGGGATGGTGGAAGGAGAAAGAGAGGACGCAGTGTGCTTTCTTTTGCTTTCTCGTTATTTTCTCGCACTCAAGTAGCAACACTAATCATATTAATCTCGTAGACCTGAGATGAGGAAGATGGTTGGGATAAATCATGGTCTTCAAGAGGTGGGGTTGTAATAATGATAGATCTTGGTGAGGCGGGGACAGATGGTATAGGAGAGGGAATTGAAGCTAAAGGTCTCTCCTTCGTAAGTTGTCTTTCTTAACCTTTCTATCCGAGAGAGGTGGACTCACGAAGGATGGTTTTGATTGTGATAGAGGCACGAGATGGAGTTTGTCTCCTAAGTGGCGGGGTGGCTTTATTTTTGGATAAATCTAGTCGCTTAGGCGGGTGTGTTAGGCTGGGTATTGGTGAGGTCCCAAGTGTAGGGGAAGATTTGGTTAGGTTAATAGAGGTGGATGAGATACTTGGTAGAGATTCAGGGGATGAAGATGAGGACATAGGCATTTTGAGTTTCTGTAAACACTTCGGGTATATGGTAGAGGTATTTGGATCGGTCATCTGCATTTGAGTAGAATAGGGGGTACTCAAACATTCCCATAGGACTCGTCTATCTTCTGGAGAATAACAGTCTTCAGGCGTGAATTGTAAATTTTGTACGGAAGAAAGACGGGTTGTGATTCCAGTCCACTGTGGGTGTGATACAGGGGGTAGATGAGGCACTGTATCAATAGATGTTAAGAGGTCGACTGGTCATTGAAAAGATTTAGGCGATGAAGAACTAATAGGCAGGAGGGCATGTTTGAGAGGGTTTGTTATGGTTAAAGAATTCGGTGATGTCGGTGCGAGAGATTTCTGCCTCAAGGATGACAAAAGGAGTGGCGAGCCTTCCTCTTGTGCAGCAAGAGTGGTAGGAGGAGACGTTTAGGAAATAGATAAGTTAGATAACATCCGTCATCGCGATCTTGTAGGGATGTGGTATAAGAAGACTCATCGATGAGAAGAAAAGTCTCAAGGCGCTTAACTCCTTTATAGGTAAAGGAATGATTTCGCCTTGGTTTGATGGTGGTGAAGGAGGTTCGGGCCCCTGCGTTAGTGAAGAGGCTTGATTCAAAATTTTCTCGATAGAGGCTTTTGGCTGGGAGTCGAAGACTGCATGGATCTCATGAACACTTTCCTCGGCTAAGATATCCTGGTTTATGTTACTGTTAGAAGAGTGATTTGGGAATGGTTTGTTGAATATTTTCAGATTTCGGTTGGCAGGGGCATTAGGGTTATCGAGGGTTATATCACCCGTCGCAACCATTTCCTGCACTATGTTTTTCAACATCTTGCAGCTTTCATGACTATGTCCTTTACGCGGTGAAAGTTACGTAAGTCATTTTCTTTGTACCAGGAAGGTATAGCATGGGTGGAATCAAACCCGGAGTGGGGTTTAACAGGAGGCAAGGTGATAGCTCCGGCTTTGAGCAATTTTTCCAAGATGACACCATAAGTTTCTCCCAAGGGAGTGTAATTGATGGGCTCGGCTTTGTACTTATAGGTGGTTTTTGGTGGGGTATTAGACGGTGTTTGAGATTTGACCATCACCGCGTGGACAGCTCCTTTTGATTTCGAAGAAGTGGATGCGTGAGGAGGGGTGGTGTTTGGCTTATTGGTAGAATCTAGAGTTTGAAAATTGGGGTTTTTGTTGCGCAACCGCAATTTCTCTTCTTCTAAGGCTCGAATTTCTAATTTCTGAGCCATGGTAAAGGCCTCATCAAATGTGTGGAAAGTTTGAATTTGAAGAGTAGGAGAAATATGCTTAGCACATGCCCACGTAAAAAGTTTGATAAGTTCAGCCTGAGGCAAGGCATATGTAAGTTGGTTGATAAGGCCACGCCATCGTCCAACGAAATCTGCGATAGATTCGTCTTCGAATTGTCGGATGGCATAAAGGTCGGTGATAGATACTTTCTTGGCAATGTTAATGGAGAAATGATCCAAGAAAGATTGGGCTAGTTGGTTAAAAGAGAAGATTGAGTGTTGGGTTAAAGCATTGTACCACTCCAAGGCGGGTCCTGATAAGGACATGGGAAAGGTGCGGAGTAACAAGGCATCATCATGATAAATCAAATAACAAGCATGTCTAAATGATCGCAAGTGTTGTTGAGGATCCTCTTTACTATTAAAATGAGAAAATTTCGTCAACTCCCATTGAGGAGGATATGAATGAAGGGGGACAGAAGGGTGAATAGGCTCCCGACAAACTTGCTCGTATGTCAAGGCGCTACAACTTCCTGAAACAGAAGCCTCCATTATGCATTTTGTCCATCATTTGTTTGATGAAATCTGTGGTTGGATGAGATGAGGGTGCGGTTGTGGTAAATGGAGGCAAATTGGGCCAAGGGCCACCGCTGGGACAATGGTGGGGTTAAATGTTGATAAGGTATGGAGGACGACTGTGTTGTGGCAACCGAATAGGGATGTCTTATGTAAGTTGTTGAGGTTACCTGGATATGTATGTGGAAATGAAAAGGTGGGCGGAGCTTGAGAAGGAAAGCTCGTGTGGATAGGTGGCAGAGAGCAAGTCATGAACTAACAATGTCTGCAAGAGAGACGAGGTAGGAGCAACAAGTGGTAATGACATGTGGGGTCCAAGATTAACCAAAGGAAAGATAATCAGGTCGATGAACCTCTCGAAGCCATCGGATTGGGAGAAGGGGCTAAAGATGCGAGAAGCAAGGCGGTGTCATCGTGGGAGTGGGAGCTAAATGAGTAGCTATACTAATAGACATACCAACAAGGAGCTGACCATCAAAGCGTTTATCAAGGGCATGAGACAAATAGTATTGTACAACACTAGGATTAGCATCCGTAAACTTGGCAAAGTCCTTATCTCCCACAGAAATTTTAGGAACCTCGCCGGTATCCGTAGGATTCCCACGCTGTGAAGGGGGTGATTCAGTAAAGAAACAGAGCAAGCATGTGAAACCATGGCGGTGGCTTGCTTTCAAGTGATAACAACCATGGACAGGAGTTCATAGAAGGGTTTCAATCAGAAACAAACAAACTCGATCGGGTAAAATTGGTAGGTTCACTGGTTTGTCGAACTGAAAAGATAAGTAACCAATGTTTCGCTTAATGTTTCGGCTTCCGGGAATAGAGTTGCTTCTATCCTTTCATTCCTTTTAGAAATAGATAAGGGTTAGGGCTAGGAGGAATACCTGTTGAATGTCAAGATGGTGTGCGCATACCATAGAGAAAGATCGTGCTAATCTGCAAGAACTCCTTTTTGTCTTGGAAGGACTACCTGCAAATAAGAACACAAGACCACAAGATTTTGATTAGACAATAAATGAGGAAAATGCCTTGGGCCCAGGAAATATAAAACTTCCTTTCGAAGGTGGTTAGTTTCCCTGCTAATATGAATTAACACCAAAGACTCAGAAAAATATCAATTAAGTTGCTTTGTTGAAACAGTAGGGAAAGGCTGATTTCTGCTTTTAAACCACAATAACCGATGCTCGGTTCATCGATAACCGATATCGGTAGGGTCTAGAATCTATGGGTTAGTTGTGTTGTGGGGTGGTTGTTGTTGTAGGGTAGTTGTGTTGTTTGTAAGGCTAGTATATGGGTGATATTAGGTAATGAGGTGATGAGAAGTAAATGAAGGATAGTTAGATGCAATATGTTGCCGGGTAGTGGATCTAGGAATGGATTTGTGAGGACTGTGATTCAAAAGTCTAAGAAGTATTATTAAAAGGACATGCAAGATGTAACTTATTGGTTATTGACGAAGATGCAGGTCCAAGAACTCTGATGACAAAGGCAGAACTGAGGTATGATGGCCTGACACACAGAAGATGAGATATCTCCCTCCCGATGATCAGCTAAGTATCACAGGGCTCTGGTATCCAGTTGCAGCCTTGGGCTTGATCTCCTTTGCTGCAAACTCTTCTTGTCTCTTCACTTGTCTCTGCTCAGCCAAGTAAAGATCCGGATTCTCTTGATCACTCCTGATGCTCTCTATCGATTCAAAATCCTTCGACCTCTCGCTTTTGGTTTGGGGAGCCCATTTACAGGGAACCGATGGCGGTTACATAACCGACGGTGGTCGAGTAGAACTGGTATTATCGGTAAGGAAAAAGCAGGCTATTTTTAGTAAAATAGCCCACTTTCCCGCTTTCTCCCAAGAGATTAGTTACGGGGCTTGGTCAAGTGACTAGAAGGTCGGTTTTGGGTGCAAGAAAGGGGTCATTAGTCATGTGTGTAGGTGTGGACCAAGTTATAGGTCTTAATTAGGTTAGTTTAGGGTTAGGACTAGGTCATGATGAGGTGGCAAAATGAGGTGGCAGGTAAGGTGATGTGGATTTATCAATTACAAGGTAATTAATAAATAATTGTGTAAGGTTTAGGTGATGAGGTTAGGTTGCGAAATGAGATGCGAGTCACAAGGGGTCGTAAGACACAAATTTGGTGTCTACACTAAGCACCGCAAAAATTCAAAAATTATTTGTTAGAAACACCCTTTGTGTTTTATACTAATCATATGCCATTGAAATATATTGGGCCCATGGAATATTAACTAAGTACAAAAGGTATGCAGGACAAAGTGCACAAGGTAGGGTTTTAGGAAAGGGTTTAAGGAAGCCCATGGCACGTGCAACGCTGTGTGGACAGAACCAAGGGTTCAGAAATAGACAAATTGGATGTTCAAAGAAGAACATGTGAAAAGCATGACTTGACTATGCATGGATAAGGTACCACTGGTGATAGGTTGGCCTGTGAAGGTGCATGCCTTTGGTAGAATATTATAGAAGCACATCATGGGATAAAGTGGGAAGCTCAGCTTGAGGAGCATGCTCGCATGGAGGACCACATTCGACACTTGGTATTGGATCTAAGGAACCGGAGGATGAGTTGGTAGTCCGTAAAGCTATAAATACAAGCTCCTTCAAAGTAAAAGGAAGAGATGCAGAGTATGGGCGAGCTCAAGCACTTACCGTGAGGACTTTACTAGTGGATAATTGCATTCAAGAGAGAATGTATTAGGCATGGGATTGTAATTTTATTTTTGATAGCTTAGTTACATAAGTCCAAATTGCAATGCATGACCGTGGTCCGCTTCTCTCGTGACACTTTGTAATGGCTCAATGGATGTAATGAGGTTACATGTTATATATATACATGAATATAAATGATTCGATGCATACTTATCTCTCATGAGTTCTCTTTCCTTTCATGCTAAGTAAGGATTCTTGTATGTTTCTTTTGAAGTGATACATGTTATATATTTTGTTAAGTAATCTACCCGAAATGACCGCAAGCATCTCGGAGGTTTTCTTGAGCCCTATGGTTCTTGTATGTGCTGAATCCATTTGAAGGTCTTTTTAAACACAAATCATAGATAATGTTTCCCACTAAACTCACATAAAAGAGAGACTCAAAGACCCATGCATGTCTCGGTGAGTGCCATATTTCACCGGGTGATAGGTGTGCATGGGGTTTCTTTCTTTATGTTAAGGGTAAAATTGACTACATCTTGGTTCTCGCTGTTGGGGACTCTTTTCAAAGTTGTAGTAGGAAATAACATGCATCATTATCTGGGTAGTGAGTAATGAAAGAGTGGTTAACTTTGGAAAGTATTGAATCATGGTTTAAGAGCACAGAGGATGAATTCACTCAAAGATTCAGCACTGGACTTGAGTTTAATGCACGTAGATGGGTAGAAGAGAATCTCTACCATGATCTGTATGAGACCCTTCACTATTGTTTCCCAGTGGAGCTATATGAATGGCTCACAACCTATGCATCTAGATCAAGTTGGCATTATCTATCGCATGTGTGGGCCCAAGAAGAATACTAGAGGCTACAGGATGCAGATCTGATGTGGATCATTGGTGGAAAGGAGTATTGGCTAGCTACACTCTGGAGTATGCCATTTCCACATATTCCTATCCGGAGGTTGCTCAGTTTGAGTTTCTATGAGAGCCCAGAGGATCATTTCTACATGCTATCCCTCTAGCTATGAAGATCTTAATGATTACCATGAGTCTAGAGGAATTCCTAATGGTTGGCTAAACCATTCTCGAGCATTGGGAAAAGAATCTAGGGTGGAGGAAGATGGCGGAGATGTTGCAACAGAGAAGGATAGGGAGGAGAGACAACTCAAGTATGGTGAAGCGCATGAAAGGGAGATTGCTATACAATATGAGGTCAGCAGTGTGATGGATGTATGGTCATAGATGTCAGTAGGAAGGATTTAAGGTTCACACAGAGGACATGGAACCCGAAAGCAACTGCAGGTGACCCCATCTTTGCAAGCGTATGAGAGAGAGACCCCTTCACTTCTCGATGAGATTTCCTCATGTAGAGAAAGAAGAATCATCAAGGCGTGTATCTAAGCCCCTTAGTGACTGGACCCTGGTGCTTGGTTTTCTAGATTAGGGGGAAAATATTGGCAATCTAGTTGGTTAGCATTGGAAGTGATCAATCTACACCCAGGAGGTATAATTTCTCATTTGGGCCTTCTATGGCTGCAAACACCAACCCAGTGTTAGGAATTTTCGGGCAAGGTATAGGCACACAAGCTTTTGGTCTCACATCTAGGAGTGGCGTGGGGTATACTATTGGTAGTGGGGCATTATCACAGACCATAGGCACGTAACTCAGTGGAACTATGGGGACCCTTAGCATGACCACTTCGTGATCTCGCCGAGCTTGGTGGATCTGGTGGTTCAAGACCTAGTGGGCCTAGTGAATCTGGTGGTTCAGGCAGAGGAGGAAACATAGGAAAAAACCAAGGCTCTAGCTCAGGAGGATTTGTGCCCCAACCACCCCCACAAGTTTTCTTTGAAATTTCTCTACATTTTCCTGATTACAGAGGTATTGAGGATGCCATGGAACATGTTCACAAGTGTGAACTTCTATGGTGCGCAAAGGGTATCACAACCCCAGAATGGAAGGCTAGTCAGTTTCTAACCATGTTGTAAGGGCGCGCATAGTTGGTATAGGAAGTATGACCCTCACTAGATAGTAGTGGACTATACTACTTTACAGAGTGCATTCTTGGTATAATTCCACATTCTTGAGTTTGAGTACAAGAGAATCAGCGCTTTGAAGAAAATTCAGCAAGGAATGGTAGAGAGTGTGTGGGATCATGATGCATGCTTTAAAACTCTCTTGTATAAATTGTCATATGATATTCACCCTTCACATCATGCTCAATGGTTTGTTAGAGGTTTGATCACTCCTTTTAGAAGGGCCTTATCTCATAAAACTTTTACGCACTCCATGCAAGGCATTGAAATCGCTCTCTGTGCACCAAGACTATCGGTAGTGTTGATACTGGCATTAGCCTATTCTTGAAGGCTTAGATTGCCACTATGGCCAATCAGTTGGAAAATTTGTCCGTGACCTCAACTATAGTGCCCACTCTCCTTTTTGACACCGTGAGATACCGATCCCGACACTATTGATCATATTTTGGATATTATTATGTTTTGATGTAGTATGATGTATCAAGGATTATTATGGACATTATTATGTTTTGATTAGTATGATGGTTAGATGTTAGACTATGGATTAATATTGACTGGATTTAGTTATTATGCTTGAGCATCATTGAGACATTATTATTATTATGTGGATGATGATATACTAGTTGACATGGACATATTATTGATGTTGATTTTAGACATGTGACATTGATATTATGAATAGCTCTAGTATAGAAATCTATTGGATGATGATATAGTTGTAAATTGAATTTAAATGATAAATGTTAAATTCTTGATAATGTTGTGATTTGGATTTAATAATTGTATGTTGCTTATATCATTTGGATGTTCTGATATGGCCATGAGGCCAAAGGGGTATATTGCATTTTACAGGTTAAAAATCACAACAATGTCAGGGGACTGGAGACTAACCATATTGGAATTTAGTGTGAAATCAGCAAGGGTCACCATGGCAACTGTGTTTGATCGGTGTGTTATGTTGTGTTAGGATTTCCATTAGTGTGACCTTGGGGTATATGTGTGTGTGGTTATTATGTGTTCCCTTTTTATTTATTGTTGTGTGTATTTTATTTTGTAATGTGCTTTTATTTTAATTATTTAAATATGATAAGATTATGTGGGAGACATATAGTTAAAATGTAATTAAATTAAATGGGATGTGGAATGTGAAATTAAATGTTTTTGCTTTGGTTGCAAATGAAATTTGATATATAGATATTTTTATAACCTTATGGTAATTAAATAAATATTATGTCAAAAGGCTGTCATAAATAAATGTCATAGAAGTTAATGCATTTTAGAAGAGTGTGTAAGTTACCAAGTATGGGTTGTGTAAGAATTTATAAGAGGTCAGTAAGGCTGATTTTGGAAGGTCAAACACTTCTTCCACTTTGAAATTCAAATTTGGCCTCAAGGACAAATTTGGAGGATTGTGGGACAAGTTAAACTTGTCCCACACCTCTTAAAACCTCCACCAACCATGATTATAATTTTAGAGTCAAAATCAACTTATTTTATTGTATTTTGACATAAATTTTGGGCAAGTATTACTTACACTTGCCTTACAAATTTTTTTAAATGCATTCCTTTTGGGGTATGGTCTATTTTGTGTGTGTAAGTAATTTTTCATTTCTCTTTAATGGTTATTTGTTGTTGATATGGATTGCACTCTTGGGGAATGAATAAAAATTATGTGGCATCCCACTTGGAATCCACATCATCCTTTTCCCACCTTCTCCTTTAAAAATTCAAATTCCTCCTCATTTTGGGGTTGTTGAAACTTTGTTATTGCACTCTTGGGTCAAATTTTTCTCTTGCCTTTGGAGCTTGCTTTGTGGAAGAGCTTGGATTGATTCACATGCTTATACATTGTTGTTTTGGGACTGTGTTTTGAGCATCAAAAGAACTGTTGTTTTGGAAACAAGTCTCCATTATGGAGAGGTAGGCTCTCACTCTTTTAAAATTGTTGTTTTTCCCTCTTTTAGCATGAATTTTTGAATGTGTTTGTGTTTGCAATTCTTAGAGGGATGGGTAGAATGCTTAGGGCATGGTGTGGAGAGAAGACTATGAGGTTAATCAGAGGAGGGTTAAGGGATTTGTCATTGGCACTTGTCTTGAGGAGGCAAAGTGTTGGTTAGAATCCACCTAGGAAAAGAATATGCATGCATTTCTTACTTTGGGGGAGGTATAAGGGATAAATTTGGAGGAGGGATAAGGAGGGGTTGAGGAGGGATACGTTTTATGGGATGGTTATGTTCTTGGTGGTTGTTGTAGGTGGATGTCTAATTTCAACATTGGAGGCATAAGGAGACCTCCATAGTTCTTGCTCTTGTTTGGCTTGCTTGCTCAAGCCTTTGTGATTGTATGACTATTTTCAAATGCAGTTGAGAACTGCTGCCTTGTTTTGATTTGTGTCTTATTGATTTTTTTGATACATGAGTGTTTCTTGAATGTGAAAGAAGTCCATGTTGCCATGAGTTGAATTATCATGCTCCATTCCAATATGGTTGGGGATCAGGGGCCAATGGGGAAATATGGATTATATTTTCCCATTGGGTATCTTGGTTGGGTGGAGAGTGTTGCCTTTCCTCCTTCCTTGTTGTGATTAAAAGATAAAAGATGAAGAAATCAGTTTGATAGTCATTTCCTTTTAGCAAGTTCATTGTAACCTTCCCACTTTGAAGTGGATGATTTTTATTGTTAATTGTAATGAGAAGACATCTTGTATTGAAATTAAAAGGTTGAAAGTGATAAGTGAATTGTAAAGAATTATTATTCCATACTGTGTTATGAGAAGAATGTGAAAGAAAGAAATATGTATTGTGCATTGTAACTTGAAATTCAAAGAAAGAGATAAACTGTTGAATTATTGTTGGAAATAAAATAAAGAATTACATTCCTTTCTCAAAATTTCATTGTTGTATTAGATCCGAGTTGTTGTTGTGAAATGAAAACTCTGTTTTGAAAGAGATTAAGAAATAACATTGCCAATAAATGTACTGTGTTTGAAATCAAAACTGGAGTTTAAACTTTGCATATGAACTGTCAATTAATTGTTCAAATCAATTGAATGTCTTAGATAAGATTTGAAATGCCTCCCCATATTTGGAAGATGCAAATTGGTTAATAAACTTGTTAGCAAATGATCTCTATTTCTTTCTTTAATTCGCAATGAATTCTGTCAAAAATGTACGCTTTTGATTTTTAGTTAAAATTGAGAAAGGAAACAAAGTATTATAGATGTATTAGGTCCTATTAAACCCACATTGAACTTCATATTTAAGAAAATATCTCAAAAAATCTATCAAATCCAATTTTAACTTCACAATCCAACTTATCACAAAAACGTAAAATTTACCAAATGCAACCCAATATCTAAATTGGACCTTGAAAATATACTTAAACTTACCCAAGACCATTTCCCAATGCTCAATTTACATGCTCAGAAGAAGAAATATCAAAATTGAATCAAATCTGATAAGTTGAAAATTGCCGCTTTAAAATTATAAACCTGCAGATCAATTTCTTAAAATTAACCCTCGAAACTCCACCAAATTCTAAAATTTATGATTTCTATGCAAAGAGGACTCTGAGAGATTTCCAGAAAGTCCTTTTTTTCCTAAAATGGAGCTTCCTATCAAAAGTTATGGCCATTTGAATTTTTACTTCAAAATGGCCATCCCAAACAAAAAATTAAATAATTTAACCTTAGAAAATTTTAAATTTTGAACTTTAGAAAAATTTCTCAAAAATTTCGCGGCCCCGCCACCCTCTCATCCTATCAGAATTCACCACGTGGCACTTTGGAGGGTGGACCCTTAATAAAACTTAACATTTTGAAAAAAATTCCTTGGGAAAATTTTCCCTATTTTCCCCACAACCCCGCGGCCCCCAACCAATCACATGCTGACACATGGCAGAGGGGGGTGCACGGATCAAAATGGAAAACTTAACCATTTTTTCCTTTGGAAAAATTTCACTTTTTCCTCCACCGACCCACATCCCCACGTAGCCAATAGGGTGTTGACACGTGTCCCCATGGGTGCGCGGGTCCATGCAATTCTTTTAACCTTTTAACCCCTTGGGTGAAAAATCCAAATTTCCTCTGCCGGCCCGCGGCCAATCACAAAGCGCCATGTGGCCATTTGGGCAAGTACGGAGACACGGAGGAAAATTTTCCTTCGGAAAATTGAAAACTTGGTTTTGGGAAAAATTCATGTTTTCCCCGTGACCAGCCGGGCGAACTAATCACGTGACAACACGTGGCATTTGGGAAAATTTTCCCAATTTTCTCCCTAACCCCGTGGACCTCCCAAGGAAAATTTTCCCCTAAAACTCCGCCCGGCCATAACTTGAGTTCTACAAGGAGTTAGGAGGACTTATTTATATGGTTGGAAAGGTGAGGAAATTTCCTATCCAATGAGCCTAGTTTAGGAAAGTTTTGATAAATCTAATTGTGTTAAAAACTAGTTGAAGTTCAGGGCTTGATAGAGAGCAAGCCTAGGGATAAATTTCTCCCTGAACCTTAGCAAAACTTGTAACCTCCAAATTGGAACCTTGTAAACTTTTTATAAGATAAAAATGGAAATATTGTGTTTGGTTAATCAAAATTTGTTTCGGAACCTATTTAGTTTCAAACTAGTGTCTTGCTACTTGTTTATAGACCCTTCTTACAAAAAAAATACAAAAAAATATTCCATAATTTTCCTAGTTTGTTTCTTGGTCTCAAGTGGTAGTTGAAGCGGGCATTACATCAACCCATGAGACTCATAGTGGTTTGTGGTGCATAGATTGTGAAGTAAAAGGGAACGTTAAGTCTAATTTCACCAAGGAAAATACATGTTGTGGCAATAGATTGTGAAATTTGTCATGGGGACCATGATGCGAGTAGGTGCCCCTTGCTACAGCGCACAATCCGGAAGAATGTATCTTGTTACTACAAGATTTGCACCTCTACAACCCATGATACTAAGTATTGTAGGCTCATTGATCAGATCCATGAGGCCATTGATCATGGGGTGTGCCAGACCAGTGTTGCCAGAATTCTAAGGGTGATGATCACCATTATGAGGAACGTGCAGATGGAGGCACATGTGGAAGAGGTTTTCGAGGAGGGTTCTATGGTCATGGTAACTACAGAGGAGGAAGGAATGAGTTCCCATGTGGAACCTGTTTCAACTATGGATCTATATATCATTACAAATGTGAATGCCCAGACCTATTATAGTGCTCGTGGTGCGGAAAGAAGCATAAGTATGAGGAGTGTCTGGAATTGTTTGATCATATGAATTAGCAAGAAAGACCGAAAAGACAAGGGTGTTGTAATGGTCAAGATCAAGAAGGAAGACACCCAATGGATGCCTCGTGTAACATGGGATGTAGGTTTGGAGCCTGTCTTGGTAACAACAAGGGAAGAAGCCATGTGCACAAGATAGATATCAAGACAAAGGAACCCAGTCTCAAGGGAGGAAGTAGTTCATGGAAAGTATCCGTAACCTATGCATCGAAGGAGGTATATCAGATACTATGGATTCCATTCAAAGCTTACAAGAGGAAATCCAATGTCTAAAGGAGAAATCCAGGAGGAAGGAACAAGGAAGGAGAATCAAGGTGCCCAAGGATGACCTGGATGAGGTCAAGGAGGTGTGTAAATGCTAAGGCAAGAGAATATCATTCCCTTGCTAGGATCATGGTTGAGAGAGAAGGTACCATGCGCCAAAGGAGAGCGTGAGAGGAAGGTCTTACACACAAACATTCCTCCTCAAAACCTTGACTATGAAAAGGAGATCATGTTGAATGCGATTGTAGATGGATGGCTCCTCGAATATCCTCATGACACTAGCGTGGAGGTTAATGTTCTAACTTTGGATGCATGGCACCGATGGGAAGACATACATCACATGAATCTTTGAATGTAGTATATATGGAAAACAATACTAAGGTGATTCCCATCGATGTCTTAAAGGATGCAACTATTACTATCCAAGGAGATAATTTTACTGGGGACTTTGAAGTCTTAGCGCTCACCGAGGCAGACAATTTCCTAGTGCTACTTGGGCGCCCATGGTGTTACAAGAACAATGCGGACCTTCGGTTCAAAAACGGGTACATCAGCTTTGAAAACAAGAGGAGTGGGTTTTTATACCCCTGGTTGATGGGAGGTCGACACCCTATATTGAACCTTTTGGGGAAGAAGTGCTGACAGATATATGTGTGCTCATTCAGGGACCCAGAGATAATACATCCTACTAATAGAGTTATCCAAATTGAGGATGCTTAGTCGAGAAGTGATACCACTATTCTAGCATGTGACAATTGGGTGCATGGGACTTTTGAATTGATGGGATGATATTTAAGAGGGTTGATGACCAAGGTAACAAAGATGCGTAAAGTTTGGCACCTAGGAGGAAAAGAACTACCCAAGTATTTAGGAGGAGCCTTCCCGAGATCTTTCTCATGGGAGGTATAAGCTTAGTGGGGGACAAGAATGAACGGAGAGGGGTGCTAAGTTATGTCTTGCTTGGCATAGTAGAACGGTGGTGGGCTACACATCGGAGAGTATTTTGGAGTGGCATGAGATAATACTTGCTCTCTCTCACAAATTCTCTAGGAGTAATGTGCCCACCATAATCAAGGACTACTATGGGAAGGAGCCTACCTCTTTCCATATTCAGGAGTGTGAACAGGTCTAGAGAGAAAGGCACGAAAGCTTTTCCACCATCCCTCTAGGTGAAAAAGTTGTATTCTACACTGTAGGGTTACGCACATGCATGGTACATTCATTCAGAGACACGCCGCCAGATAAGGAATTGGCAAGAGCTCTTGGCTAACCTTAAGCAAACCTTTGAGTATCAGAGTACCAAGCCATCAGTTGATAAGGCCTTGCAGGGTATCAAGCACCTTACCGTGGGGGATAGTTCTATGACAGAGGATAGGTTGTTAGAATTACTAGGTGAACCAGGATTGGAGGCGTGCTTTGAAGAAGAAGTAGAGGAAACATAAGAGTTATAGCTTGAGTGCACATGTTTGAAAAAGGAGAAAGGAAAGTTGGTGTATGTGATTGATGGAGAGGAATCAGAAATCTTGGATGTTAACCATTCTATATGGATGCGTGAGGTAGTGGACAGTGCTGATACTCATGTGCACGCCTACCATGAGCCCTTAAAAACAAAGAAGGTTAACATCGGTTTAAGAGAAGAACCTAAGGAAACTATTATTGCAGATCATCGGTCGAGAAGGAATTTTCTAAGATCATTGATCTATTGCATGAGTTTGAGGATTTATTCACACGTGGGTACCATGAGCTCAAAGTAATTAACCATTCCTTGGGGAGATGAGGATAAATCTAAAGAACGGTGCACACCGTCAAGAAGAGGCCCTATCGATGAATCCAAATTTACGCGTGAAGGTTAAGGAGGAGATAGATAAGATGATAACTTCTAGGATCATTTAGGCAAAGTGGAGGAATCGAGTGGATAAGTCGATGGTAATCAAAGATCAAGAAGGATGGGTGGATTAGGATCTACGTGGATTATAGGGAGTTGAATGTAGTTTGTGTCATTGATCCCTTTCCGACCCCCTTCACCGAATAAATTTTTGAAGGAGTCGTTAGGTGCTAAATCTATTCTTTTACTTGATGGATTTTTAGGGTACCACCAACTCTAGATTGCAAAGGAGGACCAGGAGAAGACAACTTTTTCCACTGAGTGGAAATTTTTGCATACATGGTCATGCCCTTTGGGTTGAAAAATGCACCTATTGTTTTCTTGCACATAGTGGTGCAAGCATTCCGTGATTTCATCCATAAATTTCTTCAGTCTATTTGGATGATTGGACAAAGTGTATGGTATAGTTAAAGACCATTGTGACAATTTAAGGTTAATGTTTGAGAGGTGTAGGTAGTTGAGGATATCCCTCAACATTAAGAAGTGTGTGTTTACTACTCCCTTTGAGACTTTATTGGGGCATATCATATATAAGGAGGGCTTGTTGGTAGATCCCGATAAAGTTACTGATTATTGTGGGGTCAAGGGAGCCTACTAGCCAGAGTGCAAAGTGTGTGGATTCCTTGGGCATATGGGTTATTATAGTAAATTCATCACGGGGTATTCCAAGATCATCGTGCCTTTAGAGGAACTACTCAAACATAAAAGTTCCTTCCTTTGGGGAGAGGCGTAGCACAGGGGCATTTGATACATTAACAGATAGACTTGTTACCACGCCTATATTATGTTTTCCCTCTGGGGACAATCCCTTTCATGTCCATGTAGATGCCTTCGGGACCGCTTATTGGAGAAGTGTTTACACAACCAGTGTGAGGGGATTACATCGATCATCCTCTATGTTTCTGCAAGCGTGAAGTCGACACAAGCATAAGCGAGAACTATACCACAACTAAGCGTGAGGCATTGTCATTAATCTACGTTTTTTAAGTTTAGATAGTATATGTTGGCAACAACCTTTATATTTTACATCGACCACATGGCATTAAAGTATTTGGTGAATAAGTCTATTCTACATGGACGCATATGTCGTGGGTGTTATTGTTTCAAGAGTTTGAATTCATCATTATAGTGAAGCCTAGGAAAATCAATTATGGACCCGATCATCTACCGATAATTGATTAAGGGGAGGACATGCAGAGTATTGAGGAGACAATGCTAGATGCACAATTGTTTAGGTTATGGCATGTGCCCTCATATTTGGAAGAAATTGCAGTATTTTTAAAGGAAGGTGTGGCACCGAAAGGAATGAAGATAATAGAGAAAAAAGCAGGTTGGCCATACGCATCGCACCCTACATGTTAATCAATGGAGAATTATACAAGTTAGGACGTGATGAAGTTTTGCATAGGTGTGTATTAGAGCATGATCACCTGGCCATCATGGAGGAAGCACATGGAGGAAGTGTGGGTGGGCATTATGTAGGTGATGCCACCGGCGTAACAAATAAATGGTAGGTTTGTGGTAGGAAACCATGTACAAGGATTGATCAAAGACTATTGTAAAGCATGTGACCATTATCGGTGCATTAAGAAACCCAAAAGGAGAGATGATATGCCTTTGCACCCTATCCCTAGTATGGAGCCTTTTGAGAAAAGGGCAATAGACTTTGTAGGCCCTATTGCACTAGTGGTGCATAGGACCGGGTCACGCTATGTCATCACTTGCATGGATTATTTGACTAGGTGGGAAGAGGCAGCCCCAATATAGATTGCATAGCAGCCAAAATGGCAAGGTTCTTTTGGGATAACATAATCATGAGGTATGGATTCCCATTGAGTTTGATCGAGTGATAAGGGTACGCATTTCTTAAAAGAGACCGTGAGGATCCTGTTATCAAAGTTCATGGTGGCACATCACAAGACTACGCCCTATCACCCACAAGAAAATGGAATAGCAAAAGCATTCACAAAAATACTAAGTCATACCCCGACCAAAATGTGTAATGTTGGAAGACAAGATTGGGCTGACAAAGTATCGACAGTATTGTGGGCTTACAAGACAATGTATAAAAGGCTAAACAAAGCCACACCATTTCAAGTGGTGTTTGGCACAGAAGCTATTCTACCGGTTGAATTCATGTTACCTTCTCTACGAATAGCATGCATAGGAGGGTTAATTGATGAACAAGAACTGGAAGAAAGAATTGAGGAGTTAATGAAATTGAATGAAAGACGATCACTCACCGAGGTGAATCCAAACAACGAGAGAAAGTAAAGCGAAAAGCTTAGAATGATCACTACACTAGAAACAAGAAGTTTGAGTTGGGGTAGATGGTTTTACTATATGATTCTAAGTTTCTACGCCATCCTGGGAAGTTGAAAGTCCATTGGTTGGGTCCTTACACAATCTCGTACATCCTTAATTTGGGTGCGTGCCATTACGCAAGTCTTGGATGGGATGAAGTTTCCTGGACACTTCAATGGGAGTAGGCTGAAATGCTATTATAAATAAGTCTTCTTGGTGTTTATAAATAAGGTAGTTTTGCCAGTTAATTTAGAAATTTCCTTTATGCATTCCTTTTCTTGTGTTTCCCTTTCATGTTGTTGTTTTGTTTTGCACCTTGGGCGCCGGTAACCTTATTACTACTTTTGAGAATTTGTAAGTGCACAGAGGACCATGCATCATTTTAAGTGTGGGGTGGAGTAATGTGAAGCAGCGCATGGTTAGATTTCCAAGGAAGTTTGTGTTAAAAATCCCTGTTGAATGGCCCAGTTGAAAGAGGTGTATGGAGAGAAAAGAGAGAAAAAGGATGATTGGTGCCAAGATAAATCTACTTTTAGATCCCATGTACAAAGGAGGAGAAATCACATTAAGTAACATGAGGTAGGCGAGAGAAAAAATCAGGATAGAAGAAGTGCCTTCGATGTTGGTTTTACACACGTAAGAGTCTCCTGTCAGTCGGATTGGATTGGTTGCATGCTAGAAGGTTAGAGGAGTTTTTCGCGCAGTTCAAAGATGAAAGGGAAAAGTTCTCAAGTCAGGCTTCATTTGAAAAAGTTGCATTAAATGAAGAAAGTATGGTGGTAGGTTAAGTAGCATTTAATGCTCAAAAATGGAAAAACTATAAATAAGGGGGCTCGGGACACTTCATTTTTCACTTTACGTATAAGAGAATGAAGTTCTTTTGCACCTTTGCAAACTAGGGCTTCTAAAAAATTGATCCGTGTGAAGAAAAATTTGGAGCAATTGAAGCATGAATAGCTAGTTTGGATTTACAAACCAAGAGGAAGGGATTTCATGGGCATAGGAGAAAGTGTGAGGAGATGTCGTCTTGTGAAGGGAGTATCCCAGTTAGGGTTTGAAGAACTAGGGCATGGGGTTAAGTAAATTTCTTCACAAGTTCGAGATCCAGGGTTGGAGAGAGTGGAAGAGAAAAGTAGCAGAAGTATTTTGAAGTGGGTAGAAGACCTAGAGAATGGCACCCAAGAAACTAGCTAGTATACCCAAGAAGGAAAGGGAAAGGGCAAGGGAAAACAACAAGAAATTGAGGCAAGCACGAATGAGGAATGGTATGTAGAAATGCAATGACTCGGATGGAGTGTTGTTTGGGAAGGAGTGGGAGTCCCATCTTAGGGATATGTCTGTAAATTATTATAATCATCAGACAAGTACAATTGAAAAGGAGTTAGCACTGGAGTTAGTGTGCCCAACAAACAAGAGGATGCTAGAAGGTTTTCCTATATATAATGATGACGTGAAGGTCAAGTTGGAGAAGGCAGGGTTGCTACAACTCTTTGAGTTGCCCTACTTCAGGAAACTTGAGAAACTATACCAGTGGTTGATGTCGTGCATGCACGAGGACTATTTCAACTTTACGGGGCATAAGATGCACCTAAATCCTGAAATTATTTCACAATTCATATGCCTCATCTGTGAATAAGATGGGTTGGAAGATGATTTTATAGATAAGGAGGCGATTAAGGAAACTATTGCCACTCTTGTCTACAAAAAGGGTTCAAAATACTATGATGTCACGGACATCAAGGATCTAGTAATGAAGATGGCCATGCACACAGGTGTTGAACCTAAATGGCCACAAGAGATGGACTCAAGTCAGTAAGCCATGGTTAAACATTTGTAGAAAAATTTCAGAGGGCACCATCTATAATTTTTCTGCATTCATCGTGGATGAAATTATCAACTACGCGAAGGAAGGTGACAGATCCTTTTTGGAAATGTGTTGCTGACCATCATGTTTTCGAGATCATGGTACCGCAACACATCGATAAATTTGTAAGGGAGTACCTTGATGAAGACCCCTCTCCCACCAAAATATTTGAGAAGTACACTTGTGACACTATGACAACAGTGCACAAGGCACGCTTGGAGAAGTGGTACACACACCTGAGGAATGCGTTTGGGGAAGAATGGAGAATTCTCAAACAACTACCAAGTGGACACTAGGGTAGAGGTAGAATTTGCTATGCACCAAAGAATACTACTTGGGCAGATTCAAGTTAATAGATGAATCTTAGAGCCCTTGGTGCAAACTCCCCTTTGCCTTCACACTCGGTACTTCCAAGCGGGAGTAAATGTGATTAAAGGAGTCCAAAAGTTTAAGTTGGACCTTGGTGGCTTGGACAAAGACCACTAGGAATTGTACAAAGGGTTGGTCTACCTTGGCAAGTGCACTTACATAGAGAGGTACATGTCTCATGAAGTACAAATGATAAGGCCCATGACCCTGTCCATTGCAGGAGGATCCGTGGCACACGTTTTCATTTGTATAAGGCCCAAGGTAGAAAAGGGCACATACCTAGAGAATGAGGTATCTATACCTCGAATCCAACTAGAGGGAAAAGACCCATGATCAAATGGGAGGAAAAAGAAATAGAAAATAAAATCCCTAGTGTGGTAGGGACACAGGAAATAGGTTCCCCCAAAGTAGAAGTGTCGAACTAGCACATACGCACATAAGAAAAGGCCGTAATTAGGAAAAGACTCCTGAACTAGAGGAACCATCAAATAAGGAGTCTTCAGAAGAAGAAATAGAGTCACCTACACTGGAATCTCTAGTTAGGAAAAAGTATAAGGTAGAAGAGGGGACCACCTCGGAAGAAGCTGGAAGTATGGATAGGTGCATGGAAGAGAAGGATGGTAGTGAGGAAGAAATAAGTGGGGAAGAGGACCCCAGGAAAGATCAAGGGCCACCTATTTTTAATATACATGATTCGGAGGAGGAAGGCAGAGAAGAAGAACAAGGGTTTCTTTTTGTACAGCAAGGATAGCCATGTAGGAGGAAGCACCTAGGACGTGGGAAAAGATGAAGAGGCTAGCGCATGGAAACAGGAGGTACCAAGATCGGCACAAGAACAAGCCACCAAGGTGGCAATAGAAGAAAAGACAAGGAACATTGAGAACCTAGTGGAGGACAAGGTGGAGCGCAGTGGGAGCCAATTTTAAATAAGGAGAAGGAGATCACGAAAGAGGGACATGGTGGCGCCAGAGGCCCTGGTTTTGACTATAAGTATTCCCAAGGGAAAATGCATGGGAGGAAGGTGTGCAGAGGGAGGGAGACCAAAGATGGGATATATTGATGACCCCAAGAAGGTGTTTTGCATGCGGTTCCAGAGTACACTTCCAATGAAGGAGCTTGTATGCATGTCATCTTTCGACAAGGAGGCTGCCTACCCACGGACACAAAAGATGATCTCTTAGGCAATTGAGTCCCACCTTGATGAACTAGAGTTTGAGGTAAGCCAAGGGGAAATAGTAACATTGCCAGACTAGGAGAAGATAACCCAGTGGTGGATACCCAATAACTCTCAGATGAACAACTGAGAAACACGCTTAACAAAGTCTCCATTGAGATAGAAGCTAGACTCTTCAAGTGAAATGATAGGATCAGGGATCTGGAAGGGGAACTGAAGTAGAAGGAAAAGGAGCTAGCTACATTAACCAAGGATCTAAGACAGAAAAGTTAATCGGTGCCCAAAGGGGCGTAGGGAATTGAAGGATGAAAAGGCCAAGGTGAGTGTTGTTTACAAGAAGGTAGAATCCATTAACGGGACCATAATATTAAAACATCTCGGACTGGCCTCACCCACACGTAAGTATGGGTTTACCTTGGGATGCTTGGAGTATTTGACAAGAGTGTTCACCATGGAAAGACAATTTGCCCACCTTGAAATCTACAAAGGAAGTGGCTGCGCACTTAGAGAGGGAATATAAAATGAAAATCATGGTGCTTGTTGCAGAGTACAACAAAGTTCTTGCTGATGTAAGGGCCACTTCCCAGACTACTGAGGCCATGTACGACAATTACACAGATAGAGACAAAGTGGCAGGCACCCTAGTTGCCACTCATGAGGCTGAACTCAAGGAGTTCTAGGAGAAAAACAAGGGGAATAGGGCGGAACAAGACAAAATCCTTGCCGAGGTTGAGAAGAAATCAGAGGCCATTGAAACCTTACGGGTTTCAATCAAAAACTAGTTAAAAGAGCTATATCTATGTATCACATGAAGAATGGATGCATTGGAGGATATATGCAAAGAGTTGGAGAAAATCATAGATGTTATGAGCATGCAAGGAGATGGATAGAATTTTTAAGAGGTAAGCACCACAGTCGGCGACCTCTCACCAAAGATCGCGGGGTGAAGTTGATAGCTGGAATAAATCGGAGGCCAACTTGCAAAAAGGATTTTCCCGATCATTTGCAATGATTATTTCACTCTCCCATTATTTATTCTTTCCCATTCTTTCATCCTCTTATTCCTTTCCTAGGTGTAAGCCTATTTGTACTCTTTCTCTCACTAAGGAAAGTGTTCCCATGGATGGAGAATAGGCATAGTGTGGGGTGATGTTGGGCCCTCGGAATATTAACTAAGTACAAAATCTGCATAGGAAAAAGCATGCAAGGCAAGGTTTTGAAAATGGTTTAAGGAATATCGTGTCTGCATGCACATAACCAAGGGTTTGGGACTTAGACAAAGTAGATGTTCAAAGTAGAACATGTGAAAAGCATGACCCGATCGTGGATAAGATGTCGACCTAGTGACAGTTGGCCTGTGAAGGAGCATGCTGTGGTAGAATCTTCTAGAAGAACATCATGGGATAAACCCAGGAAGCTCGGGCTTGGAGGAGCATGCTCACATGGAGGACCACATTCAAACACTTGGCATCAGATCTGAGGGCATTGGAGGATGAGTTGGCAGTCCAAAAAAGTTATAAATACAAGTGCCTTTAGAGTAAAAGGGAGAGACAAAGAGTATGGGTGAAGCTCTGTAAAATTACTATGAGGACTCTACTAGTGGATAATTGCATTCGGGAGAGAATGTATTAGGCATGGGATTGTAATTTTATTTTTATAGCTTAGTTACATAAGTCCAGTTGCAATGCATGACTGTGGTCTGCTTCTTTGTGACACTCTGTAATGGCTCAATGGATGTAATGAGGTTACCTGTTATATATATATACATGAATATAAATGATTCTAATGCATACTTCTCTCTCATGAGTTCTCTTTCCTTTCATGCTAAGTAAGGATGCTTGTATGTTTCTTTTTGAAGTGATACATGTTATATATTCTATTAAGTACTCTACCTAAAATGACTGCAAGGATCTAGAGGCTGTCCTGAGCCCTATGGTTCTTGTATGTCTTGAATCCATTTGAAGGTATTTTTAAACATAAATCATAGACGATGTTTCCCACTAAACTCACATAAAGAGAGACTCGGCACCGTGCGTGCCTTGGGTGAGTGCCTAGCTTTCACCGGGTGATAGGCCGGCACGCATGGGGTTCCATTCTTTATGTTAAGGGTAAAAATGACTACAAAATACTTGGTGAACAATCCCATTTTGTAGGGGCGTATATGCAGATGGGTACTCTTATTCCAAGAAATTCATTTCAGCATTGTGGTAAAACTAGGGAAAAGTAATTTTGGCCTAGATCACTTATCAAGAACTGAGTCAGGGGAGGATGTGCAAGCAATTAAAGATACAATGCCCAATGCAAAACTATATAGGTTACAACATGTACCTTAATAATTAGAGGATATTGTTGTATTTCTACGTATGGGCATGACACCAGAAGGTATGAAATCCTTAGAAAAGAAACAGCTTGCCATTCATACAACACCCTTTATGTTGATTAATGGTGATCTATACAAATTAGGAAGAGATGAAATACTACTTGATGCATACTCGAGCATGAGTGCATGGATATTATAGAAGAATCTCATGGTGGTATATCAGGTGGGCACTATGTAGGTGACACCACTGGGTGCAAGATTCTACTCATTGGATTATGGTGGGAAACCCTGTATAATTATTGTAAGGCATATTACAAGACTTGTGATCACTATCAGCACCTTGGAAAACTATGACAATGAGATGAAATGCCTCTAAGACCTATTACTAGTGCAAACCGTTTTGAAAAATGGGCTATAGATTTTGTTGGTCCTATTTCACCATCCACGCGTAGGAATGGATCGTGCTATATCATAACTTGCATAGATTATCTGACAAGGTTGGAAGAAGCAACCCCTATAAAGGATTGTATAAGCAACTAGGTTTCTATGGGAAAATATTCTTACAAGGTATGGATGTCCATTAAGTTTAATGAGTGATAGGGGTACACATTTCTTGAATGAGACAATCATGATACTATTGGATGAATTCATGATTGCACATCATAAGACAACACCCTATCATCCTCAAGCCAATGAAACTACCGAGGCTTTCAAAAAAATTGTGACAAACATTGACAAAAATTTGTGATATTGGAAGAAAGGATTGAGATGATAAAGTATCTGCAGTGCTTTGGGCATATCACACAACATATAAAATGTTGAACAAATCCACACCATTTCAGTTAGTGTTTTGTGCGGAAGCGAGTTCTTCCTATTTTTGTGTATTGTGCGCGCTAAAGGTCTAGATGATGAGCAAGAATTATAAGAATGGATTGAAAATTTAATCAAGATGGATGAGCAATGAGAAATAGCATGTTGGAGTAAAAAATAAGAAAAGGCCAGGCAGAAAGCATGGCATGACAAGTACATCGAGGATTAAAAGTTCACAATTAGACAGATGGTGCTCTTTTATGATTCTAAGTTTTTGCACCATACAGAAAACTCAAAGTACATTGGTTGGGGTCATATGTTATCTATAGTGCCCACTTTCCTTGGACACTATTTAGATACTAATCCTGACACTATTGATCATATTTTGGAAATAATTATGTTTTGATGTAGTATGATGTGTATATGCTAGATCATGGATTCCTATGGACATTATTATGTTTTGCTTAGTATGATGGTTAGATGTTAGACTATGGATTAATATTGATCTGGATTCAGTTATTATGCTTGAGGATCATTGAGACATTATTATTATTATGTGGATGATGATATACTAGTTGACATGGACAGGTTATTGATGTTGATTTTAGACATGTGACATTGATATTATGAATAGCTCTAGTATAGAAATCTATTGGATGATGATATAGTTACAAATTGAATTTAAATGATAAATGTTAAATTCTTGATAATGTTGTGATTTGGATTTAATAATTGTATGTTGCTTATATCATTTGGATGTTCTGATATGGCCATGAGGCCGAAGGGGTATATTGCATTTTGCAGGTTAAAAATCACAACAATGTTGGGGGACTGGAGACTAACCATATTGGAATTCAGTGTGAAATCAACAAGGGTCACCATGGCAACTGTGTTTGATCGGTGTGTTATGTTGTGTTAGGATTTCCATTAGTGTGACCTTGGGGTATATGTGTGTGTGGTTATTATGTGTTCCCTTTTTATTTATTGTTGTGTGTATTTTATTTTGTAATGTGCTTTTATTTTAATTATTTAAATATGATAGTATTATGTGGGAGACATATAGTTAAAATTTAATTAAATTAAATGGGATGTGGAATGTGAAATTTAAATGTTTTTGCTTTGGTTGAAAATGAAATTTGATATATAAATATTTTTATAACCTTATGGTAATTAAATAAATCTTATTGTAGACACCAAATTTGGGTCTTACGACGCCCTGTGCCCCGCATCTTATCTCGCAACCTAACCCTACCTCACCACCTAAACCTTACACAATTATTTATTAATTACCTTATAATTAATAAATCCACATCTCCAACCCTGCCACCTCACCTCGCCACCTCACCATGACCTAGCCCTAACCCTAAACTAACCTAATTAAGACCTATAACTTGGTCCAGACCCACACCCATGACTCATCACCCCTCACCCGCATCAAAACGAACCTAATAATGACTTGACCAAGCCCACAACTAACCCCTAGGGAGAAAAAGGAGGAAAAGTTGGCTATTTTACTAAAAATAGCCAACTTTTACCTAACCAACATCGGTCCCTACGTGACCAACGTCGGTTAGGTAACCGCCATCGGTTCCCTATAAATGACCTCCCCCAACCTAAACAAAAGGATCCAAATTCATTTTGCAAGAGAGGGACAAGGAGAGAGAGAGAGAGAAGAGGTTGCAGAGAGGAGTATTGAGCCCAAGACTGTAACTAATCAACTAGATCACGGTCACAATCATCCAAACATTGGGAGAGTTAGAGGATAGCTTCATCAGCTCACTTCTGATTGCCAGATCATCCCAATCGAGCCTTTCCTTTGCCACTGCAGTCCTTAGACCTGCATCCGCATCGAAACTAGTAAGTAGTCTCTTTTATTATCTTGTATACTTCTGACACTACTTTGTGAACTTTTGATTCATAGTGATTATAAGCTCACTCTGGATCTACCACCCCGGTAGCACCCTGCACCTAACCTTCATTCATCCATCTCTATATTTCCCCAAGATAGCTTTCTCACTCTCTGAGTCTTCTCTATCACCCTACTACTCCCCTCAACCATTTACCAACCTTCGAACCCCATAACCACCTTATAACCAACCTCCATTTAAAAACCCTAAACCACTTCCCCTACCGATATCGCTTATCCCCTACTAAGCCTTGGTTTTATAACCACAATTGGTTATCCAAAGCGACATCGCATCATTGTGACTTATATCAAAAACCAACCTTTCACCTATTTACCTCCAAACAATCCCATATCCAGCCTTGTCTACCCCTCGTAACATGATCTCAATGTATCAATAACTAGTGAGAAAACAAACAACATGACATTTTATTATTGGTAGTTTAGTCTCTATTGCTTTTAGTAACGAGGCACCTAAATCGTGATTTTGCAATAGATTCTTTATTATCATTTGCATTAATTTGTATTAAAAGGGAACTGACCACCTTCGAAAGGAAGTCTAATATTTCCTGGGCCCAAGGCAGTTCCTCACTTATTGTTTAACGAAAATCTAGTGGTTTTGCATTCTTATTTATAGGTAGTCCTTCCCAAACAAAAAGGAGCTCTTCACAATCGGTCTGATCTCTCTACGGTACACACACACCTTCCCAACACTCAACAGGTATTCCTCCTAGCCTTAACCCTTATCTTTTTCTCAAGAGAATGAAAATATAGAAATAACTCTATTCTGGAACAAAATTCTGTGCGAAACATTTTGGCACGCCCGGTGGGACCCTTCTCCAGTTTCTTTCTTTCTTGCTTGTTTTCATATAGGGAGCACACTTGTTGTTTCTTTCTTCTAGATATTCACAAAATATTTTGTCATTTTGGTAAAATAACTTGTCTTTCTTTCACATCTTTGCATTAGAGAAAGTCATCTTCTTAAC
The DNA here is from genome assembly GCA_018340775.1 of Taxus wallichiana var. yunnanensis. NCBI lineage: Eukaryota > Viridiplantae > Streptophyta > Pinopsida > Cupressales > Taxaceae > Taxus > Taxus wallichiana. The sequence continues at coordinate 915,783,441 of CM031237.1, forward strand.
CTCTTCTCTTTCTTTGCTTCATCGAATATCATATTCAATTTGGGTTTAAAACACGTGCATCACATTCTTTCTTGTTTTTTTAAATCTAGTGAACCTAGATTAAGTAATAGATCGTACACATGGGGGTGATATCTATGGTATTGACGAGAAATTAATCTTACTCTCACTACACAACACATACCAAATCACATCATAATCTACACAACATCTCAAACATCCCCCCTTCCCGCGGTATTCCTCCACCCGATTGAGGTAGCCTTACAAGCCAAAACAAACTTGACATCTCCCTTAGGTCTTTTGTTTAGGATTGACATCATCTTGCATCTAAGGCATAAGCCCAAAAGTGATTAAAACTAATCCTAGGGTTAGTCTCTTGATTTTCTTGTGCATCTTGCTTGTTTTTTTTTTTCCCTCTCAGTTTTGTTTCTCTGTTATACCCTGTCTTAGTGATCACTTCAGACAGTTTGGTGGGTATACTAAGCCTTGTTATCCCCAAACTAGTAGCCTCTTACATTCTCTCTTTTCCTTCATAGTGACCGACACCAGTCCTCTTCTACCGACATCGGTTACACCGGCCAAGCGCCCGGCTACGTCGTCGACATCGGTTACTGCACCGATATCGATTACTATGTTTCACAGTTCCTAATTAACTAATTCCCTGTTGTATCCTCTTTTCCATGATTTTTATCACCCAGAAACAAGCCGCAACCATGGTTTTACATGCTTGTTCCATGTCTTTTCCTGAGTCACCCCCTTTGCATCCTATGGGGAATCCTACGGACACTAGTGCTTTTCCCAAGATCCATGTAGGAGATCCAAACTTTGCCAAATGTTTGGATGCTAATCCTAGTGCCGTACACTATTATTTGTCTCATACTCCTAACCGTACACCCAATGGTCAACTCATCTATGGTATGCCTATTAGTATAACTGCTCACTTAGCCCCTTCCCCACCTAATAACTCTGCCTCACCCATCTTCATCCTTAGCCCCGTCTCCTAGCTCAGTGGCTTCGGTGGTTCATACTACACCAATTGGCCTTCCTTTGGTTAATTTGGGGCCCCACATATCACTACCATCCACTACCCCTACCTCATCTCTCCTACAGATTGCCTCTTTCATAACTCGCTCTCTACCATCTATCCACACGAGCTTTCCCTCTCAGGCTCCGCCCACCTTTTCATTTCCGCAGACTCATCCTAAGGTGGCCTCAACATCTTATATAGGACACCCTTATTCATCGCCCCTCTAACACATTCATCATCGTTACCTTATCAACATTCAACCCCACCATTGTCTAGTATTGGTTCTTGGCCCAATCCTCCTCCGTTTACTGATGACAACACCATCATCTAACCCAACCAATAATTTAATCAAACAGATGATGGACAAGATGTAAAATCTTGAGGCTTCTATTTCAGGAAGCCGTAACACCCTAACATACGAGCAATTTTTTCAGGAGCCTATTCATCCTTCTATCCCCCTTCATACATATCCTCCTCAATGGGAATTACCAAAATTTACTCGCTTTAGTAGTAAGGAGGACCCTCAACAACACTTGCGATCGTTTAGACATGCCTGCTATCTGATTGCTCATGACGATGCCTTACTACTCCGTACCTTCCCCATGTCCTTATCAGGACCTACCTTGGAGTGGTACAGTGCTTTAGCCCAACACTCAATCTTCTCCTTTAACCAGTTATCCCAATCTTTCTTGGATCACTTCTCCATCAATATTGCCAAGAAAGTATCCATTACCGATCTCTATGCCATCCAACAATTTGAAGACGAGTCTATCACAGATTTCGTTGGACGATGGAGGGGCCTCATCAACCAACTTACTTATGCCTTACCTCAGGCCAAGCTCATCGAACTCTTTACATGGGCCTACACTAAACACATTTCTCCCACCCTCCAAATTCAAACTTTCTGCACCTTTGATGAGGCCTTTACTATGGCTCGAAACTATAGATTCGAGCCTTAGAGGAGGAGAAATTGCAGTTGCACAACAAAACTCAAATTTCCAAACCCAAGAATCCACCAACAAACCCAGCACCACCAACTATCATGCATCGGCTACTTTGAAATCAAAAGGATCTCAGTACATGTGGTGACGGTCAAATCTCAAGCACCGTCTAATACCCAAATGAAATCCACCTATAAGTATAAAACCAAGCCCATCAAGTACACTCCTTGGGAGAAACTTATGATGTGATCTTGAACAATTTGCTTAAAGCAGGAGCTCTCACCTTGCCTCCCGTTAAACCTCACTTCGGGTTTGATTCCGCCCACGCTATACCTTCTTGGTATAAAGAAAATGACATAGTGAAGGAAATGGTTGATGCGGTGATATAACCCTCGATAATCCTAATGCCCCCGCTAATTGAAATTTAAAAATCTTCAACAAACCATTTCCAAACCATTCATCTAACAATAACACAAACTAAGAAACCTCACCAAGGAGAAGAGTGTGCATGATATCCATGCAGTTTTCAATTCCCAACCAAGTGATTCCATCGAGGAAATTATGAATCGAGCCTCTTCACCAATGTAGGGGTCCTCACCCCCTTCTCCTTCATCAAGACAAGAGGATAGCCCCGCTATTCCTTTACCCATAAAGGAATCAACCACCCAAAGTTCTCTTCTCACAGAAGAGCCTTCTTACACCACATCCCTGCAAGATTGTGAGCGGATGTTATCCAACCTATCTATTTCCCAAACATCTCCTTCCACCACTCTTGCTGCAAAAGAAGAAGGATCGCCACTTTTTCTGTTGTCCTTAGAGGAGAAACCCCTCGAGCCTACATCACCAAACTCCTTAACCATGATGGATCCTCTAGAACATGCCCTCCTCCCTATCAGTTCTTCATCGCCTAAATCTTTCTAGTGATCGGTTAACCTCTTAACACCCATTGATATAAGACCTCATTCACCCCCGTATCACACCCACAGTGGACGGAATCACAGCCCACTTCTCTTCCATACCAAAATTCCCATCCACACATGAATATTTTCATCCCCCAGAAGATAGACGAGTCTTATGGGAACGTTTGAGTACACCATGCTCTACTCAAATGCAGATGACTAATCCAGACACCTCTACCATATGCCCGAAGTTTTTACAAAAGCTCAAAATGCCTATTTCCCCATCTTCACCCCCCAATCTCTACCGAATACCTCATCCACCTCTATCAACCTAACCAAACCTTCCCCTACACTTGGGACTTCACCAATACCCAGTCTAATGCACCCACCTAAATGGTTAGATTTATCCAAAAATAAAGCCATCAATCCACCTAGGAGATAGGCCCAATCTCCTCGAGTCCAATCTATATCTCCGCCACAACTAAAACCCTCACCCCCGATCACACCAGTGCAGCAGGCATGGTTTCAACCCTCACCGTCACACCTACCTTCTATATTGGGGCCTCACCCCTCCACCTTGCCTCAATACACCATGCCTCCCATGTCTTCTTTAACATGACTAGCACCTTCTGCACCCATACAGAAATCCACGGGCATCTCAACACCGTCACCCCAAGTATCCTACCTACCTACCAACCCTAAGAAAACTCGATCATTGAAGGACTTGTTTGTTGTCACTCCTCTTTCCCCATGGTTGTTTCCTAGCCACCACGTCATTTGTGGCCTCATCATCTAACCAGCCTAAATATGACTTTTGCGTAGAATAAGCCATGCCTAGTTAAACCCAATCATAAAAATCCCTTGCCTAAACCACCACTTATGCACGAACCACTCGTACCCAACCATTACCAAAATAATCAATAATCTCACTCACTCAATCAATAGCCTCATCTTCATCCGAATTTGACCCACTCAAAGGATCTTACGCCAAGATCCTTGATATGTTGGTAGGGGATGTGACCATTTCCCTACCCCCACTCAGACCCTATGATCCATCTAAACCTCAACCTATAGGTTATGATGAATCTCAAATCAGTGCCTACCACCACACACCAGACACAATATAGAAGGATGCAAAGATTTGAAAGCCATCTTTCGTCGATTGCCTATCTTGGATAAAAAATCTAAGAAAGACAACTTATGGAGGAAAAAGCCCTTAGCTTCAATCCCTTCCCCTATACCACCCGTCCCCGCCTCACAAAAATATATCATCATTACAACCCCACCTCTCGAGAATAATGTCTTATCCCTGCCATCTTTCTCATCTCGTATTCATGAGATCAACATGATTAGCATTGCTACTCGAGGTTAGAAAAACAATGGAAAAGCTAAAGATAGCACACCTGCGACCTCTCTTTCTCCTTCCACCATCCCGATCGCACCACCACCTAAAGTGGTTATTCGTGGACCCGCCTATCCCATCTCTGATGGAGTTTCCCATCACACCATGATCAAACAACTTCACCAATCTCCTGTAAAAATGACACTCTATGATCTCATTCAAACATCTGAATCTCATCGACAAGCTCTAATTGAGATCCTCCAAGGGATAGAGGTCCTACCTAATGAAACCCTACCCATCACCTCCATCTTAACACCCAACCACATCGCTTCTCTCACCAAACAACCTACCTCCACAACCACCTCTGTCCCTGTACAACAAGCCACTGCTGTTAGTTTTTCCGAAGAAGAAATTGTCATCTTTGGTGTAGAAGATCCTGACCCCACTCTTTTCATCTCATCTTACGTCCAAGACATCTGGGTACATCATGTTATGATCGATGGGGCACTAGCCTAAACATCATCTCTTCCAAATCCTTCCAACAAATGAATATCCCTCCTAGTTGCATGTGTGCCAACCCCACCATGTTGTGTTCATTCAATGATGCTATTACTTCTACCCTAGGTACCGTGATCCTTAACATTCTTGTAGGGCCACATACCTTGCCCGAACTCTTCTATGTCCTTGAGGGAGAGTTCTAATACAACATATTGTTAGGCCGCCCATAGATCCGGGCTATGGGATGCGTTCCCTCCACCTTACATAGATGCATAAAATTTGAGTATGAGGGGAAGTCATACACCATCACAACTGACGCTTCCCCTTTCAAAACCTACAATATGTTATACCACCCTAATGATGTGCTTGTACCAGTCAAGGCACCCATTGATCTGACCCAACCATCTATTTCAACCACGCCTCAACCATCCACCTTAGCCACACCCACACCTTTGACCAATGAAACCACCGACATGAATACCTCTTCCTTCCCCAGCACAACATCCCAACCTTGGATCCCTTGGTAGGTTTTTTTTCAACACCTTACGCTGGGGGAGTACTACCTATACAATGTTATCACCTTCCATACCCCACAAGAGTATGGATAGTTACATGCGCATCTTACCTATGACCGTCGTGTGGGGGAGGTGATCTCCTACGGACCACCTAATTGCCGTACCAACCTAACGTATGGGGGTGTCAACACATCCTCTGTCACCCCCCGAACCTCCCTTGGTGTGGTTCCCTTCTAATCTTATTTTCAATATCTAACCAACCGTCATTTTGCCCTCACCTTCCCGACTCACTTTGTGCTTAGAAAGGTTTTGGTTTCGGTCTATATGAACAAGGCCGACATATGATCATTCCCATGACTACACGCAAACACAAATATCGTAGTGGTCTTGGATTTTCTAAACCACCTACACCGAATAAACCTCATGTCAATTGTATCCGGAAGACAAAGAAGTCACCCCTTCGAACCATCAATGCCCATTTTTCCATCTTCACCTACACGAGTCGATAGACCCAAATCTATCCCTTATAATTTTTTTTTTTCGTGAATGCTATCTTCCTAGGTCCTCTCACATTATCTATCGCTTTTGGTGTTCCTCATTGCACGATAACCGATAATGGCAAATCTTTCAAAAATAAGCTGTTACGAGCCCTTTGTGACAACTTTGGTATCAAACTTAGCTTCTCGTCACCCTACTATCCACAAGCAAATGGTCAAGCCAAATCTTCTAACAAAACCTTGACCAAAATTCTCATGAAATTCGTTAACGATTTTGGGAAAAAGCTGGCATGATCACATCCCCTTTGCCCTTTGGGCTTATCATACCAAAGATTCATACTTCCACTAATGCCACACCATTCTCTTTGGTGTATGGTACCGAGGTTGTCTTGCCTCTTGAAATACAAATCCCTTCCTCAAAATATCTCTCCAGATATTCTCACCAATGATGACTTCCGCCAAGAGCGGTTACCCCAATGGAGCTTCTTGATGAGCGTTATCTTACGCTCTTGACCACCTTCAAATTTATCAAAAGCACATCAAGCGTGCTTATGATAAGTGAATTTAAGAGCATACCTTTAAGATTGGTGATCTTGTCCTCAAAGAGAATCAACATGTAACCAAACTAGAAAAGAGTAAACATGGAAAATTTTCTCCTAATTGGATTGGGCCTTACATTATCACTCACACTTACGGATCAGGTACTTATCATTTAGCTTCGCTTAATGGTAAACCTGAGCCTGAACCCCTTAATTCCTTACATATCCGACCATTCTAATATTGAATTTAGTGTTACATCACTTCTTATCTACCTTGCGCTTGTCATTTGAGCTCATTTACCACCTCATACACCTTGTTTCGTGCATCTCAAAATAGAATCAAACTCACGTGGTTTGATCATCACCTCCTCTTAAAGATGCCTTCCCCTTTTTAGTCTGGTCCATGACTTAAAAGTATCAAAATAACAAGTTCTCAATTATACAATTATGGGATATTCTTGAGTCAAACTTCCTACAAAACTAGATGCTTCATGCCAAACGGACATCTAGACCTCTAAGCTATAAACTAGACTGCTCCCTCGAAGGACAGCTATGTGCAAAGCCGCATCTGCTACTATAAGTAGACTACTCCCTCGAAGGACAGCTATGTGCAAAGCCACATCTGCTACTATAAGTAGACTGCTCCCTTGAAGGATAGCTATACAAAGTCAGCCTCATCAGAAGCTTCTCGCATTGATCACCTTCGTGAAGACCTCAAGAATAACAAAATGCATATCCCATATAAACTTCCCGCATCGATCGATCCTATATCCGAAAAAATAAAAGTAGTATTCAAAAGCACTTTTGAGTTGTGGACTTGTCTATTTAGGTTTGGTTCTCTTTCGTCGAATAATCACCTTATAACAAGTTCTCTCGTGCCCTAGCTATACCATCCACCTAGCCTCCCCTTTCTTCAAAACAAAAAAACTCAAGGGACAAGATGTATATCTAATATATTGTGATTATACAACTCTTTTCACCTATTGAATTCTCGCCTATGCAAGGTACCTAGGGATTCAAGCTCATCCTACGATAATACGTGGTTTGTTTAGCTCTTTCCAACTATGGGACACTTTTGCCTCTTTTACCCGAATCTAGGATTATGTGTTGACCTTAATCAAGACATGGTTTCCTATGCTTGGGTAAGCTAACCCTCGCTTCACCTATACCCACACCAACACCGCCAATACCTTACCAACACCAACAACATTACCCTACCAACATCAAACTTTTACCAACCAACAAATTGCCTAACCACAACCAAATTACCTAAATCACCTCTCCCTAGTCCTAAGGGAGAACTACATCGGTCTGAGGCCCCTCCTTGCTTTGTGCAATGGGCTATGTAGGCAGCACTTAGGAGACATGGGGTCTCCCAAGGTTAGCTCGACCATCCCCTACCATAACCTATCATGTGTTGTGTTTTCCTTAAAAATATAAATATTTTCACATATTTATATTGATAACACTCACCAATCAGCCCAACCCAAAGCCGCAACCAACCAATCAGCATGACCCAAGGCCACAACCAATCAATCGGCCTGACCCAAGGCCGTAACCAACCAATCAACCTAACCCAATGCCATAACCAATCAATCGGCCTGACCCAAGGCCGCAACAAACCAATCAACCCGACCCAAGGCCACAACCAACCAATCGGCCCAACCCAAGGTCGTAACCACTTAATCGGCCTGACCCAAGGCCATAACCAACCAGTCAGCCTAACCCAAGGCCACAACCAGCCAATCGGCCCAACCCAAGGCCGCAACCAACCAACCGGCCCGACCCAAGGCCGCGAACCAACCAATCGGCTCGACCCTGAGGGTCAGTAACCAACCAATCAGCCTGACTCAAGGCCGCAACCCACCAATCAGCCCAACCCAAGGCCGCAACCAACCAATCGGCCCAACCCAAGGCCGTAACCAACCAACCAACCTAACCCAAGGTCAGAACCAACCAACCGGCCCGACCCAAGGCCGTAACCACTCAATCGGCCCAACCCAAGGCCGCAACCAACCAATCAGCCCGACCCAAGGCCGCAACCAACTAATCGGCCCGACCCAAGACCACACCAATAAATTACCTCGATCGAGGCCCGCAAATTATGATTCTATCCACCCATCATGTAGCTATTTGTTCAAACAAGCTCACTGCTTCGTGTTTTAGCATGACTAGGATACTTGAATTAATCACCGACCCCAGCTTTTGCCTAAGCAGACCGAGACCATGACGTTTATCTTAACCAAACCAACCATTTGGTACTACCGAACATGCCTAAACGTTCTAATACCTTACCCATTAAATACCCTAGAGTTACTTCCTATGCTTTGATACCGGATTATATCAACCTTGTTTGGATAAACTATCGACCTTTGCCTATGAATTGCTTGTTTGCTCTTCAAATCGTGTACCCTAGTCGCACTACTACATTTCAACGTGCGTCTGCTTCCTTGAACTTACCCCACCATCTTACCATCATCTCATCATCATTCACCCTTTATCAACCCTATCCCTGATTTCACGTCACCTCAATCTGTGATAGATTTGAGGGGGATTACCTATACCCTTAACTGGGGCAACCACTTCTTATTATTGTCAGTGCAGCTTTACAAGACAAGCTACACGACAACAAGGGGAAAATGTAGACACCAAATTTGGGTCTTACAATGCCCTGTGCCCCGCATCTCATCTCACAACCTAACCCTACCTCACCACCTAAACCTTACACACTTAATTATTTATTAATTACCTTATAATTAATAAATCCACATCTCCAACCCCCCACCTCACCTCGCCACCTCACCGTGACCTAGCCCTAACCCTAAACTAACCTAATTAAGACCTATAACTTGGTCCGACCCACACCCATGACTCATCACCCTCGCCCGCACCAAAATGAACCTAATAATGACTTGACCAAGCCCATAACTCGACCTCGGGAGAAAGGAGGGAAAGTTGGCTATTTTACTAAAAATAGCCAACTTTGACCTAACCGACATCAGTCCCTACGCGACCGGCATCGGTTAGGTAACCGCCATCGGTTCCCTGTAAATGACCTCCCCCAACCAAAACAAAAGGATCTGAATTCATTTTGCAAGAGAGGGACAAGTGAGAGAGAGAGAAGAGGTTGCAGAGAGGAGTATTGAGCCCAAGACTATAACTAAGCAACTAGATCATGGTCACACTCATCCAAACATTGGGAGAGTCGGAGGATAGCTTCATCAGCTCACTTCCGATTTCCAGATCATCCCAACTGAGCCTTGCCTTTTCCACTGCATTCCTTGGACTCGCATCTCGCATCGAAACAAGTTAGTAGTCTCTTTTATTGTCTTGCATGCTTCTAGACACTACTTTGTGAACTTTTGATTCATAGTGATTATAATCTCACTCCCGGATCTACCACCCGGCAGCACCCTACACCTAACCTTCATTCATCCATATCTATATTGCCCCAAAGAAAGCTTTCTCACTCTCTCGAGTCTTCTCTATCACCCTACTATTCCCTCAACCATTTACCAACCTTCTCGAACCCCATAACCACCATACAACCAACCTCCATTGAAAAAACCTAAACCACTTTGCCCCTACGATATCGGTTATCCCCTACCTATCTTGGTTTTATAACCGCGGTTGGTTATCCAGTGACCGGCATCGGTCACTATGACTTATACCAAAACCAACATTTCACCTATTTACCTCCAAACAATCCCATATCCAGCCTTGTCTACCCTCGTAACTTGATCAAGCGTATCAATAACCAAAGGACCAAATAAATAGCATGACATTTTATTATTGGTAGTTTATTCTCTATTACTTTTAGTAACGAGGTACCTAAATCGTGATTTCGCAATAGCTTCTTTATTATCATTTTTATTAATTTGTATTAAAAGGGAATTGACCACCTTCGAAAGGAAGTCTAATATTTCCTGGGCCCAAGGTAGTTCCCTCACTTATTGTTTAATGAAAATCTAGTGGTCTTGCATTCTTATTTATAGGTAGTCCTTCCCAGAAAAAAAGGATCTCTTCACAATCGATCTGATCTCTCTACGACGCGCACACCTTCCCAACACTCAACGTATTCTTCCTAGCCCTAACCCTTATCTGCTTCTCAAGAGAATGAAAAGATATAAATAACTCTATTCTAGAACAAAATTTTGTGAAAAACACTTATGTCAAAAGGTCATTCATAAATAAATGTCATAGAAGTTAATGCATTTTAGAAGAGTGTGTAAGTTACCAAGTATAGGTTGTGTAAGAATTTGTAAGAGGTTGTAAGGCTGATTTTGGAAGGTCAAACACTCCTTCCACTTTGAAATTCAAATTTTTCCTTGAAGGACAAATTTGGAGGCATGTGGGACAAGTTAAACTTGTCCCACACCTCTCAAAATCCTCCACCAACCATGTTTATTGTTTTAGAGTCAAAATAAATCTATTTTATTATGTTTTGATATGAAGTTGTGTAAGTATTGATTGCACTTGTCTTGTAATTTTAAATGCATTCCTTTTGGGGTATGGGCTATATTGTGTGTGTAAGTGATTTTGTCATTTTTCATTAATGGTGATTTGTTGTTGATGTGGATTGCACTCTTGGGGAAGGAAGAAAAATGATGTGGCATCCCACTTGGAATCCACATCATCCTCTTCCACCATCTCCTTTAAAATTTGAATTCCTCCTCATTTTGAGGTTGTTGAAAGTTGGAGATTTCACTCTTGGGTAAAATTTCTCTTGCATTTTTGGAGCTTGCTTGGTGGAAGAAGTGGATTTACTTGTGCATGCTTTCCTCTTGCTAATTTGGGACTGGTTTTGTGTAATAAAGAATCTGCTGTTTTGGAAACAAGACTCCATTATGGAGAGGTAGGCTCTCACTCTTTTAAAATTGCTGTTTTTCCCTCTTTTAGCATGAATTTTGAATGTGTTTCTATTTGCAATTCTTAGAGGGATGGGTATAATGCTTAGGGCATGGTGTGGAGAGAAGACTATAAGGTTTATCAGAAGAGGGATAAGGGATTTACCATTGGCACTTGTCTTGTGGAGGGATTGTTGGTTGGGATCCACCTAGGGAAAAGAATATGCTTGCATTTCTTACTTTGGGGAGGTATAAGGGATAAATTTGGAGGAGGGATAAGGAGGGGTTGAGGAGGGATAAGGTTTATGGGATGGTTATGTTTTGGTAGTTTGTTTTAGGTGGATGCCCAATTTCAACATGGGAGGCATAAGGAGACCTCCATAGTTCTTGCTCTTGCTTGGCTTGCTTGCTTGGAGAAGGAGCCTTTGTTTTGTTTGAAATTGATTGTTGTAGTTGAGAACTACATCTTCTTGCTTTGTGTTTCTTTGTGATTGTGAAATATGCTTGTATGTGAAGAAGCCATGTTGCCATGTGTTGTATCATCATGCTCCATTTCAATATGGTTGGGGCTCAGGGGCCAATGGGGAAAGATGGCTTCTCTTTTCCCATTGGATGTCTTGGTTGGGTGGAGAGCGTTGCCTTTCCCCCTTCCTTGTTGTGATTAAAAGTTAAAGGATGAAGAAATCAGCATGTTGTTGTTTGGAGCTTGGAGAAATCAGTTTGACAGTCATTCCTTTGAGCAGTTTTAATGTAACCCTACCCACTTCAAGTGGATGAATGTAATTGATATAGATATGTGAGATGTTTACCTTGTTATTGAAAGATGTAATCAAATTTGAGGAATGTAGAGAAGAATTGTAATTCTCTGTTTTACTTGTAAAGAAATGAAATTGAAATGATATACTTGTATTCTTTTGAAATTGAAAATTGAAAATCCAATCAACTGGAAGGGAGTTAAGTTGTAATGTGTTGTTTGAAATCAATGAAAGAAATATATCCTTCTCTCAATTGCATTGTTGTTTTGGAAATCACATGGTTGTTATATTATACAAATTCTATTTTAGAAAAGAGAGTACGTATAAAAGAAATGATAGAAGCTTTATATTTTGAAATGAGTTTTGAACTAGAAATAAATCTTGCATATTGAATGTATAATCTAAGGAGCATTGTATTTGTCTGAATTAGAACAATATGCACATTCAGTTGATAAATTGCAAAATCAGTTTAGAGGAATAAACTCACTATTTTAAAGTTAAAACTGGTAATATACATTTGAATAAATGAACAGTTCACATTTATACTTCTTAATTAACTTTAAAATGTCATATGTTACTATGCCAAGACTACACCAAACTCAAATTGACAAAGTAAACTCGAGGAAACAATCCAACAAATTCAAATTTTGAAACAATCCCCTTCCTAGGTCATTTTTTTGTCCCTTGTTGGAGAAAAACACAACTTAAATAAATTGATCAAATTGACACCATTAAAACATTCTAATTCTTCCCTAAGTTGATTCCCCATGTCTGAATGGCATGTGGAGTGGAGGAAGGGATTCAATTTTTATAAAAATTACAAGTTTGAAAAACTACCAGTTTTAAAATTATAAACCCTGCAGATCGATTTCTTAAAATTAACCCTTGAAACTTTACCAAATTCCAAAATTGATATTTTTTTGCAAATAAGACTTCAAGAGATTTTGAAAAGTCCTTGTTTTCCTAAAATGGAGCTTCCTATCAAAATTTATGGCCATTTGAAGTTTTACATCAAAATGGCCATCCCAAACCAAAAATGAAATAATTCGACCTTAGAAAAATTTCCTAAAAAGTTCCGCGGCCCCGCTACCCTCTCATCCTATCAGAATTCACCACATGGCACCTTGGAGGGGCGGACCCTTAATAAAAACTTAACTCAAAAAAAAAAAATTGCCTTGGGAAAAATTTCCCAATTTTCCCCGCAACTCCACGGCCCCAACCAATCACATGATGACACATGGCAGGGGGTGTGCGGATCAAAACAGAAAACTTAACCATTTTTCCTTTGGAAAATTTTCACTTTTCTCCTTGCAACCCTGCGGCCCCGCACCAATCACGTGCTGACACGTGGCAGGGAGGGCCCGAGGATTTAGAATTGAAAACTTAACATTTTACACTTTTGGAAAAATTTCACTTTTTTCTCCACGGCCCCACACCCCTACAGCCAATGGGGTGATGACACATGTCCCCATGGGTGTGTGGGTCCATGCAATTCTTTTAACCTTTTAACCTCATGGGTGAAAAATCCAAATTTCTCCTCGGCCCGCGGCCAATCACAAAGCGCCACGTGGCAATTTGGGCAAGCGCGGAGGCACGGAGGAAAATTTTCCTTCGAAAATTGAAAACTTGGTTTTGGGAAAAATTTCATGTTTTTCCCCTACGACCCGCCGGCCTAAACGAATCACATGATGACACATGGCATTTGGAAAATTTTCCCAATTTTCTCCCTAACCCTGCGGACCTCCAAGGGAAAATTTTCCCCTAAAACTCCGCCCGGCCATAACTTGAGTTCTACAAGGAGTTAGGAGGACTTATTTATATGGTTGGAAAGGTGAGGAAATTCCCTATCCAATGAACCTAGTTTAGGAAAGTTTTGATAACTCTAAGTATGTTGAAAATTCAGTTAAAGTTCAGGGCTTGATAGAGAGTAGGCCTAGGGATAAATTTCTCCCTGAACCTTAGTAAAACTTGTAACCTCCAAATTGGAACCTTGTAAACTTGTTATAAGATAAAAATGGAAATATTGTGTTTGGTTAATCAGAATCTATTCTAGAACCTATTTAGTTTCAAACTAGTATCTTGCTACTTGTTTGTAGACCCTTCTTACAAAAAAATTATTCCATAATTTTCCTAGTTTGTTTCTTGGTCTCAAGTGGTAGTTGAAGCGGAATTACATTATCACTCACATACTTGAAACAAGTGCTTGCCAATTAGAGGTACTTGATGGAACACTATTACCTGTGTACTTTCAATGGGAGTAGGTTGAAGCCCTCTTATAAATAAGTATTTTTGGTGTTTGTAATAACGTAATGTTGCCATTTAGATTAGGTTTCTAATTCTATATTTTCCTTAATGTGCTTCCTTATTTTTTGCTATGTTTTTTCAATTCAATTTTTTTTTTTATACAATAAGCGTGTTTGTGCACCAAAAGCTAATTACTATTTGAAGAATTTATATGCACAGAGGACTGCACATACCCTTAGTGTGGGGTGGTTAGAGATATCCAGTGCAGTGCAGGACTGTTCAAACAAGTACATTGGAAAGGAAAAAACTACTACGGGTGTTATTCAAATTTGGAAAAGCATTAGAAAAGATATTTCTTCTAGACAAGATGACCATAGATGGAGATAAATGATGGAATAGTATAATGTGAGGTAAGTGGAGGCCATGAATACTACCAGTGGAAGGCGCAGTGAAAAGGTACTCAAGTGCATGGAAGCACACTAAAGAGAAGTTTGTAGCTAGAAGGTAGGAGGGCGCGCTAGAAGGTTATGACTAGGGCACGAAGATGTACCACGCGAAAAATGGAAAAAAATGATCAATTAATGAGGATTGTTGGTAGGTGAAGGAGCAATAAATACACTAACTTTTTGAAAATCTATAAAAGGAGGGGATGCGAGTTCATTCTTACTATTGCAATCATGATAATTTGAAAGAGCCAAGTGTGAATGAGATGTGAGAAGAGTATTCAGGTGTGAAGAGTGTGAATCCAGATGTGACGAGCAGATTTTTACATAGAGGAAGCTTGCATCCCATGTTGCAGAGGGTTTAAGAAAAGCAAGGCATTACAAAATACCTAGGGCACATAATTTTAACTAGGGAATGCTGAATCGAGCTAGGGTTTGGGTTTGCACGTTGCAGGAGATAAAAGGTGAGTATTTGAAGTTAGAAGATTGTAGGTTATAGATGGCACCAAAGAAATCACCTACCGCAAGAGCTAAGGGGAAGAAGAAAGTGGAAGTAGAGGTTGAAATGACTCCTGAGAGTAATTTCTTAGAAATTTTATATCCTGAGGGTGTGATTGTGGGTCAGGAATGGGATTCCCACATCCGGAAGAGCAATATTAGTGATTAGAACCATCATACACCTGAAAATAAGTAGTTAGATGTGTTATTAAACATAAATACAAATAAGTGCACTGTGAAGAAGACATGCCGGTGTGTAAAGATGTTGGGGAGGAGTTGTTAAAGTATATTGGAGTTTACCAGTTGTATGAGCTCCCATACTTTGATAAATATGAACCCTTGTACCAATGGTTGATGAGTAGGGAACATGAATATTTCTTCTACTTTGTAGGACGTAGGGTGAGGATCACATCCGCATTGATCTAAACAAGTAAGGGGTTAAAAGGCATAGGGGTGGATCTAGATGGTGATTTAACTGATAAGGCCACAATCCTAGAGATAAGGAAGGAGTTGGGGTATACCAAGGGTCCGCACATGGACATTGATAAACTAAAGAAGTACCCAATCATACAAGTAGCTGCACACTTAGTGACAAAGTTGAATGACCAAGAAAGATGGTCACAAGTAAACACAATGTGGCTACACATTGTGAAGAATATGTCATAGGGAATGACTTACAACATCTCTAGTTACATCATGGAAACTATCATTGAAGAAGCATGCACTTAGGAGAGAAAATTAGTTTCGGGGTTGTTCTATTATCTCTGGTGTTTATGGAAATTGGGGTGCCTAATGGGCCAAAGGAGAAAATATGGGAATACCCTATGGCAAAAGAGTTACTTACGGACATATTTGGAAAGTACTTATGTGAAGGATTAATGAGCGGACCATTCAAGAAGAGGACAGAGAAGTGGTATGATATGCTCCACGTAGCATTCGAAGAAGAATGACACATACCCAAGGAGTTACCTTTGGTAGTAGGGAAGGTAGTACAGTTTGTGGTATACTAACACTTTTGCATCGTGCGGTTTGCCATGAAAGATGGGACTTAGATCCCATGGTGTAAATTACCATATGCCTTCACAACATGATATTTTCAGGCATCAATTCACTAGTGTTTAGATGCATGCCACCTAAGCTTCAATGCGGACAAGGTAGATTACAATTACCATACACTGAGAAAGACATATGTATATCTAGGATGAACTACCTACATTGAGAGGTTAGTCTCAGATGTTATAAGCATGAATCCTGTAAGCTTGGAAGTTGGGGACACTAGAGAAAAACTTGTGTACCTTGAACTCAAGCCCAAGTTGGAGAACAATAAGAATGTGGAGAATTATTTTGCTCTCCCGGGCCGCCAAAAGATAAGCATATAATGGAAAATTTTCTAGCACCTATGCCCACAAAGACAATAGAAGTACATGATGAAGAAGAGGATCATGAAGATAGTGGTGGTTTAGAGCACAAAGGCAAGAGGTAGCCTACATATAGGGTAGAGGTTGAGCGCATGACTACTCCATCCCAGCTACAAGAGGAAGGTGATGAGGAGGTGGATGCAGTCCAATGAGATCATCATTTCAAAAGGGTGTTTAGGAGAACCATGACCCAAGGTGATACTCCACAATCACTTTGGAGGTCACCACGACTATCACCTTAGAAGGAGATAGTTGGAAGAAAAATGAGGAAGTTGAGACTAGGTGAGGAGGTGGAGGAGTCTGTAGAAAGCGCACCCTAATCCCCTACATAACCAAAGGACATGGAAGAGCCATGCGAGGAAGAAATGAAGGATGGAGAAGAAGGAGAAAAGGAGGTAGATGGGATAGTGTAAGATATTGCTCAGGGCATAGTAAAACAAGCTCCAAATCTTGACGATCAAGTTCCTAAGGGGTCAAGATTGAAAAGAACAAGTGGATAATATGTTGCGTCGGTCATGGGCTATGCTGAGAACTTAGGTAAAATTTTCTGCACCCATTTTCAAAGAATAGTGACACCAAAATATTTGTATGGGTGGGAGTTGATGGATGAATATATGGCAACCATGCACACAAGGAAGCAATTGTCATGGTCTATATACACAAACATGGATGAACCAGACTTTGATGTATGTGAAGAGTCATGTGTATCAAGGAGGTTGAATAAGAAACCTCAGGCCAGACACATAATAGTAAAGCCTATTGGTATGTAATATAAACAAGTGAGTAATGCTTTGGTAAAAGTCTCGAAAGAGGTGGCACAACAAAATGTGGATAAGGTTGTAACAATTAGGGTGCTAAGAGAAGAACTCAAAACTAAGGATGTAGAAATAACATGTATAAAGTAAGAAAAGGACTTGGAGTAAAATAATAATAGTGTATTTATAAGCATGGTAGAGGAAATTAGAGACCTTGTCCTGAAGGCAAGACCACACCTAGAATCCAAGGTCTTGAAAAGTTCCCTTCAGCGATGCATTATGTACGTACCTTTATCGACTTAGTGCTTGAGGATGGACCTCTGTGCATACCAAGTACCAAAAATCTGAGCGAGGTGAAGTAGAGTGAGAAAAGGCTTCAGTGATGAGGAAGATTTCATCATATGAGGCATTGCTCCAAAGCTTGCAAGAGGAACTGAATAAATTTGATCAAGCGTTGGATATTTATACAGCCCCAAAAGTTGTTATAAGAACCAAGACCATTATGCAATACAATGAAGTCTTGAAAGCCATGAAGGATGAGACCTTGGGCCACGCAGAATGATTAGCACTTGTCAAGTAGAAGTGAAAGGCCCTTACAACAACACAAGAACCACACAAGGAAAGGCTAGATGAGCTTGGAAAACTATTGGTGCAAAATCACAACACCCCTAAATGAGTCATTAGATCTACTTTTCTAAGGAAGATTCATTTGGTGTGATTCACATAACATTGAGTTTTCCCCAAAGTGTGGGACTTTGAAAAATGGAAAAACTCTCTAGATTAAACATTGGCTCCTATTCCTCTATTTAGGTGCATACGTGGAAACTTATAGAGGACCTATTCCTAAACCTAATCTAAGTTTTACCAAGGAGACAGGGATAAAAGGAATACAAGAAATCAAAACTAAGCTACAAGGTGATGCACCGAAGGTATGATGAACATTAGTTTTATTGATAGACACAAACCAAAAAAATACATACAATACTCAAGCACGAGATAGCTAGATTTATAATGAAATACCGATGAGAGCAAAGGGGACAAGAAAGGATCTAAAATCAATCACAAATGTGTTTTATTACTCTGCTGATTGATTGATACAATGCACTACAAATGGCCGAAGGCAAGAAACATATTTTTAATTTAAATGGAAGGTCTGAACTCCATGAATTCCTTTACCAAAAGGAAATGGGAACCTACAAAAAAATAATGTCCAACCATTTACAATGAATCTCGACCCTTCTTTTATAAATTCAACACAAAGGGGAGAAAGAGAGAGAAGTGGGAAAAATAGGTCAAAGCTCAACCACTGCTATTAATACCTTCTACAAAATCTACCTCAAAATTTGTCTTAACCGCATCAACAACTATTTTGGCACCTCAGTTGTTTCTATCCTTTCATTCCTTTTAGAAAGCAGATGAGATTAGGGTTAGGAGGAATACATTTGAATGTCGAGATGGTGTGCGCGTCACCGTAGAGAAAGATCGGGTGATTGCGGAGAACTCCTTTTTGTCTTGGAAGGACTACTGCAAATAAGAACACAAGACCACAAGATTTTGATTAAACAATAAATGAGAAAGCGCCTTGGGCCCGGAAATATAAAACTTCCCTTGAAGGTGGTCGAGTTCCCTGCTAATATGAATTAACACAAAAAAGACGCAAAATATCAATTAAATTATTTTGTTAAAGCTGGGTAGGGGAAAGGCTGGTTTTGGTTTTGATCGGAGGAACCGATGGCGGTTATTGATGACCGAGCGCGATTCTTGATAACGATCTGGTGGGTTATAGGATCTTCTTGAGTACAGAGATGGTGTTTGTAATAGCTGGCTTTTTGGATGGTATTAAGAAATGGGGTGATTAGGAGTGAAAGAATGACAGATTAGATCTGATAGCACGTTGGGTAGTGGATTGAAAAGCGGATAGGAGGACTGAGATTCAAGAAACACAAAAAATGTTATGACAAAAGGACATGTAAGATCGACTTCTTGGTTTTGGCCAAGATGCAAGTTGATCTCCTTGGTTGCAAACACTTGGTTTCTTTACTCGTCTCTGCTCTGTCAGTGAAGATCTGGACTCTGTTCCTCGCTCATGATGCTCTCTGATCCAAAATCCTTTGGTGATCTCTCAAAATGAAATTCCGATCCGTTGTTTTGGTTTGGGAGCCCATTTACGAGGAGGCCGATGGCGGTTGCGTAACAGAGCGGTGGTCGAGTAGGAACCGGCATCGGTAAGGAAAAAGTAGGCTATTTTTACTAAAATAGCCCACCTTCCCTGCTTTTCTCCCGAGAGATCAGTTGCGGGCTTGGTCAAGTGGCTAGAAGGTCGGCTTTTGGTGCGAGTAAGGAGGCATTAGTTATGGATGTGAGTCTAGACCAAGTCATGGGTCTTAATTAGGTTAGTTTAGGGTTAGGGCTAGGTCATGATGAGGTGGCAAAGTGAGGTGGCGGGTAAGGTGATGTGGATTTATCAATTACAAGGTAATTAATAAATAATTGTGTAAAGTTTAGGTAATGAGGTTAGGTTGCGAAATGGGATGCGGGTCACGGGGGTCGTGAGACACGAATTTGGTGTCTACATTAGCCCCTTATTGTCGTGTAGCTTGTTCTGTAAAGCTGCGCGGACAATAATATGAAGTGGTTTCTCATGTTAAGGATATAGGTAATCCCCCTCAAATCTATCACAGATTGAGTGAACGGGAAATCAGGGATAGGGTTGATAAAGGGTATATGTGGTAGAGAGGATGGTAAGGTGGTGGGGTAGGTCCAAGGAAGCGAGACGCATGTTGAAATGTAATAAAATACGACTAGGGTACATGATTTGACTAGAAACCAGCAATGTATAGGCAAAGGTCGATAGTTTATCCAAACAAGGGTGATATAATCACGGTATCGAAGGCATAGGAAGTAGCTCGGGGGTATATAACGGGTAAGGTGCGAGGAGCGTTTAGGCATGTTCGGCGGTACCAAAAGGTTGGTTTGGTTGAGATAAACGTCACGGTCTAGGTCTGGGCAAAGCTGGTCGACAGATCAAGTCAAGGACCCTAATCATGCTAAAACACGAACAGGTGAGCTCGATTGAACACAAGGTACATGATGGATGTATAAAATAAAACGTTGATTGTGGGTATGGTATGGAAGTGATACGGCCTTGGGTCAGGCCAAGTGGTTGGGCGGTGGCCCTGGGTCAGGTTAGGTGGGTAGGTTGAGGCCTTGGGTCGGGTCAAATAGGTAGGGCGAGGCCTTGGGTCGGGCGATTAGGTTGGTTGGGTCGGGCCGAATTGAGGCCTTGGGTCGGGCCAAATAGGTAGGTTGAGGCCTTGGGTCGGGCCAATTGGTAGGTTGAGGCCTTGGGTCGGGCCGAATTGGTAGGTTGAGGCCTTAGGTCGGGCCAATAGGTAGGTTGAGGCCTTGGGTCGGGCCAATTGTAGGTTGAGGCCTTGGGTCGGGCCAATTGGTAGGTTGAGGCCTTGGGTCGGGCCAATTGGTAGGTTGAGGCCTTAGGTCGGGCCAAATAGGTAGGTTGAGGCCTTAGGTCGGGCCAAATAGGTAGGTTGAGGCCTTGGTCGGGCCAAATAGTAGGTTGAGGCCTTGGGTCGGGCCAATTGGTAGGTTGAGGCCGGGTCGGGCCAAATAGGTTAGGGCGAGGCCTTAGGTCGGGCCGAATGGTAGGTTGAGGCCTTAGGTCGGGCCAATTAGGTAGGTTGAGGCCTTGGGTCGGGCCAAATAGGTTAGGGCGAGGCCTTAGGTCGGGCCGAATGGTAGGTTGAGGCCGTAGGTCAGGCTGGACAAGTGAACAAATGTTGTGCAGCAAAGGTGGACAGAGGCGATATTGGTGAAAAAGAGGCAAGGAGTAAAGAAGGGCAAAGAATGGGGTGAAAGTTGGGTATCAACCGATGTCGATTCTGCATGACCGATATCGGTTAAGGGACCGATACCGGTTTCTTAGGGCAAAAATGAAACCGACATCGGTTAAGGTCGAAAAACCTATAAAAAGAAAAATACGGCCTGTCATTGTCACTTTTGTTATTTGCAATCCAAATTGACTTGTCTGACGTGGAGAGTTGATTTGGAGGGTTATTGAGTGAGGTGGAGCTATTTGATTGGCGGAGAGAGTTGATAGTGGGCCCGATTGAGGAGGAGGCAGCAGGTGATTGGCCGGGGACCCAGCAGATCAGGATTGGAGCCATAGCACGGCGGGAGGAGGCTGGAGGGCTGGACCAGCTGGACCGCCACCACCCATCCCACCACGACGACGTGTCGTCGTACCGGTAGGTTCTAAACTCTTTATTTTATGCATTTGGTTGTATTAAGTGAGATTGGGGGTTTGGGTAGGAATTTAGTTGTTTTAGGAAATGAGGAGTAAATAGACGTAATTTGAAAAAGAGAGAGGGTAGATAGGTAAGATAGGGTAAGGCGGCTAGGTGTGTAAAATTTGGGGGTGTTTGGGTGGGTAGATGGGTAAAAATAGGTGAAAAATGGTCTTTGGGGGCCGCGCGGGGGTTCGGCTCGGGCAGGAGACAGTGACCGATGTCGGTCACTAGGCGACCGGCATCGGTCGCAAAAGCATAGGGTGAGGTTGAAATGGGGGGACCGGCATCGGTCGCGTATCGGCCGGTATCGGTGGGGAAGGGATGGGTTGAGGGTGGAGTTGGGATGGGATTTAGGGTTTATGGTTTAGGTTTGAAGGTGGGTTGGGTGGCTTGTTGGGGTGTGGTTGGAGTGGGGTTGGGTGTTTGGGTTTGGGATGGGGTTTAGGGTTTAGGGTTTAGGTTTGAAGGTGGGTTGGGTGGCTTGTTGGGGTGTGGTTGGGGGTTGGGTGGATTGTTTTTGGGTTGTGGGTGGGAGTGGGAGTGGGAGTGATTGAATGTTTTTTGGGGTGTTGGGTTGGGTTGGGAGTGGGGGTTGGGTTAGGGGTGGAGAAGGGGTAGGTGTGGGAGTGGTGGTTGGGTTAGGGTTTTTTGGGTTGGGTTGCGGGTCGGTGTGGGGGTTGGTGTGGGGTGGTGGTTGGGTTAGGGGTTTTTGGGTTGGGTTGCGGGTCGGTGTGGGGGTTGGTTTAAGGGTGGAGAAGGGTTAGGTGTGGGGTTAGGTTTAGGGGTGGAAAAGGGTTAGGTGTGGGGTTAGATTTTGGGTTTGTTGGGTTGGGTTGGGTTTTGGGTTTTTGGGTTGGGTTGCGTTTTGGGTTTTTGGGTTGGGTTGCGGGTCGGTGTGGGGGTTGGTGTGGGGTGGAGAAGGGTTAGGTGTGGGGTTAGGTTTTGGGTGTTACAAAAGGGGGTTTAGATGGTAAAGTAGATGTTATAATAAAGAGTAGGTCTAAGAATGTGGGTTGGTTTTGCAGGCACGTCGGCGATTGACGATGCGTGATAGGATGCCTCCACTATTGAGTCGGATGAGGCCACACGTATCTGCGGCGCATTGGGCCATCATGCGCGAGTGGGACTCGGCGGGGTCCCGAGTACGAGCGATAGAGAGGATCACGGCTGATGGTCGCCCTCATCGAGAGATGGGATCCGGCGGCCAATGTGTTCCATCTGCCCGGCCAGAGGAGATGACCGTCACATTAGAGGATGTGTATCGCATCCTGCGCTACTGCGATCGAGGAGAGCGATCTTCGAGTAGGTCGAGAGCTGCGATGGACAGCATCTGCGAGGTTTTGGGGATGCGGCCGCGCTGCTCTTGCCTACCATAGCATGCGCGCGAGTATCGGGTGCAGTGACATGTACCGTGCGCATCGTCACGAGACACGGCCCAGGCGGTGTTGATGATGGTTGGGATCACCTGCTTCGCCCTCCCGGACTCGAGAGGAGGCCGCTTCCCACGAGCATTGATGGGGAGTGCTGCTTTGGAGATGGTGGAGGAGCACACTGTTATGCACAGGCACCGGTATATCGGTGCGATTATCTGAGGAGTTATGGGGCTATCGCCGGAGGAGGTGATTTGGTATTTGTTCTACATTTTTGTTGCACTGTTGGGCATACGAGCACATCGTATGCATCGAGGCCCGATAGGGCTACCTCGGCGAGCGGGGCCACGCAGTCGTATCTGATATGGCTTTGAGAGGTGGTTAGGGGTCGTGGGCGACCACGGCGGCGATTGTTGCGAGTCGGGATGTGGCCTATTATAGACACTTGCTAGAGGGCCTTACGGTAGTAGACATTGTATGGAGACCCTACGAGAGGTCATCGGCTGGCGAGAGAGCCGCGTGCAGTGCGCTTTGATCCAGTATACATTACGGATAGCGGGGCGGAGGCGGGGCGGAGAGTATGGCGGATACCCCTAGAGAGAATGCACGCGAGCGAGATGGGGTTCTGACAGGGCGAGCCACCTCCCTTCCCTCGATGCGGAGGATGATGTAGAGCCCCCACTTGCTAGCGCCCACGACCTTTGGATCCAGGCCCAGGTAGCGGAGAGACCAGCGGTGAGGTGTGGATGATGCGGGTGCAGGGAGCATACGAGGTGTGGGTGGGGGCGAGAGAAGCGCGAGATAGTACACTGCTGCGCTGTGCCAGACTTAGGCTGCGATTATAGAGAGAGGATCAGCTCGGAGGTCGAGTGCGGCTCTTACGAGGGCGGCTAGGCTGCTGCTGCGAGCACGAATAGGGGCCTTACGAGGCAGCTAGCCCGAGCTCGAGCACGAGCACGAGTAGCACCACCACCGGCACCACGGCCACGAGTGCGAGTACGAGCACGAGCGGCACCACCACCACCACGCCACGGCCGAGCACGAGTGGCGGCACCACCACGGCACCACGCCACGAGTGCGAGTACGAGCGGCACACCAGGCGGCACCACCGCGGCCACGAGTGCGAGTGCGAGCTCGGGGTATTGGTGTTGGGTGCGAGACCCAGCCCAGCTCCTTGATGGCGCGAGATCGCTATATGGAGGTTAGAGCGAGGCCCGATATTATCGGGATATTCTTGATAATCAGGAGTCGAGTATCGGCGTATGCGGCGCATAGGGCGAGACCTCGCACGGCCCGAGAGATCTCGGGGAGGGCAGCCACGGCGGCGTGTCCGTGACGCGGAGGCGAGAGGCACCACGAGGGACCAGCGGGGAGAGGTGCGGGCGGTGGGGAAGAGCGATAGATCCCGACATGGTTTTGTATAGGGACATGGGCACCGATCTGCGAACAGTTGTATTGATAGAGGCTGCGTGCGACACTTATTCATTGCATTGATTCATTTATTTATTATATACTGGCTGCGAGCCAAATCTGGGTTGTACATTTGATCTGGCTGCGAGCGAGTATATTTTGATATGAGAGACCGGCTGCGAGCCGAGTCGAGATTTTTAGTAGGTATTGCGGCTGCGTGCGGCTTTGGTATATTATGAGATCACGAGAGGCCCGATGTAGGGCACATTGTATTTTTGAAAACTGGTATATATATAGAGAGACGATGTTTTGATCCACATGCAGTGTTCAAAATGTGTTTAAATATTTGGTTAATGGCTGGTAATATATAGAATGTGTGATGAGTTTAATTGACATGTTGATAGATGGATGATGTTGATGTTTTTTTTTTTGTGTATATATATGAATGTATGTTATGTGATGAATTGGTGGTTTTGTGACATTGTGATATATGTAAGCCCGTGAGTTGGATCGAATGATGTATAGATTGATAGTTTCTTGATATCCGTAGTTGATGGTTTGTGTATTTGTATAAAATAAATGATGTTAATGAAATTGTAATGTTATGTGTGGTGGATGAACAAATGTGGTAAATTGTGTTGTTTATGCAGGCAAAGAGGCGGGCGCGACAAAAATTTAGATGAGAAATGAAGAAAAGAACCCTGTTTCAAAAAGGAAGGTGTGTAACCGGTATCGGTTAGGTAACCGATGTCGGTAGCTATATGACCGATATCGGTTACACGACCGATACCGGTTATTTAGGTATGAGTTTTTCTAAAAATAGAAAAGCTAGGGTGGCAACTTGAGTTTTAATTTTAGAGCCATGCAAGAGGTTAAATACGACGAGCGCGCGCTTTTGGCAGTAGAGGCAGTATTTGCATGAGAGATTTGGGTGAGAAGGAGAAAAGAGACAAGGAAAGTGAATGTGATCCGAGTTTAGAAGGCGAGAAAGACAAAGTTGAAAAGGGTGGTGATCATGGCGAAACGAGGAGAAGCATCCGGCGAGCGAGGACATGAGGAGAGACAAGGGCCACCTCAGTGCTGCTGACCCAAGAGGTATCATTTTGTTTGTGATTTGACTCTTTGCATGTTTTGTGAATAAGATGGGGAGAGTAGGTGGGTAGATATGAGAAAGAAAACATGATAACAAGGGTTGCGGGTGAGGTAAGTGTTACGGGGTAGGCAATCGGGGTTTTGGTATGTTTGTATGTATAAAAACGAATAAACGAGCAAATTATTGTCGTAGGTGGTTGTTTTTAGGGAAGGTGTATAAAATTGACAGTGACCGGTAGCGGTTAGGGAGAACCGGTATCGGTTATTCAACCGATATCGGTTATGTATAACGATGCCGATTCTTGGAGAATTTCGAGAATGTTTGAAAAAACCACGGCAGATTGAATGGTTGTTTGTTGTTTTGGTGTATGCGAGCGAGCGGATTGAGGATGAATGATAGTGTGCAGCCTATTGTTGTCACGAATCCGAGCGGATGTAACACCAGCGGAATGGACATTGATAAATCGTTTGGGGTTAAGTGGAATCCGTTATTATTCACGAATCACCGTAACCATGGTATGTTACGAGGCGTTGATTGAAGATGGAATCCGAGACAAATACCTTCTATCTGCCAGCGGTGAAATAGCGGTAACATTGGAAGATGTGTTTGGATTTTGAGACTCCTATTACGGGAGAACAGTATATCGAGCACTACCTAGCGGCACGGGGGAGCGATAACTGCGATATTTGGTCCATCGCACGAGATTTGACACGGCGAGTTTATCGTTTACATATGGGGTAATGTATGCGGCACACCACGAGGAGACAAGGTTAGCGGTGATATTAATGATAGCGGTAGGGTATTATGCATTACAGGGCGGAAGGGGAAGATTTCCAAAGGCATTGATGTGTGTTATTTGGGAGATGGTAGAAAGGAACGTTACGTTTGCATGGGCACTGCATATTTGGCGGAGCTATACGAGGGTTTATGGGCTTGTAGGCGAAATCACGGGGCGACCTTTGGATAGTTCATACTTATTATTACAACTTTGTTGGGCCTATGAGCACATTGTTTGTGTGCGACCAATAGGCCAATCCCTCGAGCGAGGAGAGGCCGGATACGAGAGGTTGGGATTGAGGCGATGGTCGAGAGCAGAACAAGAGGCCGAGATCCCGAGCCGTGACAGGTGATATTGAGTATTACGAGGCGGTATGGGAGAGAGTGACGGTTGCGGATATCATTGGAGGCCATACGGAAACTATATGGTAACAGAGAACATAGGCGAGGAGTTGAGGGTGTAGAGCGATTGAGGTGGATCGCGGGGCACGGGCCGGGTGAGTATGAGAGGATTCCTATAGATCGCGTGCGGCGACAATTTGGATTTGTGCGGGATATACCCACAGCGTATAGACCATATATGAGGATCGGCGCCGGCGGCATTCTCACCTCCCGCCAACACCTCGAGAAGGGCACGAAGAGGTAGCGGCCGATCGCGAGGGTAATGGATGCGGGAGCAGCGAGAGGCCTATAGATTATGGTGGGTAGCGAAGCTGCGAGGTGTGCGTGAGTGCTCGACATAGCGGTGATTACGCGAGAGAGGATCGTCTGCGCGTTTGGTTCAGCAGCTCAAAACGAGTGAATGAGACAAGAGGATTGTTAGTGGTTGCGGAGTCACGGGCGGGAGACTAGAGGCTGAAGTCCTCCATGCGGCGGGCGTATTCATATGTTACGAGAGAGATTGGCGAGATCGGTGGCGGTACCAATAGCCGTGGTACCTTTGAGGACGAGAGAGGCCGGCGAGAGGGTCGGCGATCACGATCATCACCTAGTTCGGGATGAGGCGTGATGGTGCAGTACATGTTAGCAAGGTATAAGAATAAATAAAGATGCCGACACTGCGTGTCGATGATAGAAAGATGTATTTGTTTAACATCTAAATAAAACTGAATATGTATGTTGATTTAAGTTACGATAATAATAAGATTGTTTGTGTTTTGATTTTCGGTGTTTTGAAAAAGGATAAAGAGGACTGTGATTAAATAGAAATACACAAAAATATTTATATTCACCACACAGGATAGGTTATGGTAGGGGATGGTCGAGCTAACCTTGGGAGACCCCATGTCTCCAAAGTCTTTGCCTACATAGCCCATTGCACAAAGCAAGGAGGGGCCTCAGACCGATGTAGTTCTCCCTTAGGACCAGGGAGAGGTGAATTCAGGCAATTTGGGTATGGTTAGGCAATTTGTTGGTTGATAAGATTTTGATGTTGATAGGGTAATGTTGTTGGTGTTGGTAAGGTATGGGCGATGTTGATGTAGGTATAGGTAAAGCGAAAGTTAGCTTACCCAAATAGAAGGGAACCATGTTCTGATTAAGATCAACACACAATCCTAGATGCGAGGCAAAGAGGAAAGAGTGTCCCGTAGTTGAGAAGAGCTAAACAAACCACATATTAACATAGGATGAGCTTGAATCCCTAGGTACCTTGCATAGGCGAGAAGTCGATAGGTGAAAAGAGTTGTATAATCACAATATATCGGATATACGTCACATCCCTTGAGTTGAAACAAGTGGTGAGGTGAGGTGGATGATATAAGCGAAGTGCAGAGAACTTATTACAAAGTGAGTGCTCTGACGAAAGAGAACCTACCCTAAATAGACAAGTCCATGACTCAAAAGTCCTTTTGAATGAGGCTTTTCTTTTATTGAATGTAGACTGATCGATGCGGGAAGTCTACAGGGGATATTGATTGTATTATTCTTGAGGTCTTCACGAAGCTGATCAATGCGAGAAGCTTGATAAAAAAATTGCTGCGTGTATAAATGTCCTTGAGGAAGCGATCTATTTATAGTAGCGAATATGATTGTAATGCATAGCTGTCCTTGAGAGCGATCTATATATAATAGCGGTAATAGTTCGGCATATAGCTTGTCCTTCGAGGAGCGTCTATATTTAATTTAAATGACTAGATGTTCATTTGGCGTGAAGCATCTAGTTAGTAGGAAGTTTGACTCAAGAAAATCCCTAAGAATACGGCTTATTTTAATACTTTGAAGTCATGGACTAGACTAGAAAGGGAAGGCATCATCGAGGGGAGGTGAGGATCAAACTATGTGAGCTGATTATTATTATGAAGTGTAGGAAGCAGTGTATGTAGTGGTAAGTGAGCTCGGGACGACGGCGGGTAGATAAAGTGATATAATACTAATTTCAACGGTAGAATGGTCGAAGATGCACGAGGCATTAAGGGGTTCGAGCTCGGGTTTACCATTAAGCGAAGCTAAGCGATAAATGCAGAGATCCATAGGTATGAGTGATTATATAAGGCCCAATCGATTGGGAGCAAATTTTCCACGTTTGCTCTTTTCTAGTTTGGTTACATGTTGATTCTCTTTGAGAACAAGATCACCAACCTTAAAGGTACGCTCATGAAGTCTCTTATCATATCATAGCACGTTTAATGCGTTTTTGATAGATTTGAAGGTGATCAAGAGCTGTAAGACGGCGTTCGTCAAGAAGCTCCAATTGGGCTAACCGCTCTTGGCGGAAATCATCGTTGGTGAGAATATCCTGAAGAGATATTCTAAGGGAGGGTATTTGTATTTCGAGAGGCAAAACAGCCTCGGTACAGTATACGAAAAGAAAAGGTGTGGCATTAGTAGAAATGCGAATGCTTTGAGTACGATAAGCCCAAAGGGCAAAGGGAATGTGATCGTGCCAATTTCTTCCGGATTCATTGACAACTTTCATGAGGATTTTGGTTAGTGTTTTATTAGAGGACTCGGCTTGCCCATTGGCTTGTGGATAGTAAGGTGATGAGAAACTAAGTTTGATACCAAAGTTGTCACAAAGGTCTTGCAACAACTTGTTTTTGAAAGATTTTCCATTATCTGTTATCAGGCGGTGAGGAACACCAAAGCGGCAGAGATAATGTGGTGGTTAATGAACTCGACAATTTTTTTCTTTTTTTTGATTGAAATGAGTGGAATAGCCTCCACCCATTTTGTGTAATATTCGATCATTGTGTGAGTATCCAACGGTGGCGTTGTGAAGAGGTTGGGTGAATCTCACCAATAAGGTCTAAACCCCATTGTGAGAAGGGCCAAAGATCTCGAGCGATCTGGAGCGGGTGGCTAGGAGTATGTTGAAGGTTGGCATGTTCTTTGACACATAACACAACGCTTAACATATTAAGTAGCGATCGTTATTGAGTAGTAGGCCAATAATAACCAAGGCGAAGGATTCGTTTGGCCACAGCGAGCCGCTAAAATGTCCACCACAAATACCGTCATGGACTGTTGGATGGTATGAGTGGCCTCACGCCCGATTAGGCAGCGAAGGAGGATACCATCAAAGCCACGTTTATAGAGAGTCCCCCATGACAACATAACGCGAAACACTTTTAAGAAAAGCACGTTTGCCGTTACTAGTAAGGTCAGGTGGGAGGACAGAGATTGTAAGGTAGTCGTGGAATTGGTGGTACCAGGTATCCTGTGAATTAGTGGACACAGTATTTATCATACAAACTACCGGGGTTGAATAGGATGGGGCAAAAAGTTGTTGGACCACGACGAATAATTCAGAGTCAGTTGGCGCGGCGGGAATTTGCGAGGCTAAGCAAGCCATAGTATCCGCAAATTTGTTAGTGGAGCGGGGAATGGTTTGTATAGAATAGTGGGTAAATAAAGCTAGAAGTGAATCCACGTAGTGTTTGTATTTTTGAAGTTCCTCATTTTTGCATTGGTAGACGCCCATAACTTGATTGACTACCAATTGAGAGTCGCCAAAAATGTTGATAGATTTGATACCTAAGTGTAATGCAACTTGGAGACCTAGAACAAGGGCCTCGTACTCCGCTGTATTATTAGTGCAAGGGAAATCAAGTCGGAATGAAAGAGGCATAGGTTCAGCGTTGAGAGGAATGAGAACAACGCCGGCTCCTCCGCCATTGTGCCCGGCATTTAGATCCATCGAAGAAGAGGTCATTGGAGTACGACTCCTCTGTGAGGAAAGAGAGTAGCGATGAGTTCGTCGGGAAATGTGAAATTGGTAAATTGTTCCCGGTAAAGGAGCGTCCATGAAGTTGGTGCGATGGTTTGTCCTTTGATTGATTTACGGTGGATAAACTCAAGGTCGAGTCGGCGAAAGCATGAGCCATCTAGCAATGCGTTGGTTCGAGATGAGGTTTGGCGTACATGTAATGGATGGGAGTGCTGTATTGGTGATGACGAAAGTCTTGTGATTTAGAAGGTAGTGTCGGAGTTTGGTGGCCACGAATGATAGGGCAAGGCACAATTTTTCTACATGTGTGTACCTAGTCTCATAGTCCACCAAAGTACGACTTATATAATAAACGGCTTGTTCGTGATTCTCAGAGTCACGATGTGCAAGCATGGCTCCTACAGCGTGGTCGGTGGCGGAAAGGTAAAGGTAGAAAGGGCGGTTGTCTTGGGGTGGGATAAGCACGGGTGGGTGCAAGAGATAAGATTTGAGAGCTTCGAAGGCTTGGTGACATTCTTCGCTCCATTGGAATGCAATATCCTTTTTAAGGAGGTGATGGAAAGGTTGACACCGATCCGAGAGTTGGGAGATGAAACGTCGGATAGATTGGAGCTTACCTTGTAAACTACGCAATTGTTTGAGATTTTTGGGTGGGGGCATTTCTAGGATAGCTTTGACTTTCGATGGATCGACCTCAATGCCACGCAAAGAGACGATAAAGCCAAGAAGTTTTCCCGAAAGAACACCAAAGACACATTTCTTCGGTTGAAGGCGGACAGAATATTGTAACAGGCGATCAAAAATAATGGTTAAAACATCGAGATGTTCACTACGATGTTTAGACTTGCCGAGAAGATCGTCGACATAGTCTTCAAGGATAGTGTGCATAATGTCATGAAAAATGTAGGTCATAGCCCGCTGATAGGTAGCACCAGCATTCTTAAGGCCAAATGGCATGACACGATAACAGAAGGTTCCCCAAGGAGTTATGAAGGCAGTTTTGTGTTGATCGGCGAGGCGACCAAAATTTGGTTGTATCTGAAAAACCATCCATGAGAAAAGCATTTCATGGCCCGGATGAGATCAACAAGTTGATCAATACTTGGGAGGAAGTCATCCTTGGGGCAAGCGAGGTTAAGATCCCGGAAATCATGCATATCAAGAAGTCCCCTGTCGCTTTAGTGCGAGTGCGATGTTAGAAATCCATTGAGGATAGTCAATAGGCAAGATGAAGGAAGCGAGAAAGGAGTCGTTGGAGCTCCTCTTTGACCAAGAGAGCAATGCGTGGATGCATTTTCTCAATTTTGTTTGGTTGGTTTGGAAACGGGGTTTAGGGTGATGTTATGGATGGCGATAGTAGGATCAATTCTGGCATGTCGGCGTAAGACCATGCAAAGCTTGGTTACGAGCACGGAGAAAGGTAGTAAAGGCGGCTTGTTACGATGTGTTAAGGGATTGTCCAATCTTCACAATGTGAGATCCTCCTCCGTGTGGATATTGATTTCTATGGTAGATTCGTTCGGCATAGTTTGGGTTTGAGATGGTAAGGCTCGTTGAATATAAGAATCATCCGCGCCAGGTAAGTGAGGATGGAGTCGTCATCACGGCATTCAACAACATTAATCAAAGCGAATCCTCTTGATCATGTGCGGATACGAAGGGGAGAGAAGATGGGTCCTCATTATCGCGTTGATAAGTGAGAGGACCTATGAAGATAGCATTTATGAAAAAAAAAAAAGTTAGGGGGATGGATTCGGGGTCTATAGATTACGGGTGATGATGGCAAAGTGGGTGATGATGGTTTGGTAGGGCGACGTCTTCTTCTTCCGAGATACGGTGACGGAGGTGTCTCTGTGTAGGTGTTTGGGGAAAACGAGACCACTGCGATCATTGTGTTTACGGGTAGTCACGGGAATGAGTGTATGTCGGCCTTGTTCGTAAAGGCCAAAACCAAAGCCTTTCCACGCCACGCGAGTCAAGAAGGTGAGGCGAAAGCGACGATTTGTCAAGTATTGAAAATCGGATTGGAAAGGAACCACACCAAGGAGGAGGTTCGGGGGTAATGGAGGATGCGTCAACACCCCATCGTTAGGTTAGTGCGGCGATAGGGTGGTCGTAGAGATTATCTCCCCACGCGACGGTCGTAGGTGGGATGTGCATGTAATTGTCCATACTCCTGCGGGGTAGGGAAAGAACTAACGTTATATAGGCGGTACTCCCCGAGCGTAAGGCGCTGAAAAACATCTACTAAGGGGTCGGAGGTTGGAATGTTAGCTGCGGGAAGGGAAGTGGTTTTTGCGATGGTGGTTTCATCAATTGAAGGCGTAGGCGCGGTTGAGGTGGATGGTTGAGGTACATTTGAAGAGGATGGTTGGGTTGAATGTATGGGTGTCTTGATTGGTATAAGCACATCGTTAGGGCGGTATAACATATTGCGAGGTTTTAAAGGGGAGGGTCGGCTTTTACGGTGTAAGACTTCCCCTCGTACTCAAATTTTGCATCATGTAATGTTGAGGAACGCATCCCATGGCTCGGATCGAGGGCGACCCAGCAATATATTATATTGGAACTCTCCCTCGAGACATAGAAGAGTTCGGGTAAAGTCGTGGTCTACCGAATGTTGAGGATCACGGTGCCTAAGGTAGAAGTAATAGCGTCATTAAATGACCCATGACATGATGGGGTTGCACACACATGCTAGAAGGGATATTCATCATTTGGAAGGCTTTTGAAGAGATGATGTTTAGGCTAGCGCCCCGTCAATCATAACCCGGCGTACTCGAATGTCCCGGCGTAGCGGAGATGAAAAAGAGCGAGGTCGGGATCTTACATACCAAAGTCGACAATTTCATCTTGAGCCATTGCAGCGACTTGTTGTGAGAGAGGCGAAGTGGTTGGGGCGATGGGTTGTTTGGTGAGAGAAGCAACATGATTGGGTGTTAGAATGGAGGCGTAGCAGGCGGGGTTTCATTAGGTAAAACCTCTATCCCTTGAAGGATCTCAACGAGAGCTTGTCGATGAGATTGAAGTCGAATGAGATCATACGATGTCATTTTACGGGCGATTGGTGAAGGCTGTTTAATCATATTTCGGTGGGCAATGCCATTAGAGGCGGGATAGGCGGGTCATGAATGACCACTTTAGGTGGTGGTGCAATCGGGATGTTTGACGGAGAAAGAGATGCCGCGAGTGTGTTTTCTTTTGCTTTCCCATTGTTTTTACGCCTCGAGTAGCGACACTAATCATATTAATCTCGTAGACTGAGATGAGGAAGATGGTGGGGATAACTCATGGTCTTCACGAGTGGGGTTGTAATAATGATAGATCTTGGTGAGGCGGGGACGGATGGTATAGGAGAGGAATGGAAACTAAAGGTCTCTCCCTTCGTAAGTTGTCTTTCTTAATCTTTCTATCAGGGAGAGGTGGTAGCGAAGGATGGTTTTAGAGCTTTGCATCCCTCCACATCATGTCTGGTGTGCGGTGATAAGCGCAGATTTTAGACTCATCGTAATCCATAGGTCGGGGCTTAGACGGGTCATAAGGTCTAAGTGGAGGTAGGGAAATGGTCGCATTCTCCACCAACATAGCAAGGATTTTGGCGTAAGATCCTTTGAGTGGGTCAAAATCGGAAGAGGATGAGGGTATTGATTGTGTGGGTTTTGGTAATGTTTGGGCGTGGTTAGTTCGTATGGGTGGCGGTTTAGCGAGGGTGTTGTTGATACATGGTTTTTACTAAACGTGATTTCTTTGGCGCAGAGGCTATGTTGGATGATGAGGCCGCAGATGACGTGGTATCAGAAAACAACCATGGGGAAATAGGAGTAACTGAAAACAAATCTTTTGATGATGGAATTTGTTTAGGGTTGATAGGTGGACAAGATACGCGGAGTGCGGTGTTCTTATACCACAGAATTTACGTATAGGTGCGGAAGGCGTAGGTTGTTCTAAAGAAAACGCGGGAGGTATGATACATTGGTGTAAGGTAGAGGATGGGGTCCCAATATGGAAGGTAGGTATGATGGCGATGATGGTTTTGATTGTGATAGGGGCACGGATTGAGTTTGTCTCTAGGTGGCGGAGCAGTTTATTTTGGATAGATCGAGTCGCTTAGGCGGGTGTGTTAGGCCCAGGGCATTGGTGAGGTCCCAGCGTAGGGAAGATCTTGTTAAGTTGATAGAAGTGGACGGGGCATTTGGTAGAGGTGAGGGGGTGAAGGCGAAACAGGGGGCATTTTAAGCACGCAAGCACTTGGGTATATGGTGGAGACATCGGGATCGAGTCATTTGCATTTGAGTAGAAAAAGGGGTACTCAAGCGTTCCCATAGGGCTGCACTGTCATCTTACGTGGAATGGCAGGTCTCAGTGTGATTTGTAATTTTGGTACGGAAGAAAGGTGGGTTGTAATTCCGAGTCCATTGCGGGTGTGACACGGGAGGTAGATGAGGCCTTTGTATCCATAGATGTTAAGAGGTCAACCGGTCGTTGAAAAGATTTAGGCGATGAGGGACTAATAGGTAGGAGGCGTGTTCGAGGGGATCATCACGTTAAAGAATGTGGTGATGTTAGTGTAAGAGATTTCTCGTCTAAGGATGTCAAAAGGAGTGGTGAGCCTTCCTCTTGTGTAGAAGAAGTGGTAGAAGGGGACGTTTGGGAAATAGATAAATTAGATAGCATCCGCTCACGAGTCTTGTAGGGATGTGGTGTAAGAAGACTTCGTTGATGAGAAGAGAAGTCAGGCGAGTTAACTCTTCATGGGTAAAGGAATGATTTCACTTTGGCTTGATGGTGGTGAAGGAGGTTCAAACTCCTGTGTTGGTGGAGAGGCTTGATTTAAAAAAATTTCAATAGAGGCTTTTGGCTGAGAATCGAAGACTGCATGGATCTCATGAACACTCTCCTCGGCTAAGATATCTTGGTTCACGTTACTGTTGGATGAGTGATTCGGGAATGGCTTGTTGAAAATTTTCAGATTTCGGTTAGCAGGGGCGTTAGGATTATCGAGGGTTATATCCCCTGCGTCAACCATTTCCTGTACTATGTTTTTCAACATCTTGCAGTTTTCATGACTATGTCCTTTTACGCGGTGAAAGTTACAAAAGTCATTTTCTTTGTACCAGGAAGGTATTGCGCGGGTGGAGTCAAACCCAGTGAGGTTTAACGAGGGGCAGGTGATAGCCCCGGCTTTGAGCAATTTCTCCAGGATGACGCCATAAGTTTCTCCCAAGGGAGTGTAATTGGTGGGCTCGGCTTTGTACTTATAAGTGGTTTTCGGCGGAGTATTGGACGGTGTTTGAGATTTGACCATTACCGCGTGGACAGCTCCTTTTGATTTAGAAGAAGTGGACGCGTGAGGAGTGGTGGTGTTTGGCTTGTTGGTAGAATCGGGAGTTCGGAATTGGGGTTTTGTTCTGTGACCGCAATTTCTCTTCTTCTAAGGCTCGAATTTCTAGCTTCCGAGCCATGGTAAAGGCCTCGTCGAATGTGCGGAAAGTTTGAATTTGGAGGGTAGGGGAGATGTGCTTAGCGCAGGCCCGCGTAAATAGTTCGATGAGTTCGGTTTGAGGCAAGGCATACGTAAGTTGGTTGATAAGGCCCGCCATCGTCGTCAACGAAATCTGCGATAGATTCGTCTTCAAATTGTCGGATGGCATAGAGTCGATGATAGATACTTTCTTGCAATGTTAATGGAGAAATGATCCAAGAAAGATTGGGCTAGTTGGTTAAAAGAAAGATTGAGTCTTTGGGTTAAAGCAACTTTGTACCACTCAAGCGAGTCACGATAAGGACATGGGAAAGGTGCGGAGTGAGCATCATCATGGCGATCAAATAACAAGCATGTCTAAATGATCGCAAGTGTTGTTGAGGATCCTCTTTCTTGTTAAAACAGAGTAAACTTTGGCAACTCCCATTGAGGAGGATATGAATGAAGGGGGACGAGAAGGGTGAATGGGCTCCCGACAAACTTGCTCGTATGTCGAGCGCTACGACTTCTGAAACGGAAGCCTCCGGGTTTTGCATTTTGTCCATCATTTGTTTGATGAAATCGTGGTTGGATGAGATGATGGTGCCACGAGAATAGGGATGTCCCATATAAGGTGTTGAGGTTCTTTGGATACGTGTA
Organism: Taxus wallichiana var. yunnanensis; assembly: GCA_018340775.1. Classification (NCBI taxonomy): domain Eukaryota; kingdom Viridiplantae; phylum Streptophyta; class Pinopsida; order Cupressales; family Taxaceae; genus Taxus; species Taxus wallichiana. The sequence goes on from CM031237.1 coordinate 915,819,902, forward strand.
TGGGAATGAAAAGGTAGGCGGAGCTTGAGAAGAAAGCTCGTTTGAATAGGTGGCGAGAGTAAGTCATGAATGGAGTGGTGATGAAAGAGAGATGAGATAGGGGCGGTTGGTGGTAACGATACGTGGGGTCGAGGTTAACGAAAGGAAAGCTAATCGGGGTCGTATGAACCTCGAAGGCTGTCGGATTGGGAGATGCAGGGCTAGTGATGCGGGAAGTAAGGTATTGTTATCGGGAGGAGTGGGAGCTAAATGAGCAGCTATACTAATAGGCATGCCAATAAGGAGGCTGACCATCGGGCGTACGGTCGGGGTATGAGACAAATAGTATTATGCAGTTGGGATTAGCATCCGAAATTTGGCAAGTCCTTGTCTCTGCGAGAATTTGGGGATCTCAGGTGTCCGTAGGGTTCCTATAGAATGTGAAGGGGGTGATTCGAGGCAAAGACACGGAGCGAGGCATGTGAAACCATGGCGGCGGCTTGCTTCAGTGATGACAACCATAGACCCGAGAACACACGGGAAAGTTTCATCTATCAAACAAAAACAACCTCGAAATGGTGAATTTGGCAAGTTCTTTGGTTTGTCGGGGGTGAAAGACGATGCCGATATCGGTTTAGTAACCGGTGTCGGTCACGCGATCAACGGCGTCGGTCCCTTAACCGATGCGGTGTGTCAAAAGTCTAGGATAAAAAGATATAAAAGGCTGCTGATTTGATTTTAGCGTTGAGTATGTTTAGCAACTTATTGATCACGAGAAGACAAAGTATGACGAGAAAACGAGGATTTGAAAACAAGCGAGAGGCACACGCAAATCTAGAGACTAACCCTAGGGTTAATTTTAGTTATCGTGGGCTTATGCCTTTAGACGTAAGATGATGTCGAGAATCCTAAACAACAAGACCTAGGGAAATGTCAAGTTTGTTTTGGCTTATAAGGCTACCTCAATCGGGCGGAGGAATACCGCGGAAAAGGGGGATGTTTGAGTGTTGTGTTAATTGTGAAGTGATTCGGTATGTGTTGTGCGGTGAAACTAAGGTTAATTTCTGTCAATCCGTGGATATCACCCCCACGTGTACGACCTGTTACTTAATCTATGTTCACTAGAATTGGAGAACAACAAGCAGGAATGCAATGCACGTGTTTTAAACCCAAATCGAAAATTATATTCGATGAAGCAAGAGAGATGACTTTCACTAATGCGAAACCAGGAAAGCAAGACAAATTCTTTACTAAATATATACCAAAAACAACAACAGCAAATATGCAAATGAAAATAAGCAAGAAAAGAAACCCAAAATGGGTCCCACCGTCGTGTGCCAAAAATGTTTCGCTCGGAATGTTTAAACTTAGGGAATAGAGTTGTTTCTATCCTTTCATTCCTTTTAGAAGCAGATGAGATTAGGGTTAGGAGGAATACAGTTGAATGTCGAGATGGTGTGCGCGTACCGTAGAAAGATCGGGTGACTGCGGAGAACTCCTTTTTGTCTTGGAAGGACTACTGCAAATAAGAACACAAGACCACAAGATTTTGATTAAACAATAAATGAGAAGCGCCTTGGGCCCAGGGAAATATAAAACTTCCCTTGAAGGTGGTGAGTTCCCTGCTAATATGAATTAACACAAAAGACGCAAAATATCAATTAAATTATTTTGTTAAAGCTGGGTAGGGAAAAGGCTGGTTTTACTGGTTTTGATCGAGGAACCGATGGCGGTTATTGATGGCCGACGCGATTCTTGATAACCGATCTGGGTGGGTTATAGGATCTTCTTGAGTACAGATGGTGTTTGTAATAGGCGGCTTTTTGGATGGTATTAAGAAATGGGGTGATTAGGAGTGAAAGAATGACGATTAGATCTGATAGCACGTTGGGTAGTGGATTGAAAACGGATTTAGGAGGACTCGAGATTCAAAAACACAAGAAATGTTATGACAAAAGGACATGTAAGATCGACTTCTTGGTTTTGGCCAGAGATGCAAGTTGATCTCCTTGGTTGCAAACACTTGGTTTCTTTACTCGTCTCTGCTCTGTCAGTGAAGATCTGGACTCTGTTCCTCACTCGCAATGCTCTCTGTTGATCCAAAAATCCTTTTTGATCTCTCAAAATGAAATTCCGATCCGTTGTTTTGGTTTGGGAGCCCATTTACGAGGAACCGATGGCGGTTGCGTAAAGCGGCGGTCGAGTAGTAGAACCGGCATCGGTAAGGAAAAAGTAGGCTATTTTTACTAAAATAGCCCACCTTCCTACTTTTCTCCCGAGAGATCGATTGCGGGCTTGGTCAAGTGGTAGAAGGTCGGCTTTTGGTGCGAGTAAGGAGGCATTAGTTATGGATGTGAGTCTAGACCAAGTCATGGGTCTTAATTAGGTTAGTTTAGGGTTAGGGCTAGGTCATGATGAGGTGGCAAAGTGAGGTGGCGGGTAAGGTGATGTGGATTTATCAATTCTGAGGTAATTAATAAATAATTGTGTAAATCTTTTTACATTTATTTAAGCCTCTACTTTTGGAACTACCCTTGAGATGCACCGCTTGGACATGTGGCGAGTCCTACCATTACATCTATACTTAGCCTTTTTGAGGCCTACCCTATCCACATTTTGACCTCTATTGACCATTTGTTATTTGGAGGGTGGCATGAGTTTGAGTCACCGCCTTGGGCTCCTATTTCAGATTTGTGTCATGTCAACACCTGGCATCTTCCTGCCTAGCTGAAGACTTTTCAATGGTCGTGCAACTTTTGGGGCCCTGGCACGCGTGGATGTCGGCACTCATTTAGGCTTCCCCTTTTGGATTCAACTTTGGAGAAGCATCATGCCGACACGTGGCTCTCTCCATTACCTCCTTCATACTTAGTCAATTTCTGGAGTTATTCTAAACTATTTTTAACCCGAGGACTTTGGATCTTCATCGTTTCTTCCCTTTCTTTTCTCCTAGCTTCTTTGTGACACTATTCCTCCTCCTCTGACCCTGCAATTCTCTTTATGAGCCTACCTATAACCTATTAAATAGATTTAAGACACGGATTCACTTGATAGATCCATTTCTTCTCTTTCTTCTTACATAGGGTCATTTAGTCTTTTGCAAGCCCCGCCACGCCATAGTTGAGTCCTTCTGCAACATGTTTGCAATATTTAAATGTGTTTTCTCCTGTTCTTTCTATGTGGGGTCATGGCTGATCCAATACTTTTCCTAGGGGTGAAATATGGATAACAATTTGGTGACTCATAGGGGTATCTACCTGCTAGATGAAAAGACCAATTACTTTATTATATCTATTGGGCATGGAGTTGAGAATGGCGATGATACTTGATCCCGCCTCGATTCACGAGCCCGACTATTTGCACTCTCAATTTTCATAAGAAATCTTGAAATGATGGTTTATGAGAGTAGAAAATTGTTTTGACCCGAGGCTTCATATTTTTCGAATGGGTTGTGCAAAGAGCAACAAAACAACACCACAACTATATACAAAATTTGAAATCATACATGCTCCAAGTAGAACATGCAAAGCGTGCAAATAACTTAGGAGAAAAGCAACCTAAACTACAACAATACAATGTGCACAAGCACTTAGAGGAATGAGAAACTAAACTAATATGTACAAGGTGAGAACTTTCCTTCTAGTAGCAGTTTTAAGATAAATTCCATTCAATGGAATCTGCAACTCTTCACCATCCAATGTAGACAATTGGAAAGAATTGCTACTTTTACATTTTGTGACCATGTAAGGGCCACTCCAAATAACATCAAACTTGGAATTCCTTCCTGGTTTTGCCCGATCTGCATCCCATTTCAAAACTAGGTCTCCTTCTTGGAAGGTCCTTGTTCTTGCCTTCTTGTCAAAGCATCTCTTGATTAAGGCCTGATCCTTCTCTATTGTTTGAAGTGCATGCTCTTTAGTTTCTTCCAATTCCATCAGTTTTGCATACCTGGCCTCCATTGGTTCAAATTCAAACATCTCCAAATTGCTTCATGAGTTCCAATGTTGGCAACTCAAGTGATATAGGAAACACTACCTCTTTCGCATAGACAAGTTTGAATGGAGAGCTTCCTGTAGACCTCTTGGGTGTTTTCCTATCAAGCCATAAGGATGATTTGATTTTCATGTGCCAAGTTCTCTGAGTTTCATCTTGAATTCTTCTTATAATCTTTAACATGTTCTTGTTTTGGACTCTGTTTGGCCATTACCCTAAGGGTAATAATTTTATGAAGTGCTTGAGTAAATCTCGTTCCTCATAGCCCATCCCGTGATTTTGGAACCTATGAATTCCAATGTATTGTCCGATATAATGGTGGTGGAACTCCAAACCTGGTCACTATCCCTTCATAGAAATCTAGTATGTTAGACTCATTAGCTTCTTTGAGTTCCACTTGCCTCGGTCCACTTAGTGAAATAGTATGTTCTTTGTCGAATCCATTTGTGTCCTTGGCTTAAATTTGTATTGATGACTTTAATGAAGTCCAATCCCCATTACATGAATGGTTGGTCAACTGAAATTGGGTGGGATGGAAGTGCAGCTATCCTTTCTTTCCTCTCGAAGAATGCACAGTTCTTGCACTTTTTGATCCATGCATAACAATCACTAAACACCCTGGGCCAATAATAACCCGCCTTCATGATCTTAAGTGTTGTCACCCATGGAGCAAAATGGCCTCTAACTGCTTCATCATGGAACTCTTGTAACACTCTCTCAACCTGATTTGTCCTAATGCATCTTAACAAAACACCATTGATGTCCCTTTTGAACAAGACACCATCAATAAGCACATATGGGATGGCATGTAGTCTAAAGTGTCTCCTTTTTGTTTTACTCATTTCTGGAGGACATAGGCCTATTTGAAGGAAGTGCACCATGTTCTAAGTCCAACAAGGAGTGGACACATCCTCATTTTCTTCCTCTTGAATATTCTTGTAAGACAAAAACAACTTCTTTTTCACCACCTGCTTCATCTTGTTGACTTGAGGCTAGTTGTTCACACAATCCCTTCCCATGGACCAGCTTAGTGACCTTGATCTCAATGTCATACTCCATGACACGAGTGATCCATCCTGCACATTTTTCATTTAGATACTTGCTGAGAAGCAAGTCCTTGACTCCCGCATGGGAGACTAATAGTTGGATCTTATTGTTTGAAACTAGGTGTTTAAACTTCTTTAACCCTCTGATCACTACCAAGACTTGTTTTTCGATGAAAGAGTATCTCACTTCATAATCTTCCAGACCTTGGATGAAGAAAGCAATTGGCTGCTCTGTATCCTCTTTGTTTGTTGTACTAAGATTGTAGAAATCGTGTCACTGCCACCAAAGGCATATAGTATGAAGTCCTTATAAAAATCTAGATTCACGAGAGTTGGGGCTTGTGATATAGCTTCTTTGATGGCCTCAAAACTTTCTTTTCCTTTAGTTGTCCACCTAAATGCCAAACTCTTCTTCAACATCAATGTTATTGGCTTGACAAGGGCAGCAAAGTTTGGTACAAACCTATGGACAAAATTGATTTTCCTAAGAAGATTTTAAGAGCCTTCTTATGGCTTGGTAATGGCAATGCTCTTATTGCTTCAACTCTCTTTGGGTCAACCACCAAACCTTCCTTTGACACAATATGGCCTAGAAGCATGGTCTCATGGGCCAAGAATATGCATTTTTTAGGGTTCAATGATACCCCAAATCTCCTACACCTTTGAAACACCTACCTTAGGTGAAAAAGGTGGTATGCTGCATTTTGTAGAACACAGTAATGTCATCCAAATAAATCAATACAATTTTGTTGATCATCCCTTGAATGCCATATCCATTGCCCTTTGGAAATTGGCTCGGCATTAGACAATCCAAATGGCATTTTCTATAGGCATAGGTACACCATTTAGTGGTGAAATCTATTTTTAACTAATCATCTTCCTTCACCATGATCTTCTTGTACCATGAGTGGCCATCTAGGAGAGAGAATCACTTTGATCCGACACCACTTGCAAGATCTAATCCATTGAGGGGAGTGGGTAGTGATCATTAAGGGAAGCTCTATTCAAGTCTTGAAAGTCTACACACAACCTAATCTCTCCATTCTTCTTCCTAACTAGGACCAAGTTTGTAACCCAACTTAAGTTTTGATTGAAAATATGATACTTTCCTCTATCATCTTGTTTAGCTCTTTCTTCATCATGGGTTCAAAATGTGGATTGACTGGTCTCTACTTTTTCTGATGGGCTTAACAACTTGGATCTAGCTCGATTGTGTGTTATGCTAACTTCGATTGAACTCTTTAGGTATTCATAGCTCCAAGAAAATACATCTGGAAACTCTTAGAAAAGTTACATGAATTCATAATTTTCTTTCTCAATGGCCACTTTGCCAATTTAAAGTGTTTTTCCTTCTTCAACTAGAATTGACTCTGAATCTTCTCCTTTGATCTGTATGTTAGCCTTCTCTTTTCAAAACTAATCATTAGGATTGAAGATAGACTCCAATGTCACTAAGCCTTTGGGAAGCTTTTTGTATGCAGATGCACTACTTGATCTCCATATTGTTGATTTAATCTACTTTGATTCCTAGTTGAGAACTCAACTTCCTCTTGTAAAAAATTGATGATATGTTGATCATTCTCAACACCTACCAGCATGTGTTGTTATCTAGCACTACTTGGCCTCATAATCACATGGATATGTGGCTTTCCTTTTCCCTCTTTATATTGTCAACCACATCAAATGTTACTCCAACTTATAAGCCTATCAACAACTTCGTTCTCCTTCTTGGTATGGACACAATGTTGAAGGCTTCAAAATCCTCAATGAGATCCCATACCCTATTCTTGTAGCTTTTGAGCAGGTCATTCTTGACAGAATTTTGTCCTTTGACTTGATTGGCAACTAGTTCACTATCACCAAACACTTGCAAGGTTCTTGATTCCTCATCTTTTAGCCCAATGCAATCCATGAACCAAAGCCTCGTATTCTGCAGTTTTATTTGAGAAGACAAATTAACGGAAAAGTTGAGTAATACTTCATACCTTAGGGTGACATAATCATAGCTCCACCTCTGGCTCCTTGCCTACTTCTCGAGCCATCAAAGAACAACTTCCATACTTCATTATCATCCTTATATTCTAGCTTAATGATGTCAGGAAGAGGATGATTCTCCTCATGCAAGTAGTATAATCTTAGCTCAGATTCTTCCATCTCCTTATAGGGATCAAAATCATGTCTTTTGACCACTCATTCATCAAGAGTCAGGTCCGGGATACACCACACCTTGTTATCTACTTCACAAGTGTTTAGGAGGTCTTCTGATTCAAATCTGAAAAATTTCATTGATTGGGCTAGGCACATAAGACTCAATGTGATAATCTACTATGGGATCAGATTTGATTGTGGCCTTCACTCCATACCTTATTCTAAAGAGCATATGTGACCAGTTAGTAGACAAAGATCCTCCAATTTTGGCAGTGAAGTCCCTGGACAAACACAATGCAAAATGTGGTGGCAAGTCTATAACTAATACATTTTGCAAATACTGATCACATTATGGTAGGCATGCGAGTGAGGCTCAGATCCTTGATGATTCCAATAGTTGTCACTATGGTCCCATCCAATTGTATTAATCCTCTAGAGATGACTTTATATTGGAGACCTAGTTGATCAGCTATTTGTTTGGGCATTACAAAACTACTTTCCCCAGAATCAATCATGCAATTATGCACCAATTTATCCCCAATGATTAATGAAACATAGAATGGAGGAGGTCTTAGGTTCTTACCTTGTTGCTCTTGATGGTTTCCCCCAGGTTGAGCTGTATTGGTAAGCACTTTCTCTTGCTGGTTAGGGGTTGATTTGAGCTTGACCAATTTTGCATGGCAGTTTGCAATAGATCCCTCTACCCTGGAATGGCCAGTGACTCCCATAGTGAAATGTTCACACTTTTCCTCTTCATTTTCTCAATGATATTAAACGAGCTATCCTTCTATTGCCCCTTCCCTGGCACATTTTTCTCTTGCACATGGGTTGTTACTGACTGCGGTGCCAGAGTGGATTTAGAAGGTGGCTTAGATTGGTTATGCATATTGGTAGTTGTATTTTGGATGCCAATATCTTGTGGAGAAATGGAGGATTGAGGATCACCTAAGTTTGGTGAATGTCCTTATCCAATATTTCTCTTCTTGGACCGTGTATTGGCAGCTATACTTTGAGAAGGATTGATTCATTCCACAAAAGTCTTCAGCTTGCCAATTGACAAGCATAGTTTCACTTAGAGGTCCCTCTTACTGAGCTCCTTGCTTGCTGATTTTCTTCTTGGCTAGGTTCTTGTGACACACCAACGGTTTGCACCATCGAGCTGATTTAGTGCACCATTGAAGCACATTGATTGATTATGTGGCTAATTGCATGGGAAACACCAATCATATTCTTATGTCATGTTATTTTGTGTTGGAACCAATGCCCTTGATGTTGAAGCTATGTTTGGATCATATGACCTAAAAGGTCTAGCAGCTTGAGGTTTCCCTTGGTGTTGAATCTGAGTTACAGCCTGGGCTTGTGGTCTATTTTGTTGATACAGGGTCTAGCCTGATACTGAGCTTGAGGCTGATATGGCCTAGAACTCTAAGCTTACTATATTTTGATGGTTACTAACTCATTCCCCAGGTTTTGAAGTTGTTTCATAATTTCCTGAACCTCCTTTGAGGTGGTAGATGATGAGGTGGAGGCTTCAGCTGAACTTTGACTCCTGGAGTAGGTATAGGAGCTATTGTGGGTGTTTGGTTGGTACTTGGGTTTCCTAATTCGGGGTATAGAGGCATGGATGGCCTAGGAGAAAGTTTTCTATCCTGAATTAAATGATTCTCACTCTTATGGAAAGGCTATAAGCTACAGGTAAGGTTGTGCCCCCATTGATTGAATCATTAAAGAAATATCAAAATTTAAAGCTCTAAGAAAGTATAAGAAGGCACCTTCATTAGTGGGCTTTACTTGTTGCTAGAATCTTGTCCCAGGTCCATTGAAATCTGAGGTTGAAATCCATCAACTACTCATTTGGATCTCTCTTGATTGTTGTCGCAACTCCAACAAGATAGGTTATCTCCCTTTTCTCCAAACTGGTCATGAAGAGTTGTGCACAGATGGTCCTAAGATTGAATAGAGCCTGCTTCTAGGATCCTGAACCATTGTGAAGCTTTTCCCTTGAGTGAAGAGGCTAGCAACTTGATTGCAACGTCCATCTCAATGATCTCATGGATTGTACAGACATTTGTAATGTCTTGAACGTGGTCACTAGGAGAAGTCTGGTTTTCTCTAGTGAAATATGGGATGCTCTTTAATGTTGCTACCAGGACTGGATTTTGTGCATTCAGAGCAAGTGGGTTGTTGCCAGTGAAATTGACATAAGGATTTGGTTGTGCCATCCTGATCAGCCTGAGCACCCTTCTTGATTGAAAGAATGGCCTACTAGGAGGAGGTGTTGATAAGGCTCTGTTTGGTGGAGATAGATACCTCTGGGCTCTTCTTCCTCTTCTCCTTATGTCTGGAGACAAGTGTAGGTGTACAAAATGTCCTTCTTCTCTCTTGTTCTTGACCTTGTTTATATCCTTCTCATGAACTTGGGAAACTTGGACTACTTGAAACCAATGGATTCTGTTCCTTTTGGAGTCACCAGATGTGCAGTTCTTAAAATCTTCTTAAAAGCTAGAATCACAACAAGTGCACATCAATCTTACTGTAATAAAGATGGAGACTTATTTCTCCCACCTAGGCATGCCAAAACTATTAGTGCAAAATCACAACACCCCCAAATGAGTCGTCAGATATGCTTTTCTAAGGTAGATTCATTTGGTGTGATTTGCATAACATTGATTTTTCCCCAAAGTGTGGGACTTTGCAAAATGGAAAAACTCTCCAGATTAAAGGTTGGTTCTTATTCCTCTATTTAGGTGTAAATGTGGAAACTTGCAGAGGACCTATTCCTAAACCTAATCTAAGTTTTACCAAGGAGACATGGATAAAAGGAATACAAGAAATCAAAACTAAGCTACAAGGTGATGCACCAAAGGAATGATGAACATTAGTTTTGATGATAGACACAAACCAAAAAAATACATACAATACTAAAGTATAGATAGCTAGATTTATAATGAAAGACCAGATGAGAGAAAATGGGACAAGAAAGGATCTAAAATCAACCATAGTCATGTTTTATTACTCTGTAGATTGATACAATGTGCTAGATTACAAATGGCCAGAAGGTAAGGTAAAAATGTATCTGCAATTTAAATGGAAGGTCTGAACTCCACAAATTCCTTTACTAGAAGGAAAGGGGAGCCTGTAAAAAAAAGAACATCCAACCCTTTACAATGAGTCTCAAACCTACTTTTATAGATTCAACACAAAGGGTAGAAAGAGAGAAGTGGGAAAAATAGGTCGAAGCTCAACCACTGCTGTAAATGCCTTCTACAAAATCTACTTCGAAATCTATCTTGACTACATCAACCACTGGTTCCGCACCTTGAAGGAGGAGGAAATGGTGGGGTAGATCGAATCGATCGATCTGGTTGTTGGGGCAAAAATAGATCCTACATTAATGGCCCTAAGACGTTTCTCCATTTTTCTCCTACCTAACCTCCCTGATCTTAAAGTTTCAGATCTTCATGGCGTAGATGAGGCCGAGATCTTTCCAATGGTGTCAGATTTGCAATATTTTGAGCCCTAAGTCAAAAGATATGCCCCTTCAAAGTTTGTATCAGGTCCATACAAAAGGGTGGGAAAACTAGTTTGAAAAATGGGCCCCCTTTTTAATATGGGACACGTGGAGGGAAAATTAGGGCAAAAATCAGGTTTTGGGCTCAAAATTTATCTTTTCCCCCTTTTCCATAAAACTTGCAAAATCCGAAAAGCTCTACGGCCTGCCCACTCTCTGCTTGGACACGTGGCACCCTTTGGTTGGCTAGGAGATGTGCTTCAATTTTCATCTTTGTGCCTTTTGACAAAAGGAAAATTTTCAATTTTTCCTCCGACTCCCGCTTCCCGACTTTGACCTTGACTCGGGCTCAAACGCTGACTTTTTCCCTTTAGGCGAGAGTTGCGGCCCATTTTGTAAATTTTACATCTTTGGAATAAAAAAGGGAAAAAATCCAACTTTTTCCCCAATGGCCCACCTTAGCGCTGCTAGTTTAGGCTTGCCATGTGGTGCTTCCTCCGCCGGCCTACCCAATTTCTATGTTTTTGGCTAAGTCCTTTGCTCGGTGGGGTCATATTTCTTGATCGGGGACACGCGGCGGTTTGGCGCTCATCTGAAACCCTCTCTCTATTCACCCTTGAGTTAGCATCGTTTGGACACTTAGCACTCTCTGTTGGCTTGCCACCATGCATTGACTATTTAATTTAACATTGTCCTCTTTTTGAGATTGGACACGTGGAGGCTCCGCGCTCGCTTGAAAACCCAATCAAGATTTTCTTTTGAAGGAGCATCGGGTTGACACTTGGAAGCCTCTGCGCAGGTCTTTGGATTTTTCAATGACCTCTCCCTTACCTTTTCAAACCTTGGGCTACGTGGTGAATTGATGCTTGTTTGAGCCTCTGCTTTTGGATCTACCCTTGGAGATGTGATGCTTGGACACATGGCAATCCCCGCCAGTACTTATATACTTAGCCTTTTTTTAGGCCTACCCTGTCTACCTTTTGACCTCTATTGACCATTTTCTACATTGAGAGCTGGAGTGAGTATGAGTCTCCGCTTTTGGCTCCTATTTTAAATTTTTGTTAATCTGACACCTAACATCTTCCTTCCTAGTTGAAGAATTTTCAACAGCTGTACAACTTTTGGGGCCTTAGACGCGTGGAATCCTGGTGCTTGTTTGGGCTTCCCTTTTTATTCAACTTTGGAGAAGTGTCATGCTGACATGTGGCTCTCTCCGCTACCTCCTTCATAATTAGTCAATTTCTGAACTTGTTCTAAACTATGTTCAACCCGAAGACTTCAAATCTTCACCGTTTCTTCCCTTTCTTTGCTCTTTCCTTCTTTGTGACATTTTTCCTCCTCCTCGAATGACCCTACTATTCTATTTCCAAGCCCACCTGTAACTTGTTAAATAGATTTAAGACACAGATTCTCTCGACAAATTCATTTCTTCTCTTTCTTCTTGCATAGGGTCGTTTAGTCTTTCACAGCCCCACCACTCCATTGTTGAGTCCTTCTACAACCTATTTACAATATTTAAACATGTTTTCTCTGGTTCTTTTTGTGTAGGGTCATGGCTGATCCAATACTTTACCCAGGGGTGAAATATGGATAACGAAACTCATCATTCAAAAGATGGACTTATCATAAGGAAGAATGACCGTAATGTCCAAAGCATTGTTTTGGTCTTGCAGAATGATAAAGGAGAAATTGTACAAGATGAGCTAGAGTCAATTGTAGTAGATATCCCGAAAAGGCATAGGCTATAGTAAATGATTGGCGAGACTTTAGAGGTGGAAATAAAAGAAGAATGTCCAATTGATTTTTCTAGTTAAAGCAAAAGATGTTGCAGAGTAAAGTAATTCTTTTATTCATAAAAATTCTTTCTATTCTTCTATTCATATTATTTGATTCATTTTGGAGACAACCATTTCTAGGAGGAAATGTAATTAGTGTGGGGTAATGTTGGTTAGTAAAAATATGGCACTAAGTGAAAAACATACATAAGGTTTGCGTAGAAGAACAGAGTGCATTCAAAGGCGTGGAAGGGTCAAGAAAGAATCACATGCGAAGGAGAGAGATAGATTTGGGACTTAGCCATTTTCACATGTACGAGCTATTTTTAGAGATAGCATGCCAAACACACAAATTGGTTAAATACTTGCGTGACACGCATTGGCTATTTTTGGAGGATTGGCTATGAAGTGCTTTACATGGGTACGAGTGAGAATAGATTTATTATCGGCATTTTACTAGAACAAGTCTATTGTTAGTGCACTTGCATGAGTGGCTATTATTGTAAAGGCACATAGCTAATAAAAACATGTGACCTATTTTGGGATTGGATAAGTAGTGAAGGGAAATTCCCCACCCTTATAAATATGTAATGGTCTGTGAAGTATGATATATACAGAGATAGATATAAGTATGAGATTGTGAGAGCAGAGTTAGTGTGAAGTTATGCTCTCAATTTCTGTTACATGCATAAGTGTATAATAATGTTATTGAAAGGAAGCTTATGTGTATTACTGAATTTAATATAATGGAGGTTATTAGCTGAATCAAGGTGTTAATCATGGTTATATTTTATTACTGCATAAATGATTTCACTATGTTTATCATGTGATTCATGATTTTTTAAGATCTAGATCAAAATATGCTTTTTTGTATTAATGATGGATCTAAATGCATCAAGTCTTCATCATGCTAACATCCTATAACAACAACCCTAAAGAGGGGCTTGGTACCTTTGCGCACATTGGGTGAGCGCTCAGTCTAGTTTGAGTGATGTGCCAACATGCCTGGGATTTTACAGGTAAATTCTAGGCTGCATCAAGTCTTGTTGGTTTCCATCAAAGACAAAGGGAGAGATTGATGGCCACCGTGTCTAGGTGTTATCATTAATTTCAAAGGTCATTGATGAAAAAAATTTCATGGTGTCATGTGAGTCTCCATGAGGTTTTATTAAAGGTCAAACATGAAGGTTGATTGGTAGTGTCTATGTTTGATAAGTTGTTATGGTGTTCTGGAGCATGATCTAGTAGATAGGTCATTGTGTGAGCACTCCAAAGTTGGTTAAAGGTCTTCATGAGGTCATACATGGTCCAAGAGTTTTGTAGAAGGTATTCATGATTCTTTAATTTCTCATCATAGTTAATTCATTTGATGTCATGTGTTGTAGTAGTCATTTTAGGCCTATTCCTAAACCTAGAACATGGTGTATAATATGAAGGCATGAGTTTTGAAGTATATCCGTATTTTACAATAATATTATGAGCATGGTTATATTTCACATGATGTGTATGATGAGTTTTAGGTAAGTTCTCAGAGGTATGATTATGTGTCATGGTCCTTAGGAAGCAAAAAGGTAAAGAAAAAAGTAGGATATCACCTGTAAGTCATTGTGGTTGGAGAGTTATAGTAGTATTTGAGCTTGGATGTGAGTTGTTATGCATTGAGTATGTTTTCATGATGCTTCATGAAAAATTTTAGGTCAAACTTGTGAAGGAAGTGCAAGATATCTCATTTTTAGTAAAACTAAGTTCAAGAGAAGGTGAAATCAACTTAATATGGTATCTTGTTTTTCTCACCCATTCACACACACTTTTCATGGGACCCTAAGGATTTGGGAGATGATTTTACATTTATTATATAGTTTTTTTAAAATAATTAGGTGGATTGATCATCATACATTTATGAACAATTGTTAAGAAGTTAAGTTGGTCAAAACCCTAGCTAAAACCCTCATAGCGAGTGACTAGAGAAAGATGAATTTTTGGGCCCCAAATGAATTGCGAAAGTTGGTTTGATGACTCAAGGGTGTAGATAATTTTTATGAGCTCATTTTTTCATAGGTTTCATGTTCCATCTATTTCAGGAAGTGAGATAAAATCCCTTGTTTTGGGGAGATTTATAGTTTGAGGGCTAAGATGAAAGCTTTAGGATGAAAAGTGAATTGTTACAAAGTTCTTGGGATATGTGATACACAACCTTGAAAATTTTCAGATAGGTTTCTTGGATAAAATTGAAGATATAGGTCCTCAAATTTATCCTACCGATTTTGGCCTTAAGGGATAAAATGCTAGTCTTGAGGTATGAAGTGATTTTGATCAATTTGCATGATGGAGCTGATATGTTTTTTTCATAGAAAGTTGTTAGACACCTGATATGATGTGATGAAATTTTTGGTTTTATCTTAAGAGGTGGTTTCATGTTGAAACCCTAATGGCCTAATTGGTCCTATTAGGATTGCTCAAGAAGGTGACTGAAACATGTGTGTTTGGCTAGTTTTATCCACATGAGCTATGATTCTTAGTGCTTGAGAATGTTGGTACAAGTATCCTTGAATTTTTCTAGGTGGTGGTTGAGCTTGGAAGTTGATTTGGAGGTGTTTGTGCTTGTTTCTCTCAAGACTAGTTCTTGAGTCCTAGAATCTGAATGAGCAGTTTGAGAGATTAGATTAGTTGAAGGCCTTCCACTATGAGTTGGAAGATAAGTGAGTTGTTACCAAAACTAGATTCAAAGAAATATATAATGGTATATTAATTAATCCTTGATGATGAGTTTAGATATGTGATCTCATTCATTTTCTCGGGATTGAATTTTGTGTGCTTGAAGACCTAGTAGTTCTTGCTTGTAACTTAGTGTGTTTCATGATGAATTTTGATGTTTCAGTGCTTCCTAAGATTTTTGATGATGTTTAGGGATTTTTAATGAAATTCTTGGAGATTATTGAGCCATGAAAATGTTGTTTTATTCCTTGAAGATCATATCACATTCGCTAGAGCTTGGAGAGTTCATTTTAAGCATGTTTGAGTGTCTTAGAGCTTGTTTGAAGATGTCTTGACCCCTGCTGACCTACTTGAGTCTTTTGTGTTGTCTTAAATTATTTTTTGTTATATTTTTGATTTGGGATGACTGGCCTACTTGGTCATTGCCAATATATATGTGATTTGAGCTAGTTACATGTATATAAGCTAGTGTATTTGGTCATTTATAACTAGTTGTGCCTATGAGAATATGAGAGACCTATAAGAGGTTAAAGGAGAGTATAGAGGGGTTATGGAATAATCATAAAAGAGGTATGAATACATGATAGAAATTTTAGGATTGGTGATGCAAGGAAAATAATGTAATAATCCCATGATACGATAGATTTGAGCGAGTTGAAGAAGAGCTTGTATTGAAGTGGGTTTGTTATGTTTGGAGTTGAACTTGGATCACAATAAGTTATGTGATAAGTATATCATCTCTTGATCATTAATTTATAAAATATATTATGATGTGTAATATTCATAGGATTCCTTTGTTGTGAGTCATATCAAAAAAGGTTTAGGGGTGGGTGCTCCTTGTGAAGTGGGTGCTTCACTAAAGAAATCTTGCAAGATGTGTAATATTCTTGCAAGTCCTTTGTTTTGTGTAATATAAGTAGAGGATCTTAGTGGGTTTTCTCCTCCTTGAGTTTTTCCCACTTATATCCGGTGTCTATGTTTTATGTTCTCGTGAATGTATGTTACACACCTAATAAGATCATATTGAATATGTATGATTGAATGAATGTTTATTGGATGTTGCAAGCTATGGTAAATGAAGTAAGAAATTTATAGGACTGATTCACCCCCGTCCATTGTGATTGTAATATATATATAGAAGATAAAACATCAACAAGTACGAGAATGTAAGAAATTAGATAAAGGAAAGAATGAATGAATGATGTAATGAGAGTGTGTGAAATAGATGTGAAAGACATGTAATATTTATATTGAATGAATAAAGAGAGATGTTTGATGTAATGAGAAATGTTTATTTCTATTAGTTGTTTTCTTTATGTTTTACTTTACAATCTCAACCACACTCTGGTACATCCTTAACAAAAGGGTGAACTTCCTAACCCTCACATTCTCATTGAGGCTTAAGGTCAACACATGTGCTCTAGGTTCATCTAAATTCTAAAATGTATATTTAATTTTAGGCTCAGGGAATATATTATTCATTTCATTATTGGTGATATCAAAGAAAAAGATCACCATCCGTATTTCACCTCCCATTTCCCTACAAAATCTTCTATCGATGATCATCCATTAGATACCTAGCATACATGCAACTAGAATTGTTGTTTTCACTCTCTTATCCGGATAGGCCACAAAAGCCACTTTTGCATCTTTGATTCTTCCAAAAGTGGAACTTCCTTTGTCTCCATTGAGTAATAATGACCAAATGCCCGAGAGAGACTCAAACCAAGAGCTTGAGTAACCTTAGTGGGCATGACATTGTTAGATGTACTAGAATCAATGATGAAATTGTTAAGATGGTACCCATTGATCAACAAGGAAACACATAAAGGTTAAATTTTTCATGTAGATAACAGGAAAAATATAAATGATTTTGGATTTGACTTTTCTTGGGTGTTGGAAGTAATCCTTTGAAATGGATGACATACTGGATTTGGAACTTCCACCCTCAATAAATTTGAACATCTTATCAAACTGTTCAGGGTGAGTTTGTAGAGTATTCTAATTCGAAAATTTGAACTTTCTCCTTTTTTCATGAGGCCAATAATATTAAATTTGGAAGAAGATATTTTAAAAGCATATGGAATACCATGGACAATTTGATTTGATATAGAGGATGTAGTTGCAGATTTTTCATTTATTTTCTGATGTGCAGAAGTGGAAGCATCATTCATAAAATATGTGGAAGTTCTTGACTTACCTTGATTAGAAGATGCCTTATGCTGAGGCGTGGCTTTGGAATTATTTATAACTGATTCTAAGGATGGAGGAAGTGGATAACCTCTCTTAGTCACTATTTTTTCAGGTAATAGAGTCGTCGGTTGAGGGTCCTCTTTCTCCTTCCCTTAATGCATGTATGATCTTTCCTTTTCTAGAGTTTTTGATCGTGAAAAACACACAAGAAAGGTTTTTCATATCAGCTACAAAGTCCTCATACTCATCCTCGGAAGAAGATGCATACTCAAGAAAACCAACCTTTATATATCTAATTTATTCAACTAATAATTCACCTTATTCTCCATCTTCTAAATCATCCTCTTCTTCATTTTCATCCTTTGATTTGGTTCTTCAAGTAACATTTATAGGTTGAGCCTTAAGAGCAAGTATATGAGGTGTAATAACAAATCTCTACCTATTAGGGAAGTTATTCCTTGAAATGTCCTTATACAAGGTAGTCTCAACAAGTTGTTTCTTGAGAGAAAGCACATCATTAGCAAGTTTTTGCACCAAAGAGTCTGTAGCTCCAAAACTTGAGATTTGATCCTTGTCTTTGCTTAGACCTTTCTTAATTTTTCCAAACATCAACAGATCATCTTCCACACCCACTACAAACCCTTAAGCCTTATCAAATGTAGTAGGTCTCATTATTCTCAACATAAAAATGACCTCCAATAATTGGGAATAAGTGAAGAACCTTAAACGGTTGTCCTCTGCAATCCTTGCAACCTTTGCAATCTTATAGAGAAAATTATTGAACTCGAGACACAAATTCCTCGTTAGTTCATGGGGTTCTTTCTTCATTTGGGACCATTATGTAAGGAGGACATGGAAATATTTAATAGGCTTAAATCTAGCCTCGAACTTGGATTTCATGTCCATCTAATTGTGATTGACCTCCATGGCAAGTGATAGAGCCAATTAGCAACAATTTCTTGTAATGATTCCACAAAGAGGTAGACAAAAACATCCTCATATACAACTCCCAATACACCAAAAGTTGTTATGGATGCAACAATATGATAATTTGGATGTTGTTTCCCATCTCCTTTGAACTCTATAAAGCTATTCTTGGATCCTTTAGGAAATTCATGTAGTGGAGGAGTCGAGGCTAACATGACATTATTTTTTCCCCATGGCAAAGGTGCATCCATTTCTTCTTCTTCTTCTTCTTCTTCTAGAGGAACAATATCCAATTGTTCTGCATTTGGTTCTTTCAATAGGGCCTTCAAGAGGAAAGTTAGGATCAAATTTAGGAAAGTATTCTTTAACCAATTTATCTCATTGTTTAGACAATGGGAAGCCTAAAATTTTCTTGTTATTTCTCTTCAAATGTTGGGTCAACTATGCCACTTGCCTGGTTCACCCTCGTATATCTTCTTTTCACTGGTTTGTAGAATTTAAGATAAAAATGTGACCATAAAAGTGTATATTTTTCAATGGCATTCAAAGAAGGTTTAGACACATTCAAATGATATTTTGGTATTTTTAGTTTTTCAATTTTAGGGGTTTTAGGATATATATATATATACACATACATACATACATACATATATACATACATACATACATACATACATACATACATACATACATACATACATACATGTAGACACCAAAATTTGGATCTTACGATGCCTGTACCCCCGTATCTCGTCCCTCAACCTAACCCTACGTCACCACCTAAATCTTACACACTAAATTATTTATTAATTACCTTATGATTAATAAATCCACATCTCCAACCCTGCCACCTCACCTCGCCACCTCACTATGACCTAGCCCTAACCCTAAACTAACCTAATTAAGACCTATGACTTGGTCTAGACTCACACCCATGACTCATCACCCCTCACCCACATCAAAACGAACCTAATAATGACTTGACCAAGCCCACAATTGATTCCTCGGGAGAAAAGGAGGGAAAGTTGGCTATTTTACTACAAATAGCCAACTTTGACCTAACCGACATCGATCCCTACTTGGCCGGCATCGGTTATGTAACCGCCATCGATTCCTGTAAATAACCTCCCAACCAAAACCAAAGAAGGGGATTTCATTTTGAAAAAGATCCCGAATTCAAGTGAAGGAGAGAGAAGAGTTTGCGAAGAGGAGTATTGAGCCCAAGACTCGAACCGAGCAACTAGAGCATTGTCACACTCATCCAAACATTGGGAGAGTCTGGAGGATAGCTTCATCGGATCACTTCGATTCTTTGGATCATTCCAACTCGAGCCTTGCCTTCGCCACTACATTCTTTGGACTGCATCCACATCGAAACTAGTAATTAGTCTCTTTTATCACCTTGTATGCTTTTAAACACTACTTTGTGAACTTTTAATTCATAGGGATTATAAGAACACTCTTGGATCTACTACTCGGCAAAAACTCGCACCTAACCTTCGGTCATCCATCTCTATATTACCCCAAAGACAGCCTCTCTCACTCTCTAAGTCTTCTCTATCACCCTACCATTCCCCTCGACCATCTAAAGACCTTCCAAACCTCATAACCACTTTACACCAATCTCCATGTAAAATCCCTAAATCATTGCCCTACCGATATAGGTTATTCCCTCACTGGTACCGGTTTTATAATGCGATCGGTTATCCAGTGACCGGCATCGGTCACCGTGACTTCTACCAAAACCAACCTTTCACCTATTCACCTCAAAACAATCTCATGTCTGGCATAGTCTATCCCTGTAACTTGACCTGAACATATCAACAACCAGTGACCAAACAAACAACATGACATTCTATTATTGGTAGTTTAGTCTCTATTTCTTTTAGTAATGAGGTACCTAAATCATGATTTCGCAATAGCTTCTTTATTATCATTTGCATTAATTTGTATTAAAATGGAACTGACCACCTTCGAAAGGAAGTCTAATATTTCCTGGGCCCAAGAAGTTCCCTCACTTATTTTTAATGAAAATTTGGTGGTCTTGCATTCTTATTTACAAGTAGTCCTTCCCAAAAAAAAAGGAGTTCTTCACAATCTGGTCGACCTATCTACGGTATGCGAGACACCTTCCCAACACTCAACAGGTATTCCTCCTAACCCTAACACTTATCTGTGTTTCTCAAGAGAATGAAAGGATAGAATTAACTCTATTCGGGCGAAATTGCATGTGAAACAATACATACATACATACATACGTACATATATATATGTGTGTGTGTGTGTGTGTGTGTGTGTGTGTGTGTGTGTGTGTGTGTGTGTGTGTGTGTGTGTGTGTGTGTGTGTGTATGTATGTATGTATATGCATGTATGTATACACACACACACACACACACACACACACATTATATGTATATGTATGTATGTATGTATATACATACATACATACATACATATACATATAATGTGTGTGTGTGTGTGTGTGTGTGTGTGTGTTTAGAGATTTTTTATGGGTGCACAAATGTTTTATTTTTCCCTAACGAGTCGCCAATTTTTTTGTGAAATAATTTGTTATAAGTCAATATATAGGTTCTCACCAATGGTCACAGGATAAGCCCCTCCTTCTTGGGTATGGGGAGGCTCCCATTATTCAATGTAAATTAAATAAATAATGCGGGGTGGCTATTAGAATGGGGATCACACAAGAATACTCCAATAAAATTGTGGCAAAGTGCTTGTATAACATACAAGAGAGGAATTTTCTAAGGAGAGGTAAATGGGATTAGGAGAAATAAAGAGAAAGGGTTAATGTTGTGGGTAGACTTACAAAGTTCACATGCATTATATAGAGTAGGTCCACATTGAATTAAAATAACACAACAATGCAATAAAAAAGAGGTCAACAAAATGGAGACACAAAGTTCTATGAATTCATTTATCAAAGACACACAATTCATCCTTGGTTGCATAAGATCACCATGCTTGCAAAGTTGGGGAGTAAAGAGGGTAGGGGAACATAGAAATTAAATGAAGGAAATGTAACTTTTATTGCTTGATGTAGTAGTGAAATCCAACAACTTACAACAATCAACAATCGCCAACCCTTTGGAATGGAGAAGGCATTACAATTTATAGATTTGAATGACTCTTCATATTTCCTTCATGTGACCTTTTACTTTCTTACATTTTTGACCTTTCATCTCCTAAAAATGAGTTAATACATTCAATTTTGGCACAAATACACCTATCAGCTCCTTGGGGTATGTGGAAGCATAACACCATTGTATCGTAGGAATTATTCCCACGATTACGCCCAAAAATGACATGTTAGATTGTGGCACCAAATCCCCTTCTTGGTGGGGATTACGGGTAATTAGGGAACAAGTGGAATGGTGGAATTGTACCACTTCTTCCTTTGCATGATGACTTATCTGACATAACATGTTAGTGCTTGAGGGTCGAAAAAGGTAGAGATTTGAGGGACATGAGGAACATTGGAAAATTTCTGAGTTCCTTTCAAATTTTAATTCATTGTTACTTGAATCCAATATGCCATCAAGAAATTTGGTAAAGTGTGGAATAAGAGGAACAAAGGAATAGTTCATCTTGTTCCTCTAAAGGCCGACCAGGCTTGTTTTGTCCTAATTTTGACTATGCTTCTTGCAAAAATGCCTAACTCTTTTCATAAAGATGCTTAGCAAGAGAGGGAGAAGAATGAGTAAAACATAAATAATTTCTCCCATGACTTGTAAAATGTTTTTAAACTGTTGATCCTTGAAATTTGGTCCATGAGGAGTTTTGATCACTACGGACTAAAATGACCCCAATCTAACTTGTTCAATTCCCGAGGTGAATTATCTCCACCGATTATCTATAAAATGCCTTGGATGACTTCACTTTTCTCCTATCGCAACTCCCGGTGGTTTGAATCTTCCATTCCATCTTTTAGAGGATATCCACATGTTACAAAATAGCCAAAATGGCCCTTTTAAGGCCTTCAGAAAAATTCATTCTTCCTTGAATCTTAGTGGATTTGAAAATCACCTTAGGTAAACATCCCTACACATGAAACACACTTGAAAATCTTGTTATCAAATTCCTACTAGCCAGAATGAGGATGATATCGTGGGTAGGATGGCTAGAGGAAGGGTTTATAGTGATACGAGAGGAATTTGGGGGCTTGGTTTTCATCATCAAAAATTTTAATTTTGCATGTTGAACATTTGACATGACAACACTAATAAACAAACTCCCTAATCGAGCTTAAACTAGTGCGGACACAACTTGAACTAGGTAGGAAATAAATAAACTACGACCTAATGTGAACATGCTCCAACATTCTATATCAAACATTGTATTTAAAGCTATATTCTATTTTTCATGTTAACATTTTTTAATTAATTCAAAATATACAACCTATGACAACCTTACGCATTTTTATGGATAAGGGAAAAGTTGTATCAAACCCTTAATTAATTATTTAGAATTTGTAAACAAATAACACAATAATACCTCATATTCTAGCACAATTTCAAAGAAACTAACAACCCTTTTCGTACAATTCTTACATCTTTTACACATTTTTTAGGTGACTGATGGCCTTCCAATCCCTTCATATTCCTTTCCCACGCTCAAGGAGCTTTACATATTCCTCATTTTGTCTTATCTATACTATACATGTACATTACATATTGCACAATTATACTACAATATGTATAAAAATCACTAAAGTTGACTTCTACGCCTTAATAGCCCTCCAACAAAAAATCAAGAATTTAGAGAGTATTCTATCATTTACTAATTGTTTACATCTATTTGAAAAGATAAGGGTTAAAACACTTGTATATATTGGATTGTTTTTTTTGACTTACATCTAGTGTTGATTGCAAACTTGTTCAAGCCATGAAGGATATGGATAATACTTGCCCTATTAAATGCCATCTAATTTTTATGAGTCTTATAAGGTGTAGAGGTTGAATTAGGGTTTCGAATAAGGGGACCATTATGATTCACAAAAAAACCAACAAATAAGCAAGGTTTTCATAGTCCAAAACTAGGTTATCACATCAAATGAGATTCACTCACAATCAAAGTAGGGAACCATTTCCTTACTACAAATTTAGCATGACCAAATATTTACTTGTACATTATATGGTCATGTGAGTTAAGTAACTTTGTCTTTATGGGTTCAATTCAACTTTTTTTTTGAAATGTCTTTTGGTGTTCGTTGTTAATGGTTCTCTACAAATTTGTGGAAACAAAATGAGTATTATCCTATTAACCATGTATATCTAGTCCTTTCAAGTGTTTCAATTTCAAGTATTTTATAAAATTTTCCATGTTTAGATCAACATTTCCCCCCTACATTTAGGTCAATCGTATTGCTTTGTATTCGATTAAATCTAATTATGATTAGACGCGATTAGTTATAGTGCATTATTAATCTAAACCCACTTTCTACTTCTATAGTTGAGAGCATCATTAACACTCTAGATATTTTACTTTGATAATTGCTATTGTTGGATGAGGTTTATATCACTTATGGGTGTTCATTTCTATTGTTAGATCTTCGTGGCTATTAAACTTGTGAACCTTTACCTGCCATATCTCTCACTTGATAAAATAAACAACTAGACTTGATTTAGGTTAATATTATTGCTTTGTATTAGATTAAATCTAATTACAATTAGACACGATTAGTTATAGTACATTATTAATCTAAACCCACTTTCTACTTTATAATTGAGAATATTATTAACAATTTAGATATTTTACTTTGATCATTACCATTGTTGGATGACGTCTATATCACTTATGGGTGTTCATTTCTACTCTTAGATCTTTGAGACTATTAAATTTGTAAATCTTTTATTGTCATATCTCTCACTTGACAAAATAATTAATTAAACTTGATTTATGAAATTAATAGTAACAAAACTACCCGTGTTGCAATTTAGATATGATCCATTTATCCATATTATAAGAAAAATGTAGGAAGCGGCCTTATCTGAATTTTCTATTGAGATGGGAGAGATTTTCCACATAAAATGTGAACAATTATTTTAAAATAATGAAGTTCAAGAAGACTTTTAATCCCCTCTCCCTAAGATTCCTAAATATAGTAAAAATCGAATATCCACAAGACCGTAGATACCTTTGCTCATACATAGGGTCAGGGAAAGAATAAATAAATTAAGTGTGAAAAGAAAATAGTAGGGATTCTTGGCGAGCAAGGAAGATTGGATACTAATCCAAAGGAGATGGGTTTTCTTTCGGCTTTGGGCTTCCCAAATATTCCTTTGCTAGGTAAGTAGACTCGGAAGGCTTTCTCCCCCGGCTGTCGCGCACATTCCACGAGTCTCATTGAAACACGTGGAAACACGAGGTGGGGAAAGGAATCTCAGGCGGGAGGGACAGGTGGGGCCCCCGCAGAGCGCGGTGGTGGGCCACCCTCCGCACCGACCGACCGGCTAGGGTTTCCACGGAACGTCTGCTTCTCCGCCACCTTTTTCCACCCTTCGTCTATTTCTCTCTCTTCTCCTTTCCACTCTCTCTCTAATCACTTGTGTCGTCACTGTGGGGCGCATTATTTCTTTCCTTCAACACTCCAGTAATTCAATCTGGCTGCTGCAGTAACTTTTCAAACCAGAATATTTGACCATCTGTACAGATTTACTCCAAAATAGACTGGTCCGGCTAATGCTGTACATTTTGTGGGACATATTCCCTGCTATATAATATCATTTATGTGTTTGTGTGATTTCTACTGATGAGAAACCTTAACCAGTACAGGGGAAACCAGGTTCAGACATGATATGGTGAGCTTAGCTTTTTCCCAGAATGCCCCCACATCCACTGTGCTGGTCTTATCCATAATTGAAGGAATAAATTCACATCATTGAAACAGGGCATTGAACTCTCCATGCTATGCATTAAATATATATTGTTTCCTTTAATTGTGTGGGCCAATTTACCACCCAGTTAGAGTCAAAAACTATTGTGCTTTTATCATTAACAAGACTGCATGATTACCCTTATGATTAAGGGTAATCTCTAGATTATTTTCATCTAAGAATGAGATTTGACGCTTGTCCCATCCTTTTTGTTTCGATGTTTTTTTACTGTCTCGCTCTTTTATTTTTCCTAAGAGTAATCTCTAGATTATCTGTATTTACAGATAAGATTTGACGCCTGCCCCATCCTTTTTTCGATGATTTTCCTGCTGTCTTGCTCTTTTATTTAAGTAAGAAGTTTTACCCTTATTCGATACCTTTCAATGATGTTTGACCTCTAATTGATTCTGTGTTCTAATTGTTAGAAATCATTAATTTCATTGATATTGTATATTCTATATAGTACTATAATTAGGTTGATAGGTTTGAATTTTTCTTAATCTATAATAAGAATCATAGGGTTATGGTAAAATGAGTTTCCTATGTATTGTTGATAGGATTGCAAATCATTTTTGTGCGAGTTACACAATAAAAATTTAATTTTTTTTTACAAATTTAAACATTTTCTTCAATTCAGATAATGAATTAATAACAATTTATGATAATAAGAGAAAATAAAATAAAAGATTATATAAAAACAATTCTACAATTTTTCAAATAACAAGAATTGAGTATTATTTGAAAGAAATAAAATTGAAGCTCAAATTATTTTACTATGGAAAAAAATAATAATACAATTATCAATTTTATAATGATAAGGAGGTGTTATTCCTAGTTTGAAACTTTAATACGAACATCTTAAATATATCTCTCTAAAACAGAAATATCTATATAATTAAAAATAAAATGGACTTCAAATTTTACTAGATGCCTAAAATATTACAATTTTTTGATTGATTTCTTTCCAAAAAGAAAAAGTTATAAGCCACGGTCAAATGAACATCAAATTCAATGTTGAAATTGATTGTTAGCAACTCACAAAATTGTCAAAATAAAATGCCTATACGAGTGTCCACTAACTTGATGTAGGCGATTGATCTCCTTCACTCCGAGCCAAGTTTATCGGGGTATAAACAAAAATACACTTTAAATTTAATGTTACAATATCAAATTTATCTTTTAAAAAAATCCAAAAATGATACTGATTAAAATTGAATATTTTAATTTATTTGAATTAGAATGTCAAATCTCATCTCTGCCTGCCTCCACAAACAAGAATTTCTCCACGTAAGTTATACTTAATTTGAGGTTTTTCAAAGTAAACTAGTGTTAAAGGTTTAGCCATAACTTAGTTTAACCTAATCTAAGGTTTTGAAGTAAAACCCTACACCACACAATGAATTTTATTTGATTCAAGCTACCAATAGGTGAGATCATTGGATTTTTATGTTTTGGGTTGGTGGGACAATTTTAAATTATGATAATTAGGTGTCATCTCCGAATCACTGAAACTGTGGTCCTAAGCCAGATAAAAAATTCAAAATGGGTTACTGTATGAACCCCACCCTCGGCAGCTCAAAATCAAACAAAACTTTTTACCATTATAGGCAGACAGATCGATCTTGATCACCTTGTCGTTGAAACAAAACCATAAATAACATGCAGTTGCGTAGATGGGTATATCTCTAGATGGTTGGTTGTATGATAGGGAATCACAGGGGCATAGCATGAGGAGGAGGAGGAGGAGGAGGAGGAGGAGGAGTTTCAGTTGGAAGAATAGAGAAGAGGGAATAGTGGTCGTCATGATCAGCACAAGTGGTGGTGGCCCTACTGACATGACAAGGTGAACAAGGCAAGCGGCATATGCACAAGAGTCACCCTCAATGGGATCAATGCTGGGGAACCCAAAGACGTTTCACATATGATTAAGATTCACGCCGATTAATAGCCAAAATACCCACTGTGAGATCTCGCCAAATCTTTTCCCAACCTGCTCTTCCTCCTTTGTTTGTTTCCTACACGTTTTTGGGCAAGGGATTGGGTCCCATTGCGACAGTGGAGCCATAGCCATTGCTTGGCTTCTTCTCAGGAATGGACTTTTGGGGCCCATTTGCTTCACGACTTACTGCAATCCAGTACACTGATTGCACCCCCACCCTTCCATTCCCATCTAGTCTGCGGTCAAATCAAAGGCTACCATTCATCCCCATCATCCCCTCCCCTCCTCCCCCCCACCTACATATATGACCTTAACTTATCTTCATCCTCTTCAAATTTGCTTCTAAATGAATATTGACAAGCCTCTGAAATCTGTTGTACACACAACACTGCAGGGCTGCTTCACTCTTTAAGTTGTAAGATTGATGTTGGTGGGAACAGGGTTTGCAGAACAAGATACTCCTCGGAGTTATTTTTGTTTCATTTCAGTACCATATCTTCTGAAAATCGGATCTTGACAAAACCAGATCAACTGTCATGGGACCAAGTTCTACCCAAGTCTGCTTAGATTACACTAGATGTGAACAGGTATGATATAAAATGAGAAACTCCTACTGACTTTAGGTCTGATTGGTTTACATAGTAACCATCACAGCTTATCTACTTGTTTAGATGATTATTCTTATAAATATCCAGTTTTAAATAAATTCTGCATCATATTGATGTGAATATCAAAGTGTTGTCAATGTTTCGGATCACACGCTCAACTGGATTTTTGAGCGTGTGATGTGAATATTGATAAAAAAACTCGTAGACAGTTTCTTCCAGAAACATTTTCTATAATCATATGAACTATGAAGAAACAATTCCTAGAATCATATGAATTATGGGCTATGGAAGCACCATATCCCTTATCAAAGTGTTCCAATGTTGGTTTTTACATGTGTTGCAGTTATAAATAAATTCTCGGTTGTTTGAATTTAAGACGCCAGTTTTATGTGCTTGGTTGTGACTAGCTATTTTGTATGGATAGACAAGATCAAAAACAATTTTTGTTTGTGTTTTCTCTAGATAAGATTAGGTCATTATGTTCTGATGGGGTGCTTTTTTAAAATACTAAGGACAAAGACATAAAAGTGGGCATGGAGGAGAATGTGATTGGGTGCTCTGGAACAGTGCTTGGAGAGAAGAGGAAGCCGCAGCCTGAGCAGGCCTTGAACTGCCCAAGGTGTGATTCACCCAACACAAAGTTTTGTTACTATAACAACTACAGTTTGTCACAGCCTCGTTATTTCTGCAAGACATGCAGAAGGTACTGGACCAAAGGAGGTGCTCTGAGGAATGTTCCAGTTGGAGGGGGTTGCAGAAAGAACAAAAGGCCCAAGAGAACACCCGATGAAACAAACACTCTGTCTAGTGCTTCTGATCATGGCAACAACGAATTCAGCAGATTTTTGGAGAAGGACATTAATAATCCCACCATCTCGAGTTCTATGTATTTTGGAAATGATATGAACGCGGCACTGGCTCGAATTCAAGGGGCTGGAAGGCTGGGTGTCGAGGACTCTAGTTTCACAAATTCTTCTAATACTGCTGATTTCTTAGGAATATCATATGATGGCGTACATTCAATGAAATCCAATGGCTTTTCTGGTATGGAGTTTCTCAAATCACTGAGAAGGCCTGATTGTGATGTTGGTGACGTGAATTGCTTGTTGGAACCTCAGTTGGGGAGTCTTTCCAATTTGCCTCCTTTCACTGGATTGAATAATAGCATGTATCCTTGGAGATTGCATGAGCAGGAACAGAAATTTGAGGCCCCTACTAAGGACATTGGCGGAGGATCTCTGCTGCTGAATCTAGAGACCCAAACAGCTCCAAATTCAGGTAGGCAGCCAAAATTAGAGCTTCTAGCAGGCTTGGGCTTCAGTCAAGAGAAGGAATGGCAAGAACAATTGCAGGCCGCCAACTATCAAACGGCTAGAAATCCAATCTACTGGAACAATGGAGGACCAGTAGCATGGCCATACTACGCCTCATCATCTGTAAGCTCTCTCAACTAGGAACGTTAAAAAAGTGAGTTGGGTGTCTTGAATTGTTAATTGGGTGTTCAGTCCATGTTTGTTGAAACATCTGGACGGACAATGAAATTTCATGCGGACCGGATGATTAGTACTATGCTTTTGTGTACCCTACACACGTCCGGTGTACCTAAGAAAACTTTAGCTTTTTCTTTTTCTCTTGGGGCGCGGTAAAGGCTGAGTACTAACTCTAAACTTTAGCCCATTAATGTTCAAACACAATTTGACCACATGCTTGCTATTGCTATATTTCACTGACTGGTTTGCAGTCAAAAGCTTGAAGCTCTTTTTCTTAGGCTTCAATCGTTTCCTAGATTGCAGTCTGTAGAAAGACTTTCCTGAAGTCTGTTAAGGGCATCAAAGCCTATATTACACTAAGCCAGTGTGCAGTACGGCAGAAAAAGAGTGTGGATGTTAGGATTCAAAAGTTATATGGAATAGAATCTGATGAAGGACTTTTGGTAAGGGCATCAAAGCCTGAGACATTGACAAGTATTGACAGAAAAACAGTGTGTGGGTGCACCAGTGGAATTCAAGGGAAGATTGACATGTATGCAGAGATTGCCCCATGTTTTTCGGTGTAGGAGTAGGATCTTACAGTAGTGTTTGTATGGTACAAACTCATATTTAGTGCTGAGGAAATAAGTGTGAGGACTCCAGTACTAATTTCTCTTCTAGTGTAGGTTGTAGATGGCTGGACCTGGCCGAAGAACAAACATGAAAACAGTCCTATCAAATACTTGTTTACACTCTTTCTTTCAAAGGTTTGTAATATTTGACAATATGAATTTATTTTCTATGAATAGTGATTTCTTTTCGTGGTGGCACAGCATCTCCTGTGGTGGTCGATATTTAGTCCAGTATAAATGGTATGGAAGCTATTGTTTTCTGTTTGTCTTTCATTTGTGGATGTTCTAAGCTACTTCAGTCTATTCTCACTCTTGAATAATGGTGGTTTACATTATATGAACAAAAGTATCCTATAGAGAAAACATCAGCTATATTTTAAGGGATTTGAATTATGCACATTTGCACTATCATGTAGATAGCTCTCATTCAGGACAAGCCGGTACTTTGTACTATAATATGCTCTAGCATAAAACGAGAATTTTTTTAGAAAACCAGACACCTGCTGTCAAAATTAGCAAGCCCGGTATAGAGCAGAAACAAGGTTTATTTTGGCTTACAATAGTGTTAACAACATGCAGTAGTCGTGTAAACAGCAGGTGCGTTCACGTTGAAGCACATGTTTTAACACTCAGAAACATCGAAAGTACCAAACAGCTATGTGTTAACAGCCAGTCAACATTAACACGTTCAAGTTTTTTTCATGAAAATACTGCAGTTCTAACCTAATTAGATCTAAGAATCAGCTCATCCTAATCACAATAGATAATAGACATTATAACACAATGCCCAAGATTTGAACTTCTATTTGTGTCCAATCCCAACAATGAAAACCCAAAATAAAATAAAAATTAAAACCTAAATGAAAGGCTAGCCCTCCATTGTTGTTCTCATGGAAGAAAGCTACTTTCGGATTTTTATTGTAACAATGTGAGGTCATCTGCATATCGAAGATGATGAACACAGTCAAAATCTTCTACTAAAGATTTGATGGCCGTAATGTTTCTTTCAAAGTTATTTGTTTATTTTGCTGATTTGCTTGCGCACTTGTTTTTATCCTCAATTTTTCATGAACACACTGTGCATTATATTATAAAGTATCTATATCAGGGTGGCGGGCATGATATAACAAACAAATAATAACGTTCACTTCAGTGTTTCATTCACCATCCGAAATGAAAAACCCAAGTCTCTCACAGCAAGACCGGCTAACTAAATGACCTCCCTCCCTCTTCTCTTTGCTCGTGAAGATGGCTATTACTAATATTAGAAGAATAAGACAAGGTCACAGCATGGTAGTGGCGAGGAAAAGTTTGTGCAAGATTAATAAAACAATGTAACAGACTAGCAGAATGTATTATTGTTCAATTTATAGGAACAATGTAAAACACGACTTTAGTTTAATCTAGACTGATTGTCAAAAAGATTTGTTGACAGTAAATATCATAATAAGTTGCCTTGTTTCCTTAAGATATAGGAAGCAATTCAGTTGTGATTAACTACATGCAATAGACAATGTAATACAATAGCATTGTCTAAGCGTACATTTCACAAGCATCACTTTAATATGCAATAATAGAGAGAAATAACGAGCCAACGGAGGATTGTGTAGGGCAAGGCCTTCCTGTCAAGGACGTTGGAAGAGTTTATCTTTCACTTGGCCCCTATTCTTCGGAATTGGGGAGATAGCCATGAGGCCTCCTTAAGGCTAGGTGGAAGGACAAACGGTTTTCACCAGGAGCATTCCCTAGAGACTCCCACCTTCATGGTGGGGTCGGTATCGCTAATTGTAGACAACAGACGATGTATGTTACTCAGCACAAGGGGAATAACAGAGATCAGGTTCCACTGTTGTGTACAAGATCAGAGTCGTAGAATCTGAAGTCGAGGGGTGATTCCTGAAGACTGCGCTTGCCCTTGACCGGCCTGAGCAAGGAACTCTTCCAGTTCAGGAAACTAGGAATGTGTGAAAGTGGATTTAGATGTGTAAACAATAAATGTATTTACTAACAATCAAATTTAATTCATAAATTTATATTTAACAGTATAAAAAAGTGTTAGCAAACTGTTCTAAGAGTTTTTGTCAAGACATACTTTAAGGTTTTAGTGTATCATATATGTAATCATTGTATTGTAAAGGTTTAAGGTTTTAGGTTATAATTTATTATATACATACCCATTGTATTTGAAAGGAATATTTTACTTATAACAATGTAATTCTTATATTTGTATTTATTATGAGAATAGGATGAATTATGACACTATAAATGATAAAAAAGGTGAACTAACTTCTTATATATTGAAACAAAATATATAGGCTAGGGAAGATCATTCAACAACACTATATGTTAACAATTTATTTTTATGAAATCTTCTGCAATATTTATATAGTCTCTCATGACTCTTCAACTTTTTGACATTTTGTTTCATCTCCATTTCTTTCTTACGAAGCATTATACATTATAGATCTACATTTCTTACATATAAAATCTTCTACAAAAATACATATTTGCAGAGATTCGTTCATATACGAATATTGCAAAATACTTGTGACGCACACTTTGTACCAATGTCCCACTAACAAGAGGTTATCTAGACCATGGAAAAGTAGTGAAGTAGTAAAGTTCTTGAGAGAATTAGAGTTTGTAGGATAATACATGGTTTTACACACTTTTATGAATATTTATTAGTGAAAATATGAGGAAAATAGGCCCAAAAATTGGCACAAGTAACTCCTAAAAAAAAAATTAGAATGTCGAGTCCCTTGACCATTATTGTCATAACATGACCAATTTCATTTGAGACAAATATGAAATGCATACTTCAAAATATCTCTGTAAGTCCAAAATAGGGTTTGACTTGATGAATGTGTTCTACACTCCCTAACATACAAAAACATATCTCAATTTTTTTGGTTAACTTTTTAATCATGAGAAATAAATGTCATTTCTTTGTAGATACCCTAATCCACACTCAATCCTTGCAAAACCCATAAAAGAAGGGGCGTGATAGGGGCTTATTTAATCCCTCTATTATTAATAAGCCCCATGTGATTCAAAATAATCATAAACAACACTCCATGCAATTGAAAATGCATTCATTTATATGCAAGTGTCCCAATTACCCTTGCCAAATTATATGCATGCAACAACTAGTATTGACTAGAATGAATCTCTACATACTTAAATTAGACACTTGGTATGTAGATGCTTAAGAAATAGAATAAAATTAGAATGTCAAGTCTTATTGACCATTGTTGTCATAACATGACAAATTTCATTTGAGATAAATATGACATGCATGCTTTGAAAAATTTGTATATATCAAAAATGGGTTTGACTAGATGAATGTGTTCTACATGCCCTAACATACACACAACAACTAGTATTGACTATAATGAATATCTATATACTAAAATTATACTTTTGGTATGTGGATGGTTAAGAAATAGAATAAAGTTCGAGTGTCAAGTCTCCTTGACCATATTATTGTAATAACATGAAAAATTTCATTAGAGACAAATATGGTATTCATGCTTCAAAAAATTGTACATGTACAAATTTGGGTTTGACTAGAGTGAATCAAAATAGAATAAAATTAGATTCTTGGTATGTGGATGATGATGGAGTTATATGCACGTAAAAAATAGTATTTACTAGAATGAATCTCTATATAATTAAATTAGACTCTTAAGACGTACGTGGATGCTTAAGATATAAAATGAAATTAGAATGTCGGTCCCCTTGACCATTATTGTAATAACATGAGAAATTTCATTTGAGACAAATTGACATGCATGCTTCAAAAATATCTATATGTCCAAAATAGGGTTTGACTTAAATGAATCTCTATATACTTAAATTAGACTCTTGGTATGTGGATGCTTAATAAATAGAATAAAATTAGAATGCCAGTCACCTTGACCATTATTGTCATAACACATGACCAATGTCATTTAAGACAAATATTACATTCATGCTTCAAAAAAATCTCTATGTCCACAATTGGGTTTGACTTGATGAATTTTTTCTACATTCCGTAACATATGAAAACATATCTCAAATTGTTTGGTTCATTTTTAAAACATGAGAAATAAATCTCATTTCTTTGTAGATACCCTAATTTTCACTCAAACTTTGTAAAACCCATAAAAGTAGGGCATGTTAGGGGAATATTTAATCCATTTATTACTAACAAGTCCCATGTGGTTCAATACAATCATAAAAACACTCCATGCAACTAAAAAAATAATCCTTTATATGCAAGTGTCCCAACCCTTGCCAAATTATATGCATACAACAACATGTATTGAGTAGAATGAATCTCTATATACTTAAATTAGACTCTTGATATGTGGATGCAAATTAATAAATAGAATAATTTGTTCTCTTAGTGCTTCAATATCACTTGGAAACTGATTTTCTCTCTTGATTGAATTTGCTAATCATAGTAATGCAACTTTGTATGTATACACTTCATGAATTCAAATTAAGACCTTATTAAGCGAAGCCTACACACAACAATTGGGATGTCACATCCATATTTTTCATATAGGCTTGTTTTTCAAATTTATCTTGATTTGGCCTAATCATTGTTAGTTGGAAATATTGGGATTTGATTATGAACAACAATGGAATTTATATATATTGTAGGTCATTTGATTTCTCGTTGTGCTAAATAAAAGCATTACTGATTTGTGCATTAGTAAAAAGCATTGATTCTAAGAAAATGAATACTTATGAGATTACAATTACTTTGGATTCATCTCTCTCTCTCTCTCTCTCTCTCTCTCTCTCTCTCTCTCTCTCTCTCTCTCTCTCTCTCTCTCTCTCTCTCTCTCTCTCTCTATATATATATATATATATATATATATATATATATATATCGAATAAGATCTATAATTTAGCACTTTATTTTGATGTAAAATCATGGAATAAAATGATGTATGAATAATTCTAGAAAATTGTTGATTTAACAATGCTAACACTAACAAGTGTTTGAGTGTTGTGATGAACATGTCTATGTGAATATGAAACTTCCCTCATTCGTGAGTGAGGGTATCATCGGGAAGAGTTAGATAGATACGAAAATTGTAGTGGTAGAGGGACATTGCAATGATGTGGCCTTAGCCGTGTAGGCTAAGAGAGTTATAAGTTGTTTTTTTGTGAATTGTATTTGGTCGAAGTGAACTCATTGAGATTAGGATGAACTCGTGGTCTATTGAACCATGTGATTAGTCACAAGGTTTTTCCAATAATAATGACTTAGGACCTTTAAATTATTATTAATAGAAAACATGAGTAAGATATTAGATTAGTAGTAAATACTAAGCATATACTTATTATTTATTTCTCATTAGTTGACCATGTTTAGTTCATATAAATGTTTATTTAGGAATTTTCATTTAATTTGCATAAAATTCTTGAGAGATTGTTCGATATTGAAATAGAAGAAGTTAGTTAAATTTGAAATTTTAAACAACTCCTAGTGAAATTAAGTGCATTGTCTTAATTTGGAAGATTCCTAGGTTGTTGAATATTACAGCTTCTTCAACTATTTCCCTATCTTGGTAGAAGATGGTTGATTGGAAATTTTAAATATAATTTTTGAGAGTAGAAATAGGACATAGAAAACTTGTATGTGAAAAAAACAATTTATTTCGAGAAGGAAAAGTAGATTGCTAAATAAATGAAAAACCCAAGTCTCTCACATCAAGAC
The DNA here is from genome assembly GCA_018340775.1 of Taxus wallichiana var. yunnanensis. Taxonomy (NCBI): domain Eukaryota; kingdom Viridiplantae; phylum Streptophyta; class Pinopsida; order Cupressales; family Taxaceae; genus Taxus; species Taxus wallichiana. The sequence continues at coordinate 915,855,446 of CM031237.1, forward strand.
CAGCTAAATAAATGATCTCCTCTTCTATTTTCTCATGAAGATGGTTATTAATAATAGGTGAAAACATAGTAGAAGAATAAGACAAGGCCACAACATAGTACTAACGAGGAAAATTTTGTGAAAGATTAATAAAAATGTAACAGACTAGCATAATGTATTATTATTCAATTTATAGGAACAATGTAAAACACAACTTTAGTTTAATCTAGACTAATTGTCAAAAAAATAGTTCAAGAAATATTATAACAAGTTGACTTTTTTCCTTAAGATTTAGGAATCAATTCATTTGTGATTAACTACATGCAATAGAGAATGTATTCCATTGTATTACAAATGAAGGACTAAGCATATAGTTTATTATATACATAACCAAAGTGTATTCAAAAGGAAGTTCTTACTTACAACAATGTAATTCTTATATCCATGTTTTATGATGAGAATAGGTTGAATTATGACACGAGAAAGAAAATATACTTTCTCTATAGATTATAATAAAGTGAACTAACTTCATATATATTGAAGTAAAATATATAGGCTAGGGAAAATCATTCGAGAACAATATATGTTAACAATTTATCTTCATGAAATCTTCTACAATATTTATATAGTCTCTCATGACTCTTCAACTTTTTGACATTGCTGTTTTATCTTCGTTTCTTTTTTAGGAGGCATTATACTTTACATATACATTTGTTACATACAAAATCTTCTACAAAATACATATTTGTAGAGATTCATTTATACACAAACATTAAAAATACTTGTGTAACACACATTTTGTACCAATTTCCCACTACCAAGAGGTTATTTATACCATGGAAAAGCAATGAAGTAGTAAAGTTCTTGAGAGAACTAGAGTTTGTAGGATAATACTATATTTTACACACTTTTATGAATAGTTATTAGTGAACATATGAGGAAAAGAGGCCCAAAATTTGGCACAAGTAACTCCTACAAAAATTATAATGTCAAGTCCCCGTGACTATTATTGTCATAACATGACCACTTTCATTTGAGATGAATATGGCATGCATACTTGAAATATCTATATATGTCCAAAATTGGGTTTGACTTGATGAATGTGTTCTACATTCCCTAACATACAAAAACATATCTCAATTTTTTTGATTCACTTGTGAATAAGGAGATATAAATTCCATTTCTTCATAAATACCTAATTCGCACTCACTCCTTGCAAAACCAATAAAAGTAAGGCTTGGTAGGGGGCTGATTTAATCCCTCTATTATTATTAAGACCCATGTGATTCAACATAATCATAAACAACACTCCATGCAATTGAAAATGCATTCCTTTATATGCAAGTTTCCCAACCCTTGCCAATTTATATGCATGCACCAACTAGTATTGACTAGAATGAATCTCTATATACTTAAATTAGTCTCTAGGTACATAGATTCTTAAGAAATATAATAAAATTAGAATTTTAGGCCACATTGACCATTATTTTCATAACATGACTAATTTCATTTGAGACAAATATGACATGCATGCTTTGAAAAATCTCTATATGTCAAAAATTGGGTTTGACTATATGAATGTGTTCTACATGCCCTAACATACACACAACAACTAGTATTAACTAGAATGAATCTCTCAGTATACTTAAATTAGACTCTTGGTATGTGGATTCTTAAGAAATAGAATAAAGTTAGAATGTAAAGTCCCCTAGATCATTATTTTCATAACATGACTAATTTCATTTGAGACAAATATGACATTTATGCTTTGAAAAATCTATATATGTCCAAAATTGGGTTTGACTAGAACGAATCAAAATAGAATAAAATTAGACTCTTGGTATGTGGATGACAATGAAGTTATATGCACACAACAACTAGTATTGACTAGAATGAATCTCTATATACTTATATTAGACTCTTGGTATGTGGATTCTTAAGAAATAGAATAAAATTAGAATGTCGTGTCCCCTTGACCATTATTGTAATAACATGACTAATTTCATTTGAGACAAATATGACATGCATGTTTCAAAAATCTCTATATGTCCAAAATTGGGTTTGACTTGAATGAATCTCTATATATTTAAATTAGACTCTTGGTATGTGGATGCTTAAGAAATAGAACAAAATTAGAATGTCAGGTCCCCTTGACTGTTATTGTTATAACATGACCAATTCAATTTGAGACAAATATGACATGCATGTGTAGACACCCTACAAATACATACATATTTCTATTTGGTTGTTATCCAATTAGAATTAATTAAAACAAATCTATCTTGCATGAATATACTCCTTTGGAATTAATTAAATGAATTCCATCAATTAAATAGCCCCTTCTAGGATTAAATTAATTCTATTTCCTGAGTCACATTCCCACCCCTTATAATTAAATAATTTAATTCTACTATGGCTTTGGAATTAATTAAATTTATTCCTAACACCTTCTAGTTAATATAATTAAACATTTTACTAAATAAATGGTTAATTATTTCCTCACAATTAAATATTAAGTAAATTAGTTATTTAATTAATTCTTTTATGTTCTCACACTCCAGTTCTCTCTACTTCCATAAGCCTAAAAAGGTGGGGGAAGCAATAATGCTTGTGCAACCACTTCTCAAATGAATTCAAAGACAATGATTACCCCTGTAAAGTTGCGATAATTGCACAAACACGGTCATATTATCAAGCTTTAAATTATAATTATTACCTTAAAGCCAATTCAAACCAAGATCCACTTCTCATGGCCTCACCCTCAACTATAAAATCTGGACATTTCCTTTGTCAATTTATCCTGGATATTTGAGCAAATTTGATCCAACTTCGCTGAATTTGTTCCCGCATCCTTATGAAATTTTCTCGTAGCATTTGAAAACACCTTTGGAGAAGTAATATCAAAGAAAACCCATTATAGACACAAAATCACACATGTATACTACTATTTTACTAAACCATCAAGTATGTTGTTTTATGTATGGATGGTGTGTAAGGAAAATATTTATTGGTGACACAATTTGTCTAGTCCGATTGATTGCATTACTTGTTTCTATTATTTTATATCTCACATCTATCACTCATACACCCATTTTTGGTTAGGTCACGAGGGATCCTGTCACGCGGGTTCTCACATTTGTCATCGGTTTTCTCATGACACTAATGCCTAGGGCTGATAATAGCATCAAGACGAGACAATATCACCCATGCGCTCTTGCATGCTAGGTGCTTTTGTCCTCTTTTTTAAAAATTTTTAAAAATTTTGGTCAACATTTTTGGTTTTCTTACTCCCATCCCAAGGTCTTAGTTAGCATGTTGAGACACCAAAATTTGGTATCGCTACCCTTGTTGCCCCGCATTTGCTTCTTTTCACCATGGTCACTTATCTAGACCCTTCATTTTAATTCATGTTTTATTAATATTCCCATCTTTCCCATCTATTATCCCATTCATCTTAAATTATTGCTAATCCTCATCAATTATCCCCTAATCCTCATCTCATTATCTAATTATCTCTAATTCTCCTCTCTAGGTTGTTTATCATCCCTAAACTACCTAGTTGCTCATCCCTAGCCCCCTTTTAGCATTTATTTACTCCATTTCATCCCTCACCTACCCATTTCATCTCCCTATGCAACCCTAACCCACCTAAGCCTCCTAAAACCCTGATCTCGCTTTTAATGGTCTTGATGTCTCGAGCTAAGCATCCTCCCACCGCCTAATTGGATGGTTCCCCGTGGTTGTCGAAGACTCACCCAGTCTTTGTCGACCTTATAAAGCCACCAACACCCATCCTTCCAAAGGGATGAAAATCAAAAATTTCGTGTGACTTACAAGATTATCTTCATTTTTGAGCTTCTTTGCAACTGTTTTAGTCTTCTTGGAGTCCCTTTGAGCTTTCTTGCATCATTTGTGGAGATCATCTTTTCCTTGTGTTGGTTTATTCCATTGTTGCATTATCATTATTTTTATTATCAGCTACTAATGTTTTATAGGTCCAACTGCCATCAAATATCTAGATCCAGTCTTCCTCAGTATCCATCTTGTGTGAAGGTTTTCAATTCAGACCATCCATTTTTGGTCACCCCTAGGTCAACCCAAGTCACCATCGACCCCGCTCCCATGACATCACCTATTCTTCCATCTAGATCCATAGTAGTTTGTTATTCTATTTCTATTTCAACATAGTTCCTAGATCGGTCATTTTGTCAATCTTTTAGCCCATATCCACTTTGTCACCCCCATTCGTTGCCAACTCTTCCTAGTCGCCATCGACCCAATCCATATTTCCATCCTATCTCCCCAAATCCCCATTTTCTTGCATCCTTTCTATTTCTCTTGTTTCAAATATTCTTTACAAGTTATCATTAGTTTTTGCATGTCTTCATCATCTTCAAATATGCATACAAAACCTATTAGATCTACATTTTTGGTTATTGTTTTGATTCATTTTCCCTAGTCACCATCGAATGGACCTCTGTAGCTTGGGTCGCTGTCGACCCAACTAGGTATATTTTATTTTATGTCAATCTAGATCAGATTTGCACTTTCCTTTCAGTTCTATAATTTCGCCTCGTTTAGTTCGTATTCGCATGTTATTCAGTTCTTTACCATTTATCTTATTTTCTTTCATCAATACAGAGGGTTGACATCTACATAAGGAAATTCACACTTCTTGAACTGACTTCATCGGGAAACCCCCTCATCTACTATCTAGTCCTTTTTCTTTTAAGTTGTCTTTGTTGTGTAGAACTATCAGCGTCTAATAAGGAGTATACTTTGCACTGTCCATCATCATCTAGTTCCAAGGTACCATAAGCCCTTTCATGTTTTGAGTTTCTTGATTTCCTTTAGTATCTACTTCCCTAATCTGAATAGGAAATAGAAAATTTCATCCAACATTTTGGCACACCCAGTGGGAAGACCCTCTTAGGTGAGTCTCTTGCATTTTGTTTTCCATATTTTGTCTATCTTCCACTAACATTACAAGTAGAGGCTTTACTTTTTCTTGTTCATGTTGGGCTTTTGGATTTCTTGAATATTTATTTTCACTTGCTTTATTTTGAATATCAGATAAAAAGGAAAAGAGAAAACCAAGTATTCCCCTTTTGTCTTGGTTTTCCTATTTCATTGCATTGTCCATTCCTTGTGTGGTTGTTCTCATTGAATCTCCATATTTTATTTTGGATTTAAAATGAACCTATTTCATTCTTTCTTGAAAATCTAGTGTAAGTAGGGGTTTAATTGGTTTCATTTCACACTTCTTCACACACATCTAAACACACTAATCAAATTCATGCATCAAAACAATCCCATACTATGTGGACCTATTTGGGATTTCATCACCCAATAAAAAATTTTCCGCGGTGTTCATCTGCGTTATAAATCCTATACAGACTTAGGCCTCATGTACCTTCAGGTATATCAAGGATTCCACACCCAAAACTAACTGAAACCATACTTAGATTTCCATTTATTGGGTACCCTCATTATCCATTTACCCTTTCTCTTTTTCACATCTTCTAATTAATGAAGATAAAGAAAACAATGCATGCTTGAATTATTTTATTTAATTAGTATAGTCATTGTTTTCTTTTTTTGTTTCATGCTCATTATCACACACTCTTTATCTAGGAAAATGGAACAAAATCTTGCATCAAACAATCCCATCACTTCATCCCAATCAACTTCTTCTTTGGCCATTGTCTCATCCATGCCTTTGGTCACCTCTTCCATGGTCACCCAACCTTTGATCATCAATCCACATCATCAAGAATATCTTGTTCAAACCACTATCCATGATGAGACCAATCCCTTTCTACATCATCAATCCATCCCATCTAGGCCGGCCATGCCTCAATCCGCTATGTCGGTTGAAGCTTTTGGGCCTCCCATTATCCCTTATGGAAGTGTGGAGTTCCAAGAGCTCCTCGATGCTAATCTTATGGCTCTCCATGATTACCTTCTTAGGAAATCAACCCAACTTCCTATTGATGGGCCACCTATCCAACAAATCTATGATTATCGCTCCAATCTCAAAACAACCCAAGTTATTTCTGATTCTTGTTCGAGGATGATATACTCTTTAGAACTGATTGATCATGTTTTTTGTAGATGATATGTTTTATCTTCTAAATTGGATATAGTCATACTATGGAAATGTTGAATTGATATTGAATTGTTTCATGTACTCTTTATGCTTGAAGATTTGAAGTAAATTATGTGTATCTAGGTGATAGGAAGTAAATTCAGTCTTATGGGACTATGTCGGTAAGTTACCTAAGTTGCAATATTAAACTTGTTCCTTAGTCTATTTCATTACTAATAAAGGAATAGTCATACCTTGGATCAATTACAGTGATCCAAGGCATGCCTATGATCGATATGTTGCTTTGATCATATTTGCTAAGTCAGGTTAACACATTCTTATTGTTGAGATACCTTCATACTCAAGCTTGAATAATAGGAGATCATTGGGGCATCCAGTAACATCTAGAGGATGCATCCTTACTATGTGATCTATTTACCTTGATTTGATAAAGTTTTAAAGGTAATGTCATGTTGATTATGGTAAGGAACCTAACTAATCTAGATGCATTTAATTCATTTATATGATCCTTAACCTAAGCTAAGGTGAATGCACTTTGGAAGGATATTAATTCCTAAAACTATCCTAAGGGATTTGACATTAATCTACCCTAAGCTATGGTTGATTCATTTATATGGGGAACCTAACCATAAACCTAACCTATGGACAACTAGAGATGGCACAATTAGATAAGGACATGTTAGAGAAGGGAGGTGGCACCATTCCAAAGGGTACTTGGTTAATTTAATGGAAATTAATGTTATTCTACCATTCTTTTGGAGGCAACGGATTCGGTCTATTTGGCATACATGCTAATTTTAATGGCTAAATTGGTTAGTGATGTGGTTTTTAACTTTAGTTGTTGCTAAGTTTAAATGGGTATTTAGGAAAGTTTTTGGTGCCTTATGATAGTTGAGATGGAATTAATGGACTTTGATACGTGAGAAGAAACCACCTTGGAAACAATGAGATGGTTTGGTGGAAAAGTAAATGAGTCATTTTCACTTTGCATTTTGAATTTTCAGCTCAATGGCTCTGCATGTTGTTTTCCATATTTTGAAACTGGTAGTTCGATTTTGTTGCATTTTTAAACTTGCCATTGCATGGAAAAAATAAGGGAAGGAATTTATTGTTGAGTCTTTAAAAGAGATGGAAAATAATATAATGGGTTCTCAAAGATTTTGGTTGAAATTTTTGAGGAGATCTTGTTGTGGAAACTTCATTGGAAATTTTGGAAGCTTGGAAGAAGAGTTTGAGAGCACTACTAGGCATGATAGGCTCTAACTCATTATGATATTTTCTCTTTTAACAATATCATGAAAATAACTCTTCTCATTTTTTGGAATTGCATTATGAGTTTAGGTTCTTATGGTTGTATTATTGTTTTAATTTTCTAGTTTTTATCGTATAGAATAATTCTATTTTTATAAATGACTATGCGAGTGTTTTTGTAAATGATATTGTGAGATTAATTTCTATTGGTTGCATATCTTTGAATGCATGCAAACCCTTTTTGTTTTTGTGGAATTATATGGTTCTAGGTAGAACCCACAAGTTGATAATGGTTGAAAGAAAATTAGAAACTTTTTCTTGAAAATTAGGCATTTATGCAATGTAATATTGAGTTGTTTTCAGAATATCTTCTTGTAGAATTTATTTTGGCTTTGATGACCTTTCTCTTTTTGAATCATGGTTCGATTCTTATCAAATCATGAAAATTAATTTAAACCCATTTTGGGTGTTAATAGTTTAGAATTTTTTTGAATCTCTCCTTAAGAGAGGGTGAAGAGTTACTGTGTAAGTGCTATTAGCCTCCTCCATGGTTTTGATTAATTGTTCTTGTTTATTTTAAAACCACCCTTTCAGGGTTGGTGTGAATCTTGATCAAAGTGGGTAATGCTTTGCTCTGATCTTCTTTAAAATTTTGGGTTGTATGTCTTTGCCACTTAGGGGCTATACTCGGGTTTGAAGTTTAGAGTTGTTCTCTTTTTTGGCATCCTATATCTTGTCGACTATTACTTAACTTGATCTCTGAATATTTCTATGTATTTACATTAGGCATTTTGTTGTGAACCATGAACAAATTTTTTATTGGTTCTTGTCATTTTAAGGAGGAAACTAGTTTATTTTTTTAGTTATTCTTTTTATTCAACGAAACCTCCTTCTTGTAAACTAGGTTTGATATCTTCTCAAGCATTATTATTTCTTGATTGAACCTAAGAATAAACTTGAAAAATTGTTTTGGATTTGATTTTAAAGTGGTTAAGAGGAATGCTTGCAAACAAGTTAGTGGGAAACTCAATCCCCGAGTATACCAGTTCGAGATTTTATACTTTTGATGATTGAGTTGTATTGACTTAACCTTAACTATACTTACCTTATCTTCATCCTCCTCTAGGAGATGGGTCTTTTAGTTGATTGATATCGATAACTACAAATAAACCTTTTCTGGTGCAATAGTCTTCCTTTTTAGTTTTATATTGAATTCATCTTGACTATTTTTTAGAGAAAATAGTTTACTTTTTTTTATTTGACACTGGTTCATATTAAACTAGAATCCATTTGATATTATAGAAAATATATAGTAAAACTTTTTTTTGGGGGAAATTGGTTAGAAATCCTTAAATGAAATTAACTTGATTGATAAAATCAAGTTACATTCATTGTTATATAGATATTGGTATATTTTTAACCCTTATCTTTACTCGACTATGTTATTAATGATTATAATAAGGCTATTATTATTAATTTTATATTTCCATGTATGGTCATAATTTGATCTTTGACTTGCATAGTGATTGAGTATTAAGCTTTTGGAAATGATTTACTTAGATAAGTAAATAATAAAGAAAGGAAATAGTGTTAGGTTTCAATCATATAATCTATAACATTATATGATTGAAACCCTAACACACTTATGCTCATGTTTTGACTTTTTAGGGTAAAAGGTACTTAACTATGTTTTGAATCATGAGACCTTGTTGTTCTATATTAAATTGATACATAATTGTGACTTTTTTTCTTCTTTCTTATGTGGACATTGTGGCCTTTTGGGCATGCTTTTATGAATTGTTCATTTTATGGAACTTAGAACAATTTCAATAATTAGCAGTGTTCCTTTCATGAAATTGTTAGGTTAAAGCATGTTGTTTTAATGTTTTAGTTCTTATCATGCTCAGTTCTTGTGAACTGACACATGTTAACAATTGTGCAGATGGATTTCATGAAAAGTGAAAGGAGAAAGACTTATAGAAAGTTGCATTTGTTTTATTGATGATGTTCATTTAATTCGATACTTAAAAGTGTATTGGAAGTTTTGAAATGATTTGTTGAAGAACCATGAAGGACATAGTGCCTTATTACTTTTGTAATTGTTTGAAAAATGATATCATTTTATTGACTAAAAAACTTATGAAATATTTATTATGTTGGAATAAAGTGAATTCTACTTTTGCTTATAATGATTTATCGTATGATTGGATTTGAAATAGTTATTTGTTTATACTGATTGTTTTTTTCTATTGATATTCCTAAGTCAAAATTATATGACTTATTAGTTATCTAAGGATTAGGAGTTGTTTGGATAAGGAACTATATAAGTCCATTATACTAATAATTTATGCGATGAATAAACAATTATTATGAGTTATGATATAGTTTATGTTAAACCTAAATTGAACTGGATAGTATGTAATAATATGTAGTAATGAATGATGTTGCATTCTTATCAGGATTATACCCCTTATGTTTTCATGAACTTATGATTAAGATATTAGTCCTTAATTAGGAAAAAGGGAAACTTTCTTGTCATAATTAATAAGGACATAGTTTATGATCCTTACTTATGTTGATAAATTATATCTATAATGTGAATGGTTGTATGATTTATTAAATGGAACCAAAACTGGTAAATTAGAAAGATAATAAAATTATGATAAGATGGGTTAATGAATGATAAAGAAATCATTAAATCTAATTATTAGTTATACAACCTGATTTGTATACATTTGATGAACTTAAATAAAAGAGACTTGATGATGTTCTTACTTACTTAATTCAGATTAATATTAAGGTTATAGGAATAATGGTTAATAAATAATGAATTCATTGAATGATAAAGCATAATTGATATCCATACCTTCAATTATGTGGGAGGTGTCTTATGATCCTTACTTTAAGGATTAATCATATCAAACTTAGTTGATCCTTAGGTACGATACCTAATGTTAAAATAAACTAATTAACAAGATGAAAGTTAATAAAACTGATGAACTCATTAATTATGCCAGTTATGTTATTGGAAAAGTGGGCTATTGTAGTATATAGTATTATTGCATAATACCCACTTAATGATGAAGGTCATTAGGTGGATACTGTGAAGCAACCACTATGCCTCAATATCCTACTCAACTCCTCTAACTCAATTGTCATAAAGTGGAATTTCAGTTCATTTTTTACTCTAAATTGAGATAGGCATATAGCCAAGTGTTTTCATCAACTTATGTTGACCTAGGGTGAATAAACACACCCAATCAAAGTAAGTCAATTTGAGTATGTCTACTTATCCTTAGTCACCATAAGTAGACTGTCACACTAGTTTATGTGAGTTGTCCCTATTTAGTGTGAAACATTGATCTAAATTTTTGGTTGACATAAGTCAAGGAAGTCTAATCTAGATGACAATTTTGAGTGGGGTGAAGGACATATTCCTTTTGATGAGTATGCCATCTAGGAATAAAGGCATGGTATACATGACCTTAAAATTTTGGCCAAAGTATCACAACTATTGGTTGCATTGTCTTATGTCACTTGGTCTAAGGTTGTGAGATTTCATGAGTATCAGTAATAGATACTCAGATAGGATTCTTAGATAAGTAACACTTGAATGACCTATAAAGGGTAAAGGAACCAAAGTATACTTCATATACACAAGAACAAGTTAAACATGAGAGATCGGTTTAATACTGAGTCATGAAATGAGAGATCATTTAACACAACACCATTCATTACAACTACATATGGTTTTTTGTTATGTGATGGATTAGCAAAGGAATGTGTGTTCTAAATTATGTGAATTTAGAACAATGAACATTATGTTATAAAAAAATTCCCTTTTTTCTAAGTCATAAATGAGGATGTTACATTTTGGTATCAAAGTTGAAGGTTGTAGCTCTTGACCTATTTGAGTCCATATATTGATAAAAAATTAATTTCTTGTTAACAGAAAATGGTTAGAACAAGGGCACGTGTTGCAAATAACCCACCTCCAGTTGGTGAGGTAACTACAACACAAAAACTTGATGAGATCCTTTTCCCTGTTGGACACAAGAGATCATCTTGTTGTACTTGAACAAAAGTAATGGGAAATGAAGAGGAGGAAGATGATGTTGATAATAATAATCAACCACCTCCAGGAAATAATGTTAATGCTAGAAATCCCAGTGGAGATAAAACAACAATAATGCAATGAATAAAAATGTTGCTACAAATGCCAATAATAATGTTGCAAATGCAAATGCAAATGCACCTAATCAACCTAAAAATAAAAAGGAAAGATTGGTAATTGAACTTACTAATGACATAAAAAATAATAAGTCCACCAAATTTTGATGGCACTACACTGGGAGATGGGGCTGAGAATTGGCTCAACAAATGGAGAAGTAATTTGCAATAAGGAACTTCTCAAAAGAAACCAAAGTAGTATGGGGAGCTTACAGCTTTCCCATGAAGCATCATCATGGTGGGATAACCACAAGGTTGAATTGAATGTTGATGAGGCCAACATTACTTGGGATCAATTTAAGGGCTATTTCAGGAAACACTGGTTGTCCACAACTCTATTATGATCAAAAGATGTTAGAGTTTCAGAACTTAGTTCAAGGAAAACTTGACTATAACTGAATATTGGGAGAAGTTTACCAAACTTCTCAAGTATGTACCACAGTACCAAACTGATGAGAAGTTCATAATACACAAGTTTTATTATGGGGTTGAATCTTGTCATTGGTGGAGAGGTAGATGTACACAACCCAACCACCATGGAAGGAGTTGTAGAAAAGCCATAAGGAAAGAACATAAATTGAAGGCAATTTTTGTGCATAAGGAGGAGAATCAAAGAAAATCTCCAACTCTTCTTCATCACTTACACCCAAAAAGGTGGCATGGAAAAATTTTGGCACTAAAAATAGGTTTGGGCTGATAATAATAAGAAAACAAAAAATAAACTTGTTACAAATAATAGAAATAATTTTGCAAGGAATAATAATAATGGACAAAAAACTTATGGAGGCCAATAATAATTTCAAGGCTGAAAATAAGTTTGAACCAAAAAGGGGACCTATAGGGGGTTGTTATAACTATGGAAAGGATCATTACGCAAATCAGTTCCCTCTAAAGAAAAATGACAACAACCAACAACACAAGATACATGTTGCAGTAGTGATAAGCAAGATGAAAAGAAAGCTACACCAATAGAGGTGCCAGTAAACTATTCGGTATACCTGTAACCATACTTTTTGATACTGGTGCTACAAAATGTTTCATTTCTAATAAATTAGCTACAAAATTAAAAATAAAATATGGAATAATGGAAAAATCATGGACTATTCATTATGGTAATAATGTTGTCCATACTTGTTAATAAATGTCTTTTTAGTAGCAACCTTAGAATTACCAAGTTTTACTATAGAAGTAGACCTTATGTTGCTCCTTTAGGGTCATATGATGTCATAATTGGTGTAAATTGGCTTTTTGATCATAAAGAAAAAGTTGATTGTTTTGAAAAACACATTAAATGCCTTGATGATCTGTAGAAAACAACAGACATCAAGGAGTAAAAAGACATTACAGTTAGGAAACTATCAACTATGCAACTTAAGAAGGCCAAAAATAAAGGTTACATGTTATATGTAGTAAAAATATCTGAAACAACAGAAGAAAATAGTGATTTTATGGAAAAATACCCATTGTTACAAGAGTACAATGATGTGTTTCTAGAAAGAACTACCTAGTCTTCCACCAAAACAGAATTTGACTTCATAATAGAAATCAAACCTAGAATTGAACCTATTTCCAAGGCACCTTACCGCATGACTACAACTGAATTAGTGGAACTTAAGGCACAATTACAAGAAATTTTGTCTAAGGGTTTGATAAGACCGAGTGTCTCACCTTGGGAGCATCGGTAATCTTTGTTAAAAAGAAAGAAAAACACTTAGACTTTGTATTGATTATCAAATGTTAAACAAAGAAACAATAAAAATAGATATCCTCTTCCTAGGATTGATGATCTATTTGATCATATGTGTGGTGCATCATTTTATTCAAAGATAGATCTATGATCTGGGTATCATCAATTGAGAATCAAAGATGATGATATTCATAAAACAACTTTTAGAACAAGGTATGGACACTTATGAATTCATTGTTTTACCTTTTGGTTTAACAAATGCACCTAGCTTTTTCATGAATTTGATGAATAATATCTTTCAAGAATACTTGGACAAGTTTTTACTTGTATTCTTGGATGATATTCTTATCTATTCTAAGAGCATAGAGGAACAATGAACATTTAAGGATTGTACTTGAGATTTTAAGAAAGAAAAATTGTATGGTAAATTGTCAAAATGTTCCTTTTATGAAACAAAAGTACATTATTTGGGACATGTTATAAGAAAGATGGAATATCAGTTGATCCATCAAATATTGCAGCCATAATTGATTGGCCAACACCTAAGAATGTTCATGAAGTTAGAAGCTTCATGGGGCTTGCTGGATATTATCAAAAATTGTTAAGGACTTTTCAAAAGTTGCTGCCCCAATTACTTCATTACAAAATAAAGACAAAAAAGTTTGTGTGGAGTGATAAATGTGAAGAAACATTTAAAACTCTAAAAGAAATCTAACTACAACACCTATTTTGACTATTACGGATCCAAACAAGAAGCTTTACAAGTAGTTACAGATGCTTCCAGAGAAGGATTAGGGGTATATTACTTCAAAATGATCATGTTATAGCTTATGAAAGTAGAAAAATCAAGTTACATGAGTTGAATTATGCTCCCCATGACCTAGAGCTTGTTGTCATAGTTCATGCACTTCAAGTATGGAGACATTATCTCTTAGGTAGACCCTTTGAGCTAAAAATGACCACCACCTTGGGCTGAAATATATTTTCACACAGCCAAATTTGAATGCAAGACAACGAAGATGGTTAGAGTTTTTATCTCAATATGATTTTGACATAAGTTACATTAAAGGTAAGGAAAATAGAGTGGAAGATGCACTAAGTCATAGGAAACATATTTCCACACTTGTAACTTTGAGAACTCAGTTTAAAGATGAGGTAAAGAATGCAATGTTTTCTGATTCATATTTTTAGCAAGTAAAAACAACACTTGCTGTAGATTCTAATGATGCAAGATACAAAGGTTTCAGCTTTGATAAAAAGGAATTTTAAGATATGAAAATCGGGTGTATGTACCCTCAGAAAATGAGTTAAGGAAGAAGTTAATGACAAATTTCATAACTCACCTTACTCAGGACATCCTGGAGTGAAAAAAATGCTTGCTGATGTAAAAAAACAATATTTTTGGAAGGGGATGAAAAAGACATAATTTTTTTTTCTCATTTCTTAAATGTCAATGAGTGTTAAGGCTAAACATATGCATCCAGCTAGTTTATTGTACCTCATAACATACCATAATATAAATGGCAAGTTATAAGTATGGATTTTGTTCAGGGGCTTCCTATGTCTAAAAATAAGCATGATGTTATTTTAGTTGTGGTTGAAAAATTAACTAAGGTAACACATTTTATTGTTGGTAATCTAAAAGATGATTCACCTATTCTTGAAAAAATATTTGTTCATGAAATTTTCAGATTGCATGGTGTACCTGAATTGATTATTTCTGATAGAGACCCAAGAATGACTTCACATTTTTGGAAAACACTAAATGCATCCTTAGGAACAAAACTGAATTTTAGTTTCCATATCATCCAAAAATGGATGGGAAAATAAAAGAGTAAATCAGGTAATGGAAGATATGTTGAGAATGTATTGTATGGACCAACAGTACAAATGGGAAGAATACCTTCCTTTAGTTGAATTTGCATACAATAATACTTATCATTCCTCTCTAAAAATGGCACCTTTCAAAGCATTATATGGAAAAAGTGTAGAACCCTAGTTAGTTGGGATAACATCAAGATAGAGAGGTAATTGGACCTGAAATGCTTACTAAAATGGAACAACAAGTAAAATTAATCATGAAATGATTAAAGGAAGCTACTGATAGGTAAAAAAGTTATGCATGACCTAAAAAAGGGTCATAGAAAATTTGAACTTGGTGAAAAATTCTTTTTACGTGTCAAGCCTAAAAAGAGCTCAATTACTTTTGGAAAAGTAGCTAAGTTATCACCTCATTTTGTGGGACCTTTTGAGATTGTAGAAGTGATTAGCCATATAGCTTATCGCTTAGCATTACCTCCCACATTGGCACAAATGCATGATGTTTTCCATGTTTCTTTTCTTAAGAAATATGTTTCAATTTATCACATGTATTAAATTGAATTCCTTGTAGGTCCAAGACCCAAGAATAATCATGGTTGAACCCATAAGGGTGTTGTAAACTCACAAGTTACACTTGCAAATCAAAATAAGACCAATGCAAGGTCTAGTGGGACCAGTTTAGTGAAGAAAGTGCAACTTGGGAAAATCTTGAGGACATAAAAACTATTTTTCCTCATCTTTTGAACAAAATTAATTCTTGATTTTTGTGATATTTGAAGACTTTTTATTGAAAAAATCTTTAATTTTCCAGCTTTTGGGCAAATACTACTTTTTTAAGTAATTGGTACAAAAATTTGATGTTGTAATAAGTTTTGAAAAACTTGAATTTCTACAAATTTGTATCTGTTTGAGAATTTTATGGATGAATAAGTTATATTTATGCTATATTTTCTTAAATATGTATGTGGACTAAGTTAATCATCGGGATGATGATGCTTTTTAGAGGGAGGTATGTAATTCCTCTACCATGATTGATATCTTAACCTTCTTCTTTAATGAAGTTTACAAATTGATATGTGATTTTGTTCTAAGATGGTATACTCTTCTAAATTGTTGATCATGTTTGTTGTAGATGATATGATTTATCTTCTAAATCTAGATGTAAATCATACTTTGGAAAATGTTGAATTAATATTGAATTGTTTCATGTACTCATTATGTTGAGCTTTGAAGTACAATCTGAATCTAGGTGATAGAAGTAAATTGTAGTCTTATGGACTATGCTGGTAAGTTACCTAAGTTACAATGTTAAACTTGTACCTTAGTCTATTACATTATTATAAAAAGGAATAGTCATACCTTGGATCAATTTTAGTGATCCAAGGCATGCCTTTGATCGATATGTTGTTATGATCATTTTTTTAGTCTAATTGACTTCATTTTTATTGTTAAAATATTATCTTCCCAGGCTCAATAATAGATATCATTGGAGCACCTAGTGGTGGCATCCAGAGGAATGCACTCTTTTTACTATGTGATCTATTACTTTGATTTGATAAAATTTTATGTTCAGGTAATGTTCATGTTAAATATTTAAATGGACCTAACTAAAACTACACTAAGGTGATAGTTAATTTATATGAGAACCTAACTATGTTAGATGCATTTAAAGCTAAGATGGATGCATTTTGGAAGGATTTCCTAATTCCTAAACTACCTAAAGGAATTCATTAATATTACCTAAGCTATGGTTAATTCATTTAAAAAGGGACCTAAACCTAAACTATAACCTAACCTAAGACTCAACCATGGTGGCATTGAGAAAGGCCATGGTTAAGAAGGGGTGGTGGTGCCATTCCACAGGAGTACTTGGAATTTAATTGGAAATTAATATTATTCTATCATTTTTGGAGACAGCCAAATCATTTTGGCATTCACACTAAAATAATTTTAATAGCCAAATATTTGATGCATTTTTTTTTAGTTATTACTTAAGTTTAAATAGGTGGTTTAGCGGGATTTTTGGTGGGTTATGAAACCATCCTGGATGCATTTATTTATTTGATCAAAGAGTGAGAAAAACCACCTTGGAAACAACGAGATGGAATGGTGGAAAGGAAATAGGTTTGGTTTTATTTTGCATTTTGACTTTTGAGCTCAATGGCTCTACATGTTGTTTTCCATTTTTCAAACTATTAGTTTGATTTTTTGCATTTTAAAACTTTCCATTGCATGGTGGAAAAAATAAGGAAGAAATTATATGAGAAGCTATAAAAAAAGGAAGAAGAGATATGGGTTCTTGGAGAGTTTGGTTGAAATTTTGTGAGATCTTGTTGTGGAAAATTTTCAAGGAAAGAAATTTTGGAAGCTTGGAGGAAGATTTTGAGAGAACTACCATGCATGATAGGCTCTAACTCATTATGATATTCTAATCTATTTAACAATTCATGAAAATAACTCTTTTCTTTTTTTGGAATTGCATTATTCTAGTTTAGGTTTTATGGTTGTATTATTGTTTTTTTTTTTAATGTTTTTTTTTTTATATAAATGATTTTGTTTATAAATTGTTACTATAAAACATGTGTTTTTGTTTTTTGAATGATATTTGAATGATTAATTGATATTGGTTATATATTTATGAATGCATGAAAACCATTTTTGTTTTTGTGTGAAGTATCTAGTTCTAGGTCAGAACCCACAAGTTGAATAATGGTTGAAAGCTGAAATGAAACTTGTAAAGCTAGGCATTATGTAATGTAATATTGTGTTATTTTCAAAATATATATCTTTTAGAGTTTTTTTTGGATTTGATGACCTTTTTTATTTGAATCATGGTCTGATTCTTATAAAATCTTGAAAAATTATTTAAACCCATTTTGGGATGTGTCAATAGTTTTAATGTTTTGAATCTCTCCTTAAGGAGAGGGTGAAGAGTTACTATAGTAAGTGA
The DNA here is from genome assembly GCA_018340775.1 of Taxus wallichiana var. yunnanensis. NCBI lineage: Eukaryota > Viridiplantae > Streptophyta > Pinopsida > Cupressales > Taxaceae > Taxus > Taxus wallichiana. The sequence continues at coordinate 915,873,473 of CM031237.1, forward strand.
TTTAGCCTTCTCCATTTTTTTTGATTAAATGTTCTTGTTTATTTTAACTACACCCTTTTAGGGTTGGTGTAAATCGTGATCAAACATGGGTAATGCTTTTCTCCTATCTTCTTTATATAAATTTTGGGTTATATGTTTTTGCCACGTAGGGACTATACTTAGGTTTGAATTTTTGAGTTGTTCTCTTTATTATTTAATTTTATTTTTGTTAACTATTACTTAACTTGATCTTTGAACATGTTTCATGTATGGGCATTTGTTTTCAGCCATGAACAATTTTTTTATCAGTTTTGTATCATTTTAAGGAGGGAACTAGTTTATGTTCTTTTAGTTATTCTTTTTATTCAACGAAACCTCCTTCAGATCAAACTAGGTTTAATATTTCCAACATTCATTTTTGATTGAATAACCTAAGAATTTTTTTGAAAATTTATTCTCAATTATTTTTAAGTGGTTAGGAGGAATTCTTACGAAAATTTAGTGGGAAACTTAATCCCTAAGGATACGAATTTGAGATTTAGATCTTATATGAGTTTTATGATTTCATTGTATTGACTTAACCTTAATTAAGTGACTTATAATTGATCAATTTTAAACTCTTTGTATGAGATGATTCTTTCATGAGATATCATTAATTTCAATAATAAACATTTTTGGTGAATAATTTTTGAATCAATGCTTTTAGTTTTTTTCTCAATTTTCTTTTCGGTTTTATATTGAATTTTGTTTTTGATTATCATAGACATTAGTTTTAATTATTTTATTATTGTATTGGTTCATATTGAAATAGACCATTTGGATATTAGGAAAATTATAATAAGTATTTTGAGGGAAATTGGTTAGAAAACCTAGAAAGGAAATTAACTTGATTGATTATAGTCAAGTTACATTTGATTGTTTATATATTTTGGTATATTTTATTTATTAACCCTGTATCTTTACTCGACTTTTATTATTAATTATTATGGATAGGATTTGTTTTTAATGCTATACCTACATGTATGGTCAAATTTAATCTTTTGACTTGCATATTGATTAGTATTATGCTTGTTGAAATAATTTACTTAGATAAGTAAATAATAAAAGAAGGAAATAGTGTTAGTTTTCAATCATATAATCTATAATATTATATGATTGAAACCCTAACACACTTATACTTGTTTTGACTTTTAGGGTAAAAGGTACTTAACTTGTTTGATTATGAAATTTTTTCTATATTAAAAATTGATTCATAGTTGTGACTAAATGTGATTTTTTTTCTTTCTTATTGGACATTGTGGCCTTTTTGGGATGCTTTTATGAATTGTTCATTTTTGGAACTTAGAACAATTTCATTAATTAACAAGTGTTCCTTTCACAAAATTGTTAGATAGAAGCATGTTGTTTTAATGTTTTAGTTCTTATCATGCTCAGTTCTTGTGAACTAACACACATGCTAACAATTTTGCAGATGGATTTTGTGAAAAGTGAAAGGAAGAAAGACTTATAGAAAGTTACATTTGTTTTATTGATGATGTTCATTTAATTTAGATACTTGAAAGTATTAAAAGTTTTTGAAATGATTATGTTGAAGAACCATGAAGGCCTAGTGCCATTGTATTTTGTAATTGTTGAAAAATGATATCATTTTTGACTGAAAATATTTATGAAATACTTTTATTATGTGGAATAAATGAATTCTTCTTTTTCCATATATTTGATTTATTGTATAATTAGAATTTAAAGGATAGTTTCATTTATTCTATATACTTAAGTTTATTTGGCTATGTTATACTAAGTAAAATTATATATGACTTATTATATGACTTTGGATTAGGATTTGAATGGATGGGAAAAATTTAACTAAGTCCATTATAGTAAAAATATAATGGTAAACAATTTAAGTCATAATTCTGATATAGTTTAACCTTATTAGGTTGTGGAAGTAGTAATGTAATAAAGGTAAATAATGATGTTTTATTCTTATCAATTTATACTAAATAATGATGGTTGAATTTATAGATAAAATAATATGTTCCAAAGTAGAAGAAAAAGGGAACTTTCTTGTACAATTAATAGGGACATAGTTTAAGACCCTAACTCTATGATCGATAATTTATCTAAAAAGTGAATTGATATAAAATTTATTTAAATGTGAACCTAAAAATGGTAAATTGGAAAGATAAAAATATGATAAGGAAGGGGATTATAATGATAAAAATCATTAAATCAATTTATTAAGTTATACAATCTGATTTATACTATTAGATGAACTTAATGAAGGAGACTAAATGATGTTCTTCTTACTTAATTTGGATTAAGTATTAAGGTTTATAGGACTAATGGCTATTAAATAATAAATTCATTGAATGTAAATAAGACATTGATCTGCATACCTTTAATTATGTAGGGTGTCCATAATCGATCCTTCTTAAAGGATTATTAGTATCGAAACTTAGTTGATCCCTAGGTACATTACCTAATGTTTGAAATTAAAATTAAAATCCAAAAGTTAATAAAACTAATGAATGAACTTGTAATCATGATTCATTTGTTTATAGGAAGTTAAGTGGAATGTTGCATTATAATATTTGTCATTGTTGCATAATACACACTTAATGACAAAGGTCATTAGGTGGATACTGTGAAGAAACCATTATGCCTCAATATCCCACTCAGCTCCTCTAACTCAACTTTCATAAAGTGGAATTTAGTTCACTATTTTATTCTAAACTTGAGATAGGCATATAGCCAAGTGTTGTCATCAACTTATGTTGACCTAGGGTGAATAAACACACCCAAATTGATGTAAGTCGATTCGAGTATGTCTACTTATCCTTAGTCACCATAAGTGGACTTCCACACTAGCTTATGTGAGTTATCCCTATTTAGTGTGAAACATTGATCATGAAATTTGGTTGAAAAGTCAGAAGTCTAATCTAGATGACAATTTTTGAGTGGGGTGAAGGACATATTCCTTTTATGAGTATGTCATCTAGGAATAAAGGCATGGGATACATGACCTTAAACTTTGGCCAAAGTATCACAAACTGCTTGGTTGTGTTGTCTTATGTCACTGGTCTAAGGTTGTGAGATTTCAGATGAGTATCAATAACATATAATTAGATAGGATTCTTAGACATAGAACACTTGAATGACCCGTAAAGGGTAAAGAACCAAAGTATACTTGTATACATAAGAACAAGTTAAACATGAGAGATCGGTTTAATACCGAGTCATGAAATGAGAGATCGGTATAACACCGAGTCATTACAACTACATATGGTTTTCTATTATGTGATGGATTAGCAAAGGAATGTGTGTTCTAAATTATATCAACACAACTATCACCACCTCCAATTCTATAACTTATTTTTCTACCATCATCACTAGTAACCCTCTCCAATCCTTTCAATAATACCAAATGTTTCCTAGTATATCTAAATAGTATAACCATTCCTTACCTCTCACATCCCACATTCATACAAATGTCATCTCTTCCTAGCTGCCCCTACAAAGTCTACTCACACTCACCAACCTCCTTCTAGGGGTGTTTACCATTACATGATGTCTAATCCACCTCCTCAACAATCTCAACCCATCAACACTCATATCCCCACTCATCATATACCTCAACAAGTCCATATCCCCATCTCACAACAACCCACCCAATCTCAAAATCACATCACATTCTTATTTCTCAATATCAACCATTGCAACAACCCATCCAATCCCAACCAATGACATACATTATTCTTCATCATAAAATTCCTCGACACCCAATCATTCACAAGCCTACCGAAAATCCTATCAAGCCACTTCTCATATCATACATCCATAACCATCCACCTCTCATCGAACCACTTCAAATGAATCTATGCATGCCTTTATGAATAGGTTTGCTAGACTTGAAGCAACTAACTTGGGACCCAAGGTCATATTATCTTATGAATAAATTTGTAATGAACCTATCAATCCATCAGTCCTAGTCAAACCCTATCCTCCTCATTGGGAACTTCCAAAATTCACCAAATTTAGCAGTAAGGAGGATCCCCAACAACACCTTCGTGCGTTTAGGCGTACATGTTATCTCATTTCCCATGATCAAGACCTGATGTTCACACTTTTCCTATGTCTTTGGCTGGTCTTGCATTGGATTGGTACAATGACATCCCACACCACTCATTGTTCTTATTTACCCAACTTGCGTAACTATTCTTAGAACATTTCTCAATCAATATTATGTGCAAGCTCACTATTATAGAATTATACACCATTCGTAAATTTGATGACGAGTATATTGTAGACTTTGTTACATGATGGCATGGAATCATAAATCAATTATCATTTCCCCTTCCAAAGATAAATCTCATTGAATTATTTTCATGCTCTTTTATGAAGCATATCTCATCCACCTTACAAATCCAATAATTTTAGAAATTTCAAGAAGATTTCACTATGGATCATAAAATTGAGACTCATTCCCTTGAGCAAGGACAACTTAAGCTTAAAATAAACAAGCCAAAATAAGATTTTAATGAACCATCTACACATAGCAAAAATCTAAAATTTCAGCCAACACCATAAAGGTTAAGCCTTCTTCTATGCCCATTTCTAATATAGGGCCTCAACAAAGAGCTCCTAGACCTCCACCCAACTACACTCCTACGAGAGAATCCTATAGCTCTATATTTTATAAATTGATTTTGGTTCATCTCAACAGACTCCCCCATTAGACCATTTGACAAATCAAGACCTAAACAAACTTGGTATTGTGAAGATCACTATTGCAAATATTTCCAAGTTCATGGACATGATATAAAAAAATACCGAACCTTTAAAGATATTTTCCAAAAAATAATTTATCAATGTGATCTTATAGTGGATAACCCTAACACACCTCCCAATCAACCACTTGATGTTTTCAAATAACCATTCCCTAATCATATGCCAACAAATCAAACCACCCCTTATGCATCTCAACCACCCAATTCTCACACCATTAACACCATCAACACTATCAACACCATTGATCAAGATCTCACCCCATCAATGACTCCACCTACTTCACCAACCACTACATCTACCCCTTCCTTAGAAATTGTCCCTATATCTACACTTCTACAAACACCCATCCCCATCTCTACACTAATCATATCCACACCTATATCAAATTCTACCATTGATTCTACATCCATATCTACTTCATCACTTGTCACATCTACATCATATTTGACTATACCCACTACCTCACCTACATCTATTCTACCCCCACCTATCACATCAGATCCATCCTTAGCATCTATTCCAATTCCCCTTTCTGCACTTATACCTACACCAATCACATCGACTATTGTGACCACATCTACATCATCCTCTTCTCCTACATCTACCTCATCCTTTGAAGAGTTTTTAAAATAACTCCAACTCATAATGACTTCAAATGATGTCCCTACTTCATCCAAAAAATCAGATGCCTCCACATCAACCTAATCTACATCTTCTTTAGACCTCATCAAATACAAGTTACTCCCTCCACCAATATCAACCCTTACACCACAATCTTCAAACCCTCCAGTTGATATAATTTTCATCCATGCCAAGGGTTCCTTTTCATAATCAAAATCTAAGACCCTTGGTGTGCTTCCTCAAAGGTCTCTTTCGCATCCTCATAAAAAGATAGACATCCCCCACCTAAGATCAAGAAATCAAATTTCACATCATCTATCTTAGGACCACCCCCATCTCTCTTAGGGCCAACCCCTTCATCAAAAACACCATAACCAACCAATAAATCCAAATCAAAACAATCCAACCCTTCTCTAAAATCATATCTTCTTCTAGGACATCAACCATCACTAAATCTGAATCTAAGACATCTAAACCTTGAAACACTAAGACTCAACCTTCAACACCCAAGTCATCTCTCACATCCACATCCCAAACATCCACCTCTTCTTCTAAATCCAAACTCAAATCTAAGACTCCTATTACATCTCACAAAGACAAAGTACCTCTCAACACTTCGGTCAAATCATACACAGAGGTCCTTCAACACTTGCTTCAAATTTCCACCATCACACTCCCTCCTATCAAGGCCTTTGATCCACATAGTAAGAAGCCATCATGGTTTGAATCCAACCTCATTTTCACTTATCACCACACCCATGGACATGACATGAAATATTGTAAAGCGCTTCAAACCATTTTCCAAAAAGTTATTGAGGGGGAAAATTTCTTCTTGAAACAAATCGATCTCCTCCTTCCACCTCCTCATCCATGACCATTTCAACATATACAAAATACAATCCATCAACTAAAATACACAAGTCCCCCCATTCATCATATACTTTTGTTTCCATCCCACCACCAAACGAAGATTCTATTCATCAATTTTGTTCGGATAGCTACTTGTTATGGCCCAAATGAACTCAAACCAGCAACCCAATCAAATCCAAAGACCTTTGTTGCTATCCCTCCTCCTAAGGAGCTTACCTCATCCAAACCTCCACTAAAACCTAAGGTTGTTGTCACCGCTCCTTCTAGTGAGACCACTTCATCTCCATCCCCATTATCACAAAAACCTAAGGTTCTATCTTAGCTTCCCCTTAGCCTATTGAAAAAATTATTTCAATAAAATTCATCGTGTCCTGGTTAAGATGTCACTTTATGAGCTTATCCAAAGCTCTCCACCATAGAAAATCTCTCACTAGAGCCTTGAAGTGTATCCCAATATCTAGTGATGAAACTCAACCTTTCATATATCTTGTGGGAGCACTTGCGGCTTCTACTTCCATCTCCTTTGATGATGATGAGATCCTGGACGTCCCTCTTGAGGACCATGAAATTCCCCTTTTCATCATAGTTAGAATCAATGAAACCTTCATTCAATTATCCATGATTGAAAATGGAGCAAGTATCAACATTATTTCATCACATACCTTTGATCAGCTCAAGATCCCTAACTCCATGTCTCCCAATCACCCGTAGTCCTTCACACATTTAATGATGCTATTGCTCCTACCTTGGGGGTGGTTATTATTCCTATATGTGTTGGTGACAAAATCCTCCATGAATTATTCTATATTGTAGAAGGAGATTTAATACAACATGCTTCTTAGACAACCATGGATTCGTGTCATGTGATGTGTCCCTTCCACACTTCATCGTTGCATCAAATATGAGCATGAGGGAAAGATATTGACTCTCCCTATTGATGATCCTCCCTTTAAAGCATGTAACATGACTTATCAACCCAATGATGTCCTCATTCCCAAAAATGATTCATCTCAACCATCCACTAGTTCATCCATATCTTCATCCAAGCTTCCCAATGATGATTCCTTAGACAAGGTCATGAATAAACTCACGCTGGGGAGTATCATCTTCTCATGCTCAATACCTTCCCCATGCCTCATCACTTTGGTAGATATAACAAAGATCCAATACATCAACCTGATGTCGGGATATATATCCTTTTGGCCCACCTCATCTTCACACCTATCTCATCTATGGTGGTGTTGATTCTCCTTCTTCTCACATCAATGATCATCCTCACACCAGAACATATACCAGTGGTTTTGGTTTCCTCTAAAAACCCTATTTTACTCACATGTATCTTCATCATTGTGCATGGAAAGGATTTGGCATGGGACGTTATGAACACAATGTACATGACCTTGTTATTGATCAATGTCACAAACCTCATGAAAAATTCAGACTAGGTTATAAAGAGAAATCCATCGATTCCCTGACACCATCTATGATGTTTACGTACATGCCTTCTCCATATTCTCCATCCCACGAGGCTATGGATATGGATGAAATTGTGTCCATCTCCTCTATCTTTTTTAGTCTCTATGATCACATTGGGACTGCTCACTTATCAACATGAGGGTGAAACTAGGTCCCTTCCTCTTCACTTTCCCGATATGGTGGAAGAAGATTCTTCTACCATTGACATTATTCATTTCACTGATGATGATTCCATTCTTTCCTACATGGGGGTAGAATATTATTATCTTCATAAGTCCTTACCTCCTAACACATCCACTCTTCTCAATGAGTCCACCATCGATATCAACATTGGACTCCACAAGATCCTCGCATCCTCAAAGTGGGTCAATCCCTTGATCCAAAAGAACTTGAGTCTTTCACCGCTTTTATTTCCAAACATATCTAGGACTTTTCATGGTAAAAATTTGACATGCTAGGCCTTGATCCTTCCATCATCATCCATAATATCATCACCTTTCTTAACGCCAAACCGGTTAAGTAAAAGGTTCGATACATGCATCCTCGAATTTCCTCCTTATCAAAGAGGAGTTACAACACCTTATTTTAGCCAACTTCATCATTCCTATCGACTATCCTCAATGGGTCTCTAACATCGTACCTATCACTAAATCATTTGGCAAGCTTCACATTTGCATTGATTTTCGAGATCTCAATCTTGCTTTTCCTAAAGATGATTTTCCCTTCCCAACATTGATTAACTCATGGACCTTACCATTGGCCACGAGATGATTTCTCTTATGGATGGATTTTCTAGTTACAATCAAATCCTCATCACACTAGAAGACCAACATAATACTTCTTTCACCACTCCTTGGGGTACCTTTTGCTATCGCATCATGCTTCTCGGTTTGAATTTTTTTGAGCTACGTATCGCAAGCCATGACTTACATATTTCATGATCTCATCCATAAGATAGTAGAGGACTATGTCAATGATATTTTGGGTAAATACAAACATCAACATGATCATATTTATGTCCTTGAATTACTCTTTTAACGCCTTATTATTTTTTTCCTTTGTCTCAATCCAAACAAGTATGTGTGTTTAGATCATTAACTGGAAAAATCCTTAGCTTTATCGTATCCATCAGGGGTATTGAAGTTGAGCCCACAAAAATAAAATATACCCTTGAGATGCCTCCTCCTTCTAATCTTAAGAAACTTCGTAGTCTCCAAGGCGGACTTCAATTAGTTCATAATTTATCTTGCAAATTTTAGATCATTTCCAATACTTCCATTATCTTCTTCGTAAAGACAAAGACTTCAATTGGGATGATAAGTAACAATTTTTTTTTGATGATATTAAGTACTATCTCATATTCCCTCCATTACTTACACCTCCACCGTAAAAGTAGCTCCAGTTTTACACGTAATAATAATTCATTCACACTATTGAATATATTCGAATACTTCATACATACAGACTCTCAAATAAATAGGAGAGAGAGTTTCCTATAAACTAGGAAACTTACTCAACCAATACACCTATTTTCGTGATTTGTTATAACCTCACGTAAAAACCCAATATACCAACTATTATATTATATGAGTTATATTTTTAACAACTCATATAACAAACATATAATTATACACATATGAAAGCATTATGAGCCAATATAATGTAAACACTATATTTCCTAACATTCCCCCCCTTAGTGTTTACATGGTAGAAAAACATCCACACTCTCAACTGTAGTATGCTCACCCCTGTGGCATGTCCAACTCTGTGACTCATGACCTTGATCCAAAAGAAAGGCTCGCTCCTTCCATGGTTTTAAACAGGCTTACCACAAACCTTGAAGTGATAGGAACCTCATCAACTGTCCACCTCGTGTGGTTTTCTGGATCCTCCCACAAACCCTTTCAAGATCCATGAACTGACTTACTCTGGTGCTACTATTCACCACTATGCTTATACATCAGGGAATTATGTAGGAAACACAACTTGCATATCACAAAACTACACAATAGAAGAAATATTGAAAATATTTCACATTACTTCCTATAAGAATTGTAATGTTCTTAATCGTAGTCTCTGTCATTGATCGCTACCACTCGATCTTGAACATCATAGAAAACTACCACTGCCACTGGAAGCTTTCCTTGACTAAGTTGTTTTGGGTGCGTAATGGGAATGGAAAAATGTATTGTGTTGTATCATACTAACTCGGATCTTGCTTGTCCTAGATCTTGTTGCACATGATCACCATTGCCAATGAACATATTCACCGACCGATCATCTTCCAACGAATTATGGTAGTTAGAGGATCTCTGCAGTCAGAGGATCACCAAAAGAGATTAAATCAAAATAATTCTGTAGCAGATAACATGATGACCGATTACGCAGTTTGTTACAAAAACCCGTTCAATGCAATCGACCCGAATGGCAGAAAGATTCATGAATCAATGCACAATTATCAACATCTTGTGAACAAAAAATAGTGTGCAGGAGCATTTAGTGTATGCTTGGGGACGACTTTGAACTGCTAGTGGCAGGATTCAATGCAACTCCGAAATCCATGCAATACAAATCCGTGTCAATGTTGATGTCGAGAGCCAATACAACTTGATCAAACCATGCAATGCGACATTCGAAGATGTTTTCATATACGGGACAACAAAGAACATCTAATGTCCCTCCAAATAATTTTTTACTCCATCACAAGGCGACTAGAATTAGACTCGCTCCGATACCAGATGTAAAAGTAGCTACAGGTTTACACAGAATAATAATTCATTCACACTATTGAATATATTCAGAATACTTCATACATACAAGACTCTCAAATAAATAGGAGAGAGTTTCCTATAAACTAGGAAACTTACTCAACTAATACACCTATTTTCATGATTTGTTACAACCTCACGTAAACAACCCAATATACCAACTATTATATTATATGAGTTATATTTTTAACAACTCATATAACAAACATATAATTATACACATATGAAAGTATTATGAGCCAATATAATGTAAACACTATATTTCCTAACATCCACATGATAGTGAACCCTTCTATCTATATGTCTCTCGCTACCGATCATTCCCTAAGGGCTATGTTCGCACATCGTGATCATCAAAGCCATGAGTAGGCCATTTATTATATCAATCACACCCTTCATGATTATGAGACTCACTACAATGAAGATGAAAAGATGTGATGCACTCTTTTCTTCACCACTTCTAAGCTTTTACATTATCTTTTCAATCTCAAGACTTATGTCATCACTAGATTTCATCTTCTCAAAATGATGCATTTTATGCCTTATCATAATGATCACATCACTCAATGGATCATGATCACGACTGAGTTTGACCTAGAGTTTATCTCTTAAAATTTTACCAAGGGCCAAGCTATTGTAGACCAATTAGATGAATCCCCTTCCTATTACTCATCTTCCTCATGAGTAGTTTCCAAATGAATCCATTAATAATTTCCACCATGAGTATTCTCCTCTTAGGATGATCCTCTATTTTTATAGATCTAAGTGTCAACAAGGGGGAGGTGTTGGCATCGTATCATTCCTCCTTGGGATATTCATATCCCCGTCACTCAAAATCTTGACTTTGAGTGTATAAACAATATGGTAGAGTATGAAGCCCTTATCTTAGGTCTTGAAACCATTGTATTTTTGGGGGTTCAAATCCTTAACATCTATGGGGATTTTGAGCTCATCATCAAACAAGTTACATACAACTATCAATGTAAAAATGTCATTCTTCAAAGATATAAGTATATTTTCATCCTTATCCTTGAGGCTTTCAATTCTTACGCTATTCAAGCCATCCTCGATCATCCAATTGTTTCACTGACATAATGGATTCTCATACATCTCTCATCCCATGGACAATAAATGAATCCAAAATTTATGTTGTTGTTCACCATTGTGATCAACCATCTCATGAGTTACTACACATAAATCTTAATGAATCCATCATGTCAGATCTTTAGTATTCTCAAAAAAATTATTATCTTAAAATGATAGGAGGTCATTTCTTCCATGTGATAACCACTATGTTATCCTTGGTGGAAGTATTTATGTACATGGGTTTGACTATATTCTCCTTCAGTTCCTTAAATCCCATGAGTCTACTCGTGTTATCTAAGAGGTCCATGAAGGTGTTTGTGGTGGGATGCTTTAGTGACATAGCAATCACTAAGCACTTTCTTTGCCTTGGCTATTATTGGCCTTCTCTCAATCATGACTGTTGCGAATATGTTAAGAAATGTGTCAAGTTTCAACAACATTCTAATCTTATCTACATTCCTAGCCAAGCCTTATAGCCAGCTCAGGACCTTTGGCCTTGATCTCATCGGTACCATCAATCCTCATTCTTCACAACGTCATCATTCTATCATCATTCCGACTGAATATTTCACCAAGTGGGTGGAAGTAATTCCACTCACCTTAACCAAAGCTAATCAAATCATTAACTTCATCTATTACCACATAATTTTCAACTTTGGCATCCCTCATAAAATCATTATGGACAACAGAAATTCCTTAAAAAAATATGGCAAGAATCTTTGTGACTCATTCAATATCAAACTTAGATTATTCTCTCCTTACAATCCTCAAGCTAATGACAAAGATGAAGAGAATAACAAAAATCTTCTTAACATTCTTGCCAATACTACCAATAGATTAGGTCATAATTCACATCTTCATATCCCTTTCACTCTTTGGGATTATCAGACTAGCAACCACACCTCTATAAGTGCTACTCCCTTCACTATTGTATATAGATATGAATCCGTTCTTCCCCTCAAAGTTTAAATTACATCTTTATGCGTGCCTCTCTGCAACTTAATTTCTAATAAAGGTTGTCACTAGGAGAGTCTATTACAAATCAAAATGTTATACAAATGTCACCTTCTTACTCTTACACATCATCATGTTTATCAAGAGAACATCAAGCATGCTTACAATAAGCACATCAAAGAACATGAATTTAATGTCAGTGACCTTATCCTTAAATAAATTCATAACATCACTACTCTAGAAAGGATCCAATGTGGAAAGTTTTCCCCTAATTGGATTGGAATGTACATTATCATGCATAAGTACAAGTTGGGAGCCTATCGTTTGGCCTCCCTTGATGGTAAACTAGAAGTGGAACCCTTTAATGCATTTTAATTGTGACCATAATATTGTTAGCATACCCACCTAGGAGAACTTAGTCATATCCTTAGATTATTCCCCCATCATTAGCCTCTTTCATCTCTCATTGTAATGATTTGGAATTATGTGGTCTACCATCACCTTCCTAGTCATGACCTTAAATATGGGCACCATGGCTCTTTCCATGGCATTTTCTAATGGATAGGTTCTACCTTCTTAGTGAGAAATTTGCAATCATTACATACATCACCCTATTATCTACCTATTAGAACCACGCAAAGGGTCCATAGGTGTCTCTTATACATCTTCTCATCCCCTCCTAAGTGGTCTACTTAGCTATACCCAACTCTTCCCCATGTCAAAATCCCAAATGCTTATATCTCATGCTATCTTATCCAAAAACAGATTGATCCCTCAAAAGACAATTGTTCATATAATGAAAAAAACCAAAAATAGACTGATCCCTCGAAGGACAGCTATCATGCATATCTTATCCTGCCATCATAAAAAAGTAAACCACTCGCCAAGGATGAATACTCTTTTATATCATGGCAATGAAGGATTCACGCATTGATCAACCTTATATATATATATATATATATATATATATATATATATATATATATATATATATATATCAAAAGCAAAAGCATATAACAAATAAAAATATCCTCACAAAGCTTCTGTATTGATCGATTTCTCATATATTTCAAACTTCCTCGTTGATCAATTTGCATTTTTTCCTCCTCCCAAAGTCAGGGCATAGTTATAGAAAGAACCACCTATGGATAACCCTCTTCCTACGTACAAGTTGCATCTAAAAACCTTTATCGTGTCAAAATTAGGTTTATGATATCATTTCATCCATACTTCCCTCATGATATTTGATATAACTAACTATCATTGGTTATGTGTTAACACATGTTTTGGTCGCATGTGCATTATGTTACCTAGATCCCTTTCTTGTTTACCTACAATACAATTGAGGCATCATTCCTTGTGCATTCCTTGACATGATGTAACATCATTCGTACCCATAGGTCTCCAATCATTCAGGTTGCATTCTATTCTCATTTTCCACATCTATCATTTATCTTCTCTTTTCCCTATCATCATAACATTTATCTCATCTCAAATATCTATATTTTATCTATCAAAATATCACGCCTCTAATCTCGTGTTCCTATCTATCATCTGTCACTTCTATTTCCAAAGAACATTTTTCTTATCATCACATATTATCTATTTAACATCCTATCACATATATACATTCACCATAATCATCAAATACAAAGAAAACATATAATCATTATCATCCATATGTTATCTCAATTACACTTTTTTGGCCGTATTTATGTTTCCTCTTAGGGAACCATATCACATATTTTTATATTTCTCCATTCATCCACTTTCATGCCCTTTATTGGGGCACCATTATTTTCATCCTTGTCCTATGTAGATGTATACCTTTTTATCAATTCCTCATATACGAGGATTTTTCATTATTTTCACATTTGGTTGTGCATAATTTTGATGTGTGCCTATGACCCATTGGTCCCCATGGCTTACATCCATTTGAGTAGTTTCCCATTAGAATCCCTCCATTTTTAGTGATTTTCACCGACTCACAATTGTGTAGGACATTGTTGTTGTTTCCTTGAAGACTGTGCCTTTATCTCTTCCTAAAGTGACTCCTAAATTAACCACCATGTTTTAAATTTGTTTCTTGAATCCTTCTTGCTTGGGGCATCTTGCCTCGTCTTTTCATTTCACTATCCTTCTTTTTCTCGACCCATAATTCTTCATCTATCTATTTCAAACTCGTGATTGACTCCCTTTATGTCATCGATCCCTAGTTTGAGGGGGAACACATCATCAATCCTCCATCATCATTCATCTCATATTTTTTTCTCTCATCATTTTTGTCTCACGCCTTACTTGCGCAAACCTCTAGACAAAAAGGGGCAAATGTAGATGCTAAATTTTTGTATCGCTACCCTTATCACCCCACATTCACATCTTTTCACCATGATCACTTATCTATTCCCTTAATTTCAATTCATGTTTTATTGATATTTGCATCTTTACCATCTATTATTCAATTTATCTCAAGTTATTTCTAATACTCATCAATTATCCCCTAATCCTCATCTCATTATCTAATTTTCTCTAATTATCCTCTAAATAGGTTGTATATCATCCATAAACTACCAAGTTACTCATCCCTAGGCTCCCTTTATCCTTTATTTACTCCATTTCATCCCTCACCTACCCATTTCATCTCCCTATGCAACCCTAACCTACCTAATCCTCCTAAAACCCTAATCCCACTTCTAATGGGCTTGATGCCTTGAGCTAGGCATCCTCCCACTACCCAAATGGATGGTTCCTCATGGTTAGCGATGACCCACCCAGGTTTCCATCAACCCTATAAATCCACCCACACCCCTCCTTCTAAAGGGATGCAAAATAAGATTTTTTTGTGTGACTTATGATCTTATCTTTGTGTTTGAGCTTATCTCGTAGTTGTTTCAGATTCTTTGAGTTATTTTGTACTTGATTACATCATTTGTGGAGACTTTGGGGATATCATCTTTTCCTTGTGTTGGTTTATTCCATTATTGCATTATCATTATTTCTATTATCAACTACTAATGTTTTGTAGGTCCAACTATGATCAGAGATCTAGATCCAGTCTTCCCTTTTATCCATCTTGTGTGCAGGTTATCAATCCAAACCATCCATTTTCGTCACACACCTAGGTCACCTAGGTCATCATCAACCCTATTAGGTCACGTTAACCCTACACCTATTGCATAAAAATATTCTACCATCCAAATCCATAGCAGATGTTATTTTGTTTCTATTTCCACACGCTTCCCAAATTTATCATTCTCTCATTCTTTAAGCCCGATCCACTCTCGCCAGTCTCTAGTCTCTGCTAACTCTACCTAGTCATCATTAACTGATCAATATTTCCATCCTATCTCCCTAGATCCCCATTTTCTTTCTTCCATCCATTTCTCTTGTTTCGCATCTTCTTTGCAGAGTTATCATAAATTATTATAGGTCTTCATCATCTTCATATCTACATATAAAGCCTATCGATCTGTATTTTTGGTTACTATTTTGATTCATCTGCCCCATTCACCATTGACTGGACCTCTAAAACTTAGGTCTTCATTGACCCAACCAGGTATATTTCATTTTATGTCAATCTAGATCAGATTTGCACTTTCCTTTCATTTCTATAATTTTAGTTTATGTTTAGTTCAGATTCTACATGTTATTTAGTTATTTACCATTTTTATTTTTATTTCATCAATACGAGGGTTAACATCCGCATACGGAAGTTCACGCTTCTTGAACTCGACTTTGTCGGGTAAGCCCTTCATCTACCATATTATCCATTTTCTTTCTAGTTATTTTTGTTTTGTAGAACTATCAATCTTGCAGCAAGGAGTATACTTTGTACCCATCCATCATCATCATTTTGTTATAAGTACCATAAAACTTTGCATGTTTTGTGTTTCTTGACTTCCTTTAGTATCTAGTTCACTAATATGAATAGGAAAGAGAAAGTTTTTTCTGACACATGTCATGTCACTAGTGTCAAAATTCAAGCAAGACATCCCTATATAAACACAACATACACACCATTATAATGGTGAGAAATTTTATCAAGGGGATATCTTTCTACATACTATCAAAGAGACTGCATTTTTGGCTTATTACTCTACATACACTGCATAGGAAGGGGAAGTTTCTAAATTCCATCCCACACATTTTCATTTTATTTATATACAACTTTCTATCTTCATGCCATCAAGGCGTGAGGGAAACTTAGGAGTACTATTGTACACACAAGCACATAGAACTACATGGAGTCTAAGATGTAATGCAATGCTCTACCATAAGTTCAATCTATTAGGTGACCACTAAGAACAATATGACTCCCCACTTAAATCTTTTTATAGGATTTGATGTAGTTTGGGGGTTTTGCAGGACAT
The DNA here is from genome assembly GCA_018340775.1 of Taxus wallichiana var. yunnanensis. Classification (NCBI taxonomy): domain Eukaryota; kingdom Viridiplantae; phylum Streptophyta; class Pinopsida; order Cupressales; family Taxaceae; genus Taxus; species Taxus wallichiana. The sequence continues at coordinate 915,890,385 of CM031237.1, forward strand.
TATCTATTTTATAGGTTATCGAGAGAATTTTAAAATCTTCCAACAAGCTACAAGAAATCAACAATGAACGGTCTCTAACCCCATACACCCTTGCCTAGAAGAGGTCTCTAGAATCCCATACACCCTTGCCTCTTCCCGTGTGCCTCGTGTCCCGACTATTTAGTGAGTTCTAAAATCTTGATTGAGTATTTCCCGGTCTCCTTCCATCCCGATCACCAATTTTTTTCTAGTTCGAGCATACTTCGGGATAAGAAAAAATTAGATAAGAACCCTATCTCTTTCATTTTATTACATAGTTACATTTATAAAAGTGTTAAATCATTTGTATCTTATTGTATATCATTGTAGTAATTTCAGAAATTATTTTTAATAAAATAGGTCTAATTTTATTAAATCATTTTGGTGAAACCGTATTTTGGGAATTAAATAATTTAATTCTAACATGCCTTTGGAATTAATTAAAATTAATTCTATTCCTACCTACCCTCTTAAATAATTTAATTCTAACATGCCTTTGGAATTAATATAATTAAACATTTATAATATAATTAAACATTTAAATGGTTAATTATCTCCTCACAATTAAATTAATTTAATTAATTTAATTATACCTTCTCTTGGAATTAATTAAATTAATTCCTAACACCTTCTAGCTAATATAATTAAACATTTATTTATTTAAATGGTTAATTATCTCCTCACAATTAAATACTAATTAAATTTAGTTATTTAATTCCACCTATTTCAGTCAACAACCACTTGGACTCCACTTGTACTCCACATCCTCATCCTAGTTAACTACACTTCTAGAATCCTAGAAAGGTGGGGCAATTGAATTACACGTACAACCACCTTCTCGGATGCAACTTCTGCAATTAAATCCATTACGCCCCTAAATGCCCCGACACTACTGTAACTTCCTCCAATGTTATTTTTAGCATGTGCATTCAACCATGTTCAACCAACTTCCAACCACTTTTTCTTCTATAAATTGCAAGCTTACTCTCTTACAAATCCTCCTGAATTGTTTGCAAATAAACTCTGTCAATTTGCAATCTGAAGCTTTCCAAAGTATCTGTGTTTGTAGCATTTGCACTCACATTTGGAGAATATTCAAGAGCACCCACATCCATTTGCAAGGTTCCACAGATGAAGTCTCCACAACCTTACTGAGGTTTGCATTGAAGGATTACAGGGAGGTTTGCATTATTTATTTGTTTATCTTTCATTCATTTGTAGTTTTTTCTCTGCATACATTTTGGCACCCATGGGACTCCCCACATTTTCTTTCTTTCATTTTAGTTAATCATTTTGTGATCTAACTCTTTCTTTATGTTTATTGTTCTTTTTAACCTTGTTGTCAAAATTTTAGCTTCTCAGGTGAAGTACAAAAGTTAGAAAACAAAAAAAACAGCTTTGGGGCATTTTTCTCACGTTCAAATTTTTCACTAAGAGTGCTACCATAGCCCATCTTCCGGAAGCCATAAATTTTTCTCCCAAACTCGGAATGACTTCATTTTTTTTTTATGGAAAGGTATTGAAAATATATATGTAATGGAAAAATAATTTTTGATTTGGACTTATAAAAAAATTTATGGTTTCATTTCTCCTAACACTTGTTTTTTTTTTTAAAAAAAAAATTGTAGTTTTTTTAAAACTTTAATTCATTTTTTTAACGTAACAACCTCACATGTATGCTCTTTCCTCACACTTTCAAAGTGATCTTGGAAATCAGAAACGTGATTGTTTCTTTTTTTTTGGGAATTAACCTTTCTTTTTTTAATCAAATCTTGTTTTACGTGTATGCTCTTTCCTCACGCTTTTAAAGCGATCTTGGAAATCAAAAGCGTGAACTTGCTTCTGTTGTTTTGTCTTTTACCTCCTTCTGAAGAACTTTCTAATCTTTTCTTGTAGGACCCACTCTCAAAAGGTGGATAAAACACTCAAAAACTACTAACTACATAGGTTTTCCAAAATATGTACAACAAACCACATTAAGATCAAAAGATTAAAAAAACACCACATTCAAAACACTTGTATTTGTAGGTTCGGTTAAGAGCTATGATTTGAATATTTAACTAGAACATAACCCCCTTGGCATAAGCCTTAAGCTACAAAAAAGGGGGTGGTTCTAGGAACCCCAAAGTAGTCCACACCTTGAGGGAACTAGTGGACAAAATGGGACCTTTTTATCCTACCTGACTAGTAAAGCCTTTGTGAGTTAGAGTCACAAATATCCTTAGTGGCGACCCCAGTGTGATTCATTCTGAGCAAGGTCTTTCTCAGGGTTTCAAAGGGGGTAAATTAAATCCATCAGCTAGCAATAGCATATGCTGCTCACTCGGATATTTTGTTGACACCTAGTTGAGAGAGCCACCTAGGAAGCCACATTGTCCAAGCCAATCTAAGGTAGAGGCCACAAACAAATAGTTAAACAAGAACTCTTTTTCTATTTTCTTCTTTTGTTTTTTTTTCTCTTTGTCATAGTGTTCCACACTTGTTTTTTTCCAAACACTCCTTGTTTGGGATCCATCTTTCACGTTCATATCTTTTTTCATTTTCCAAACATTCCTTGTTTGGATTCTACATTCATTCTCCTTTCATCTTTCCAAGTACACTTTACTTGGATTATTTTTCACCTTCTTTTTGAAATCCCAAATACTCCTTATTTGGGTTCATCTTCTATTGTGTTCACTATCTCCAAATTTATCCTTATTTGGACTTGACATTCACTTATTTTTCTTGTCATCTTTTCTCTTCATCATCACTTCATCACTTCTCTCATTAAAGCATTCACTTTGTTTTAATTTGAGATCACTAATCCATCACTTCCCCTTGTCTCTTATCTCCATTTTTGTGAGATTTAGACCTTTTTCTCATCATTTATTCATTTCTTATGATGACCTTTACCTTTTCATTCTTTTAGTGCTTTCACTTCCTTGTCATGTCTTATCTTTTAACACACTTTTTGTTAAGAGTTGACATCATTCATCATCTTCTTAAGTCTCCCCTTTTTAACATTCATCTTGTTAAAAGTTGAAAACAAAATCCATCATTTTTTTCCTAAGTCTCTTCCTTTAACACATTTTTGTTAGATTTGAGCATCTTCCATCATGTTTTAAGTCTCCTCTTGTCACACTTACTTTGTCACAAGTTGAGCACACTAACTTCTTTCATCTCTCCCCTCTTTACCTTCACTTTTCATAAAGGTCATGACATCTTTCAAACTCTTCATCTTTCTTAACACTCATTTTGTTAAGATTCTTCTAAACTAACATTTCAGTCCATCTTCCACCTTAACATCATTCATTTTGTTAAGTATTGTGAAGTCCCTTTTCTCATCACTCTTATCACACATTTTGTTAAGAGTTGATCACCTTCATCTTGTTAAGTCTTGTCTCCCTTGACATTCATTTTTGTTAAGTGTCGAGCACATTTCACTTTTCCCCCTTTTTTTTCTCTTAACACTTACTTTGTGTTAGGAGTTAACCATTTTTACATTTCTTCATCACTCTTATCATTCATTTTGATTACAAGTTGATCACATCCACCTTGTCAAGTCTCTTTTCCTTTAACGTGACTCATTTTTGTTATGGAATAGAGCACATCTAACTTCTTGTCATCCCTTTTTCTCTTTACTATCATTTTGTTAAGAGACGGACACTTGACTAACCTTTTTTTTGCTTCTTCCCTCTTAGCACTCATTTTTCTATGGGTCAAACTTTTTCCATCTTCTTCCCTCTTCCATCTTAGCATTCACTTTGCTAGGAGTCAGGTTTTCAAACATTTTCATCACTTCCATCTTAGCATTCACTTTGCTAAGGGTTGTGTTATTCATCATACCTTTCTTCACTCTCTCTCATTTTTCATTACAATGGTGGATTTATACAATTCATCCTTTTCCCAAGAATGGAAAATGATGAAAGACATTGTTGGGGTATTAAAAAACAACAAACAATTCAATTTTGATGAATTGTGTCCATACCCTTTTAACATGGACATCTTACACATACCCTTCCCACAGTCTTTTGAGACACCCAAATTTGAAAAATACAAGGGAAAAACTGATCCAAGACAACATATCAAATAATTTTCCATAGCATGCCATGAAGTGGCATATAACGATATAGCTTTCTCTTGTGCCTTTTTCCTAGAATTCTAGGAGGAAAGCTTTGGATTGGTTCTTACACCTTCCAAAGGGATCTATTACCACCTTCATGGACCTCTCAGAGAAGTTCATCAAACATTTTTCTTTCAACCTCACTCACAATAATAATCATCGTACTAGAGCTTCTCATGATGAATCTTGGTACATCAATCGTAACCACAATGTCATCACTGTTGGTGTCATGGATAATCATGCAATATTCCCAACATACATGACCAATCAATCAAAAATCCAATCATACAACCTAGCCAAGACACTACACATGTAAAGTTAAACGTAAGTTTACACCCCTCGGTGAAAGTCTCTCTAGTGTCTTTCATCAACTCAAAGTGGTTGGGATGATAAAATATCCCTTACAAGACCTTGGATTGAAGGAGAACCTAAGCCATATTGGTAAAAACCTCATGCATATTGTGATTTTCATCATTAATGGCCACTCAACTAATAAATGTACACATTTTAAGAACTATGTCCAAGACTTAATTGATGATGAGAGATCTCTTTGTAGATCTTGACGATGAAGCTCTTATAATGATGACATGTCAACTTCCACACCTTCAAATGAAGAGTTGAATTTTTATTCCCACTTCTATTCATATTGACATTCCACAAGATCATGATGAAGGTCAAGTATCTCCCCCTTCAAACCAATCCATTTCTTCTACATATTTTCTTCCTATAGTCCAAACAGACATTGAACATTTTGGACAATCTTCTAACACCTAACGAGAACTTGAATTTTCTTCAAGACTCTCTTTCAACCCTTGACATGAAAGAAGAGGGTTCCATCATCAAAAATTGAGCTTCATTCTATTCTTTCCATTCCAGCTCCTATGCTAACATCTCTAGTCTTGTTGTCAAATACAACCACAACAAGCTTGGACACTTGACAAACACAACCTTTTGTGTCCATTATACCTCACATGATCCATCCTGTAGGAATCTCATCAACGATGATTCCTACTTGTCAAGATATCTACATGTGCACACTTTTTGAGGTACGTATACCTAGAATATCCTTATTCAACCATTTCAAGATTTAATTGCAAATATTTTGTCCAATCAACTAATTCACAACCTAGAAGGAGAAACATTGACTATTTCCTCTCTATGGCTTACAAGGAACCCTAGGTATACATCTAGAGATCCATCCTTCTTTCCTCATGCTCTTTTCTCTCACAGGTGAATATGTATCTCAACATCTTCCCCATCAACAATCTTCTTCTAACATCACATATGTATTTTGATCTCATCGAAAACTTATCTAATCACACATACTTTGACTTGGAACTTCCACCCCAAGTCTAGTACTTTAGGACCCATCAAATCATTTGATTCAATCTTTTGACTTGGCTCTATCCACCCAAGTCTCATATTACAGGACTTATCAAAACTTTGGTTCACTCCTTTGACTTGGCTCATGTCCATCCAAGTCTCATATTTCAGACTTATCAAATCTTTTGATTCTCTCTCTTGACTTGCATTTCATCTACACAAGTCTTGTATCTCAGGACCATTCAACTTCAATAAACATGGACCTCTTTCTTGATGAGTCCATTTCAAATCTTCATCCTCCAAAATTTAGAAAACTCAAAAATCACAAAAGAGAATAAAACTTTGTATTAGAACATTGTTTTCCAATCGGAAAATGGAAAAGTGTGTACAAATAATGTTAGGCATTCCATCTATTGGAAGATACCTTAATCATACCATTATCATATACTCACCTTCTTCACCTATTACGACACATGTTAACCTTGTTCCTCTTGGGCATTGTGTGTCTCATCTTTGTTATGGTTTTACCATTTCAAATCTTTTTACCTATGGTTTTGTCTCAAAGCTTACTGATGGAAACTCCTCCTTTCAAATAAGCTCTCTCTTTAATAAAAGCACTAAACTTCTTTACCCGGTCCTTTTTGACCACCCATCTCAATCTACGGTGTTGAACCCTTGCATCCTACTAGTCACATGAGGTTGAGACTTGGGGGTAAAATGTTCCTTCCCAACAAGCACACTATCAACATACAAGGAAAAATTAAATCAATCTAAAAATACAAAAAATTATAAAATCAATACACCTTTCATCCTTCACAGTCTTGGTGATAAGCCCATACTTCTTATTGGTAGTATATGAGACTGGGAATGGAGAAATCCCTTACTCACCTACATTTTTTCTTCGGTGTTGAGCCCTTTCCTTTTACTGATGGCATGGGGCAACATGTAGGGGTCCTTCACAAAAATCAATAAATAATCATTTAATAAAGCCTTTATGAAATCTTAATCAAAGTGCTTAATCAAAAACATCCCAAGAAGTAATTTAGTTGCTCATGTTAAGAGAGACACCAATTCCTTCACCTATTTTTTCCAATCAGTAGGCCATCAATGGATCTAAGTCAAGTCAAAACCTATAAAGTGGAATCATCTTGTAATCGGTCAGATAATATTGACTGGAGATGAGTTACATTTTTCTCATATGGATCATTATTACACTTGTGTCTTCACATCCATTATCTTCACTTTTCATATCACTATTCATCTCATTTTCACATCCTTCTTGGCTCTTAGGTGATGAGCCCTCACATCTTCCTAGTTGCGTGGAGCCACGAGCGGAGTGAAACACCTATCATTTTATCATCTACATTTCTGCCAATGGAATGGAATGCTTTTAATTATTTGCACCTACTTTCAAGTAGTGTACCTTTTTTGAGTTGTAAATATAAAAAAAAATTCTCAAAAATGTCTCACAAAACTTCAAAAAACTACAAAAACAATATAAAATTGTTCAAAAACAAAAAACAATATAAAATTGTCCAAAACTCCAAAAATAGTTTCAAATTGTCATAATCAAAACATTCAAATAATGTTTGACAAAATTTTAACAACTGATAACACAAGTTCAACAATTTTTCCATTTGATGGTGCTCCTCATGATCATTCCAGATCATACTCATCTTTATTTCCCATGGTGTATATCTATGCTCGAGGAAATCATTTACCCTTTCACAATATAAATTTTCTTGGGGCACACTTGGATTTTACATTTTAATCCAATACAGATCAAACTTCAATGGGATCCACAAGAGTATATTTTGGAGTATCTAAGTATCACTCCACTCTTCACCCTCGATCCAATCCTCTCGCGTGCTAAGCTATCACTTGGGGGCATTCAAATTTGTCTAGTTCTTCAATGTGGAACACATTCGAGTGTCATTAGACATCATTTTTTACATGTTGTGTTGTATTGTTGCAGTTTTTTAACATTGTGATGATGTTTTTTATTCTTTCAGTTTTATTATTGTTGTTTTGTACTTTGTTTTCTTTATTGTAGACCAATTGTAGGAAATTTATTCACATCCTAGTTCACATATAACTTTGGTGTGGTTCCTTCTTGTTCATATTGGGTTTCTTTCTATTACTTATTTTATATCTTTTTGTCATTTGCACATGTTGTGTTTTCCTCTGGTTTATTTAAGCCATGGAATGTCTTCATTTTTTTTGCATTTGTATTTCAAAACTTTTCAAAAATCAAAAATCAAAAAAAAAAATTTTCAAAATTTTAAAAATAAAAAATATTTCAAAATTTCAAAAAAAAAAAAAAAATTTTCAAAAAAATTGAACAAACATTCACTTATCATAAAATCCTACAATTGGAAAACCCTTAAAGTGAATCATTCAACATTTCAATACAATCTTGATAAACGTCATACTTTTATCTATTACCCTAGTGATTGTGTCCAATCTTACAACTATCACTTTCTTCCCTTTGCATGATATGCTAACTCTGCTTGGGGCAAGTCACAAAATTGTTTTTCCTTCATGATATAACTTCACTTGGGGAAATTTTAACTTTGATCATTTGCACAATGGATTCAAAAGAGTGTCATAAGGAGTCACTTTAACTCCACTCTTCCAATCTTGATCCTATTCCCACTTGGGAGCATTTGTATCTACTTAATCATCATTGTGGCACATTAGGGGCATAGTTGATTGTCTTCTTTTTCAATTTGTGTTGCATTGTTGATGTTTACTCTTTTTGACCACTTACAAGTAGTGTGATTACATCTTGGTTCCTTTATAACCTTGATGTGGCACCTACTTTGTATATTGGGTTTGTTTTCCTTTTATCTTTTCTTTGTTGTGTGTGTTTGTTTATACGCATCAGGTTAACCATCTTGATTATTTCATAATCATGGTGAAAACTCTATTGTGCAACAAAAAAAATAAGGTTTCTCTAAAATTACTCTCCAAATGATGCTCATGCTACGAGCACAGTCCTTTCCCATCCTTGTTCCAATCCCTTGTTTTCTTCCTATCAAGTGGTTGTCCACCACCTTTGCTGCATCATCCACCCACTTGAGGGGCATTCCTCTACCATTTTAATCATTGGGGCATCCTAATGCTTCATTTTTCTTGGGGGCATCCAAATGCTTCACAATTTTTTTCACTCGTTGATCTGCATGTGTCTACTATCTTTAAAAGCACTATTACTTCACAATAACACTTTAAAGAGGGGCAAATGTAGACACCCTAAAAATACATACATATTCTATCCCACTTCTATCTAATTAGAATTAATTAAATTAATTCTATCTCGCTCATATACACCCCTTTGGAATTAATTAAATTAATTCCATCATTCAAATATTCCCCTTTAGAATTAATTAAAATTAATTCTATTACCTAAGCTATATTCCTACCCATTGGAATTAAATAATTTAATTCTAACATGCCTTTGGAATTAATTAAATTAATTCCTACACCCTCTTAGCTAATATAATTAAACATTTATTTATTTAAATGGTTAATTATCTCCTCACAATTAAATTAATTTAATTTAATTATACCATTCTCTTGGAATTAATTAAATTAATTCCTAACACCTTCTAGCTAATATAATTAAACATTTATTTATTTAAATGGTTAATTATCTCCTCACAATTAAATACTAATTAAATTTAGTTATTTAATTCCACCTATTTCAATCAACAACCACTTGGACTCCACTTGTACTCCACATCCTCATCCTAGTTAACTACACTTCTAGAATCCTAGAAAGGTGGGGGCAATTGAATTACACATACAACCACCTTCCCAATGCAACTTCTATAATTAAATCCATTACTTCCCTAAATGCCCGACACTACTATAACTTCCTCCAATGCTATTTTTAGCATGTGCATTCAAATGTGTTCAACCAAATTCCAACCACTTTTTCTTCTATAAATTACAAGCTTACTCTCTTACAAATCCTCCTGAATTGTTTGTAAATAAACTCTGTCAATTTGCAATATGAAGCTTTCAAAGTATCTCGTGTTGGTAGAATTTGCATTCAAAATTTGGAGAATATTCAAGAGCACCCACATCCATTTGCAAGGTTCCACAGATGAATTCTCCACAACCTTACTAGAGGTTTGCACTGAAGGATTACAGGGAGGTTTGCATTATTATTTGTGTATCTTATCATTTTTCCTAAGTCTCTTCCTTTAACACATTTTTGTTGAGATTTGAGCATTGTCCATCGTGTTTTAAGTCTCATCTTATCATTCATTTTGATTACGAGTTGATCGCATCCACCTTGTCAAGTCTCTTTTCCTTCGTGACTCATTTTTGTTACAGAATAGACCACATCTAACCTCTTGTCTTCCATTTTTCTCTTTACTATCATTTTTTTAAGAGACATACACTCAAATAACCTTTTTTTGGCTTCTTCCTCTTAGTACTCATTTTTCTATGGGTCAAAATTTTTCCATCTTCTTCCCTCTTCCATCTTAGCATTCACCGTGCTAGGAGTCGAGGTCTTCAAACATTTTCATCACTTACATCTTAGAATTCACTTTGCTAAGGGTTTCATTATTCATCATACCTTTCTTCCCTCTCTTATTTTACATTACAATAGTGGATTTATAGTGTGATGAAAGAAATATGGATCTCGTATATGTATACCTGTGGTTCCTCAGTAAGCCATAGAGAGGAAATAGTCAATGTTTCTCCTTTTAGGTTGTGAATTATTTGTTTGGGAAAAATATTTGCAATTAAAGCTTCAAATGGTTGATTAAGGATATTCCCGGGTATATGGTTAAAGCTTGACACTTTGACATTCAAAGAAATCTTCTATCTAATGAAAATTCTATTCCTACTTCTTTTCCTAACTCTAGTTGTGCCATCATTTCATTTCCTATTAACTTGACCTCGTCTTTTCCTTTCTCTTCCACTTGCACTCATTTTGCTTCACATCCTTCTATTTCTCGCTGAGACTCTTGATGTTTTTATTATTGATTATATGCTTGGGCTTCATTATGATACTATAGAAAAAATATTGACGAAAATGTACATGTACATGATGTTATTTCTAATACTAGTCAAAATGACAAGAAAGATGTATCTCATAAAATTTCTTCTCCTAATTCACTCTATGTTGATGACTTGCTTAAGGAAATACTTTCATGTGAAAATTTGTCTAATATTGATTAGTAATAATTCTACTTCTCTTAAGAATGTTGAATGTGAATTTTCCACTCCACTTTCATATACTTATGAGGTCAGTATCTAATATTATTCATGATGATTATCCTCCTTATATTTTTGGTATCCTATCATTTCTTCCATGTTATTCCTAATATATCTATCAATGTTCTATCTTCCTCTCCACCTAATTCTTCTTCTTCTTCTCTAGAAATTATTCATGTTGCTTCTTCTATTCCTCCTAGTATACCACCTATTATTTCTTCTACACCAACATCTAGTGTGCCTATAGCATCGGAATCCTCCACTTCTTCTTCTTATGTTCCCATGATCACTCATAATGGTAAATTGCAACCTCTCAATGTGCCTCTCACATCTCTTATGATTCCTTCACATGAAATTTTATCACTTATGCATGTTGTTGGAAAATTACAATCTCATGTACAATATCTCACCATTGAAAGCAAAGATTACTATGTGTCTATTGATAATAACTATGTTCATGGAAATAATACAAAAAGATTCAAAATTCAACAATTCCTAAGGATTTTATCATGCCCACATTTTCATGTTTCAATGGTACTAGAAATCCATATCTGCATCTTAAGCATTATCATTTATCTATGGCTTATTACTCAAATTATCGATTAATACTAAAAGATTTCCATAATAGTATTATTAATTATGATACTATTATGATGATGATCTCCAATGGTACAAACATCTACCTTTTAGATCTATTAGTACCTATTGTGAGATGGAAGATGCCTTTCTTAGACACTTCATGCTTAACAATGGTCCTAGAGTCACACATGATCAATTACCTAGCTTACATCAAGGATGAAAATAACCTATCATGGATTATATTTTACGTTTCAATTCTTACATGCATCAATTATTATTTCATCCCATTGATCTAGAAAATCAATTTATCTTTTGTCATGGCTTGATTCCTTCTTTAAAAGAATGATTGCAATATGATACATGTAAATCATTTACACTTTTATGCTATAAGGTCATTGATCTAGAACAATATTTAATTACTACAAATGTTATAGATCCTCCTTCTATTTCTCTATCACAGCATCATGTCCTAGTTTTGTAGACACCTAAATTCAATATCTCTACCCTTGTCTATCCAAGTGTGTATATTTTTCTATGGTCCTATCTAGGTACCCATTTAATTAAATCCACCCCCTTAAATATTTAATAAAATGCCCACTTATTATCTTATCATAATTTAATTATTATTAATTTTTAGTAATTCACATTAATTAATTAATTAATATCCCTATCCCTTGACTTACCCTTCGATGGACTTTCTATTTAGGATGATTTTATCTTAAATATAAATTCCTATGATTTTTCTACCCATTCACACCATCTAACTACTCATAATTCATCCCTAAACAACTTAATCCCACACATAAGCTTTAAAGTGCTTTTTCCCTCCTTAAAAACATGAAATCCTAACCTAAAGCACAAAATCCACCCCATTGGGAAACTTTCCCTATGGTCGGACATGACCTAGCCTAGTCACCGTCGACCCTATAAAATGAGTTGTTTATTTCCATAATCATCAAATGCATGTGAATTTTGGAGCTTTCTTGTGACTTGTGAAATGACTCTCATGCCTGGGCATTCCTACAACATTTATAAACCTCATGGATTTCCTTGGAACATGTTTACATCACTCACGATCATCCTTAGTGAGATTATTATAATATTTTTGTTGCTTTATTTCATTATCATAATATTATTGTTGCTTTTCTTGCATCTAACATTTTGCAGGACTAGATCCTCTTCAACATCACTCGAGATCCATTACCAACATTCTCTTCCATCTTCCTCACTTATAGGTTTCCATTTCAAATTATTTTTCTTGGGCCTCACCCTAACTCGCTGCAAAGTTTCTGATGAGTGCATTGTTTGGCTCATTATTATCATTTCTTCAGACTAAAAATACTCTTTGTGATATGACTTATTAAGTATATGGGGATGTTTTGTGTAGCTATATCTTAGTAGGTTTGATGCATTTTCCTTGCTATTGTTTATGAACACTAATTATCACATGAACCTCCTACTAAATGTATTTATGAGATCAAACATGATGATGTGTGTAGGGAATGATGGAAGTTGCTAGTGGATAAGAAGCCCGAGTTCAAAGCATGCGGCTGAAGACTGTTTCCATCGAATTGACCTATTAGCTTGGGCTTAATTCTAATGGCCCATAGGAATCTATGAGTTTTAATTGATATTTGATGGAAAATGTTTAATACTACCTGATATGGCAAATCTTGTAACCAACATTATCTATATGAAGACTTCGTCTTCTGAATGGGGTGGTACCACTTTTTTATTATTGAAGGAGATTATCTGCATACAGCTTGGATATATTTTCTATGTTATGAACTTATTTATAGTTAATAAAAGCCACGACATTTTGAGAATCAGAAGTTGTTAATCCCTCTATCCCGAGCAAGAGCAAGGGCCCACTCAACTAAGGAGATACGAGGTTACTTTGAGTTCATGCATACAGTTCTTTGATTAGATTTATTACAATTGTCATTTGATAAATCTTACATGCATGCTTTGATTAACTATATCTACTTTCAATTAGAATAGATGCTTTTGTTATGCAAATCTAGTTAATGAATAGTCTTGCTTTTTGCTAAAAGTTCCATTTGTTTAATTGTGATTTAATTTGTTAAGAATAAGTGTGTGTGTATTTTATTTTACAATAGAAGATTAGTTGCTAAAATTCCTTTCATTGCAAATAGTTGAATTCCGTAGAATTGTATTTAATTTTCGTAGATTTTAACTACATTTCCGTAGAATAGTCACTAAACTAAGCAACCCCCCAATAGACCCACCACATAACTGGCTCTCCTAGACTCAATTGCATATTGCCTAGGACACAACCCTGGTTTAGAATGACACTGACAAAGATTATGTTAGTTAAATGATTGGAAGCATACAATGACCCATCATTTTTGGCGCCATTTCTAGGGAAATAACCATAAGCTCCATTATTTTTTCCATATGCTATGGGTGTTAATGGAGTTCATATAGGAAACCAGTAGTTCTCTCGGACCTCAATTTAAACCAACCAACCTGGATGCATAGGTCACGAGATAACCAAGGGAGATTTATAGCACATAATATTCAACAAATCTCTTTAGACACTTCACAAGAGAGAAACACTAAGAGTGATATAGATTCCAACTCAACACTTAGAACCTTTTCTAGAGCATTCTGTATCCTCTTCACACCATTCTGTAATGGGGGACCTTGGGAATGTTGAAGACCAACCTTTAGGATGAACCTTTACATACCCCATTGTCCTCGATGCAGATGAGGATGCACCCATGAAAAACATCTCACCATCCATCCTCCCCCTCTTTTGAGGAATGACCAAAGAAGACCCTGATCAGTTTACGTTTGAATTTAAAATCCTATGCCAGACATATGACTACCGAACTGACAATAAAAAACTCAAACTATTTCCCTCCACTCTCAAAGATTCTACTATGAGATGGTTTATGGGGTTACCGTCTAACTCCATTAATTCCTAGGAAGCCATGGAAACAGCCTTCCTAGATAAATACCAAGACTATTGTAGGGAAGGGATAGGAAGGAAGAGTTCTTCCAAATACGGCAAAAAGGAAGATGAGAATCTAGAGGATTATCTAGATAGATTCCTCTTTCTCCATAAACGTAGTGGGTATGAGTTACATGCAAACATCACTAAAATAGTTTTTCTGAAAGGACTGGATGAGGAAACCAAGGAATCTTTCCATCTCATGGGAGGAGGAGACATGCATAAACTCACCATGGAACAAATCACTTAGCTATGTAGAATATATTCTAGAACACGTGGAAGAATACGAAGAAAACAAACATCCAAGTCTTTGGGTACCTTTGAACTTCTAGAAGAAATGGCCAACATGAAAATGGACATTCTGCTGCAGTTAACATCCACCATAGATGGACTCAAGGAAAATCCACCCCTGCTAAAGAACCATTGGACATGTATTGCCCTAAATGTTGGAAGAGACACCCCTTGAGAGAATGTCCTTTGGATGTCACATACATGTGCTTAATCTGCAAAGTTACTAACCATAACACTAAGCATTGCACACTTCTACCACAGTTGAAGGGAGGTTTGAATGCCATCTCTCAAATAAGTACTGAATTAAATTTTGTCCAAAGACCAAACAATCAGGGTGGGTTCCCATCTAGACCAAGTCAGAATCCTTGGAGAATGTCATGGCCAAATCAAGCCTCTTAGTTTTCTTGGGGACAACCTGAGTGGGAAAACTCAAACTGGATGACTTATCCATATCCACCACCTTGGAAAAATCCCTACACTCATCTAGGTTAGGCTTCACCACCCACAACCAATCCTTGGCATAATCAGCAGTGGGGTCCTCAACAAAATTTTAGCCAAAATCAGTCCTGGGCACCACCACAAAATGGTAATCAACAACGCAGGTTCCAGCAGCCATAACAAACTTTAATGCCTCCACCTCAAGCCTACCAAAATCAAGGACAAGAAACACAAACACAACTTCTAGCCTAGCCAGTATCCAATCCTAAAAATCAATAGACAACTTTGATTGATGACACAAACTCAGGTAACACCATGCAGGTTAACACTATTGGTAATTTACGACTATGATCTGGCAAAATATTGAACCCTCCTATTGTTATCACAGAACTTCCTGATGATGCCGATAAGGAAGAAAACCTTGAGGGTAATACTGTTCTTCACCAATGCCAGATAAACAAGATGATCAAATACCCAAATAGACTACAACCCCTTTTCCTGAGTGATTACAGGACACTCAAACTACGCAGATGAAACAAAACTAGTTCAGAATTGAAAAAGTACATATTGAGGTTCCACTACTACGTGCAATAAGGGACATCCCTGAACTAAACCAAACCATTAGAAATGAGTGTATAAAGACACTAGGAAGAAAAAAGAAATACCTAAAGACTATCAGATTCAAGGGAATTTGGCTGATTTAGTTGCTGGCACCCTTATCTCACCAAAATATGGGGATCCTGGGAGCCCTGTCATTACTATTTGTATAAACAACTAGTCAATATCTAATGTTTTGGTGGATCTTGGTGTTGCTACTATTAATGTCATCACAATAGAAATGTTTAACCTACTATCCTTAATAGGACTTCAACCAACCAACATTGTTCTGCAGTTAGCAGATCAATCCATTGTTGTACCTGATGGTGTGGTTGAAGATATAATGGTCACTATTGAATCATGGGAGTACCCAGTTGATTTCATGGTTTTGCAGCCTAAATCTCGAAGTTGGGATATCCAATCATCTTGGGAAGACCTTGGTGGCTACTATCGATTGCTGCATACATTGACCGTAGGTCGCAGCAACATGACAATTCTAAATGGGCAAAATCTAAACACATTTCATTATATCCTCCCACCAGACCTTATACGAACAATTGTGACCAGGTATGGGTGGATTATTTGGATGCTAACTCTTTGAGTTCATCTTTTAAGCCACTATTGCAGACACAATCATATGGCGAAGCAGTCATATACACCGACTAATTCTAAGGACTCTGCACTACGAAATCATCACTATTACTACGGAATTTTACCAATACCAACATTAGACATTACCTCTGCTTTGAGTTTGGTAGGAAACTCTATGCTTATAATTCGAACATTTAGTTCCTAATTTCTATTGTCCTTTAGACAAGGTTCTGTCTTTTGACAACATATCCATCCCACACATGTTTTAACCATGTTTTCCCATTGAATTCTTTTATCACTAGTACAAGAGCTTGCTCTTGCGAATGATACCAAGCAGTGTGCTTGTCAAGATGGGTAGAGAGCTGACTATAGGTAGCGACTTGGAGGTCAATCAAGAATCTAGGGTGCTTGAGGTTCTGAAGAAACATTCCCATGCTTTTGTTTGGGATTACACTGATATGAAAGGAATTCATCCTAAGATCTATACACATCATATTTACACCGATGACGTCAAACCTATAAGGCAGCCGCAATGAAGAATCAATCCAGCATTGAGAGACATAGTCAAAATTGAGATCGAAAACTCCTAAAGGTAGGTTTCATCTATCCTATATCTGATATTCAGTGGGTTTCCCCATTAGTTATTATTCCCAAGAAGAATGGTAAGTGGTGAATATGTGTTGATTATAGGGAACTTAACAAAGCCACCAAGAAGAATTATTTTCCCCTACCTTTCATTGACCAAGTCTTGGACAATTTGGCTGGTAAGAAATATTTTTCTTTCTTGGATGGGTTTAGTGGGTATAATCAAATTAGTATTGCCCCTAATGATTAGGATAAGACTACTTTTACGTGCCCTTGGGGTACATTCACTTACAGAGTCTTACCTTTTGGGATTTGTAATGCCCCTGCTACATTTCAACGGGCAGTCTTGGCCATTTTTGCAAATCTTGCTAACAACTGTGTTGAGGTTTACATGGATGATTTCACTATCCATGGATCCACTTTTGAAGAATCTTTGAATAATCTTGAGAAAGTACTCCAAATGATGTGAACAACACTAACTATCTCTAGTCATGAAAAATGTCTAATGATGGTTGATCAAGGAATTGTCTTAGGTCACCATGTTTTAGCCCAAGGTACACAGGTGGATCCCAAAAAGATATCAATTATCACCCAATTACCTACACCAGCTAATCAGACTGACATCAAAAGTTTATTTGGCCATGCAGGTTATTACCGCCGATTCATAGAATATTTTAGCAAAATTGCCGCCCCAATGTTTTCATTGCTAACCAAAGATTGTGTTTTTGAATGGTCTCCTCAATGTCAATAGGCATTTGATTCTATCAAAGAAAAGATGACAACACCCCTATCTTACGTGGCCCTGACTAGGGACAACCTTTCCATATCCACATTGATGCTTCTAATATAGCCATGGGCGCTGTCCTTGGACAAAAAGACTCAGAAGATCATATGTATGCAATTTATTTTATCAGCGAAAATATGACTCCTACGGAAAATAATTACACTACTACGGAAAAAGAGTTTTTGGCATTGTCTATGCTTTGAATAAATTTTGTCATTACATCACTGGATATAAATTTTTTTTTTACACTGACCACTCTACCATTCGATATTTGATGAACAAACTAGTGGTTGGGAAGGCTTATTCACTGTTACTCTTGTTGCAAGAATTCAATCTCACTATTATAGATAAGCCTGGGAAATCTAACGTTGTTGCTGACTTTCTTTCTAGAATAAATGTTTCAGGTGATGACAAAGCAGTCCAAGACCAATTTCCCGATGAACACTTGTTTTCTATCTCTACTAAGACTCCCTGGTTCACTGATCTCATGAATTATTTAACAATAGGGAAGTTTCCTACCTATTTTACTCATAAGGAAAGAAGGCGATTGGTTAGAAATAGTGCAACATATAAATGGTGTAATGATTCTTATTTAAATGTTGTCCTGACATGGTTCTTCACAGGTGTTTTCAGAGGATGAGGTACATGACATACCGTGCAGCATGTCATGATGAGCCGGAGAGGTGGACATTATTCAGTGAAATGAACAATTCACAAGATCCTTAGAGCAGGTACTATTGGCCTTCCCTACATAAGACTATCAAAAAGTATGTGTGGCGAGTGTGATGCATGCCAAAAAATGGGAAAAATTACACTTTCTATGGAAATGCCTCTGAATCCTCAGTTGTTCTAGGACCATTTGAGAAATGGGGTATTGACTTTGTTGGACCATTTGATCCTCCATCTTTCAGGAAGGAGTATCTCTTGGTATGCACGGACTATGTCACCAAATGGGCTGAAGTTCAAGCATTGGCATCTACCAATGAAGATGTTGTTGCTGATTTTCTCTACAATCGGATATTGCTGCGATTTGGAGCACCAAGGGCCATTGTATCTGATCAAGGTCCTCAATTTGTTTCAAATATGATTGAAGCTTTCTTGGAAATCTACAGAATCAGGCACCGAAAATCATCACCATATCACCCCCAATCCAATGGGCAAGTGGAGGTAACCAATCGAGAACTCGAGAATATTCTAACTAAGGTGGTCAATGCCGATAGAAAGAATTGGGTACCAAAGCTTCCTGAGGCCGTCTGGGCCTACAACATGACCTGGAAAACAACTACTAGTTTTTCTCCCTATGAGCTGGTCTTTGGGAAGAAGCCACTGTTACCTTGTTGAGTTTGAGTTGCGCACCTGGCGAACAACATTGGAAGTTGGGATCAATTTGGATGAAGCACAACATGAACGAGTGTTACAGTTGAATGAATTAGATGAAATGTGGATGGAGGCACAATAGCAGATAGAAATTCTACAACATCAGTAGAAAACTTGGCATGATGCTCACATCAAAAAAGGACATTTCATGAGGGACAATGGGTTTTACTCTTTGATTCCCACTATCGCCAGCTTTAAAGGAAAGTCACGTGACACGTTGGATAGGTCCCTATCGTAAATCAAGTGTTTGATAATGGCTCTACAACAATTCGATTGATACCAATTGATGGAGACAAACAAACTCTTCTGGTGAATGGGCATAGGCTCGAGTCTATCACCAACCAAGTGGATAAGAAGACTTTCACCGATGAAATTCTGTTATGAATGCAGGACATGCATGCTGAGGAGGATCTTTGCCTCTCAAGCATGGAGTAATCAATCTCTTGCAAATTCAATAAAGGAAGATGATCCTTCATTCGATCTTCTTCCCTTAGTTAGTAGTTTTTCTTATTGTAATTTCCAATAAATGTAGGAATTTTCATTATTTCTACTACCGCTAATCATGTTTCATCCCAAATTGTAGGAATCTACGGATATTGGCTGACTAAATGTGGCATGGGTAAGTGCATTTTAACTTGCTAATGATATTTCCATGTAAAACATTTCCCCATGTATGCATTTGTCATTATTACACCATCATGAAATGATTGCTATGGTCATTCTAGATCTCTTTCCAAATCCAGCTCTATGAATGATGGCATAAAAGGAGTAATGGCTCATAATCACCACATGCCTTGATGTGTCACACTCTCCAACATCAGGATAGGTGGTGCTTGCTCCTCAACCATGGGATATGTGCTGCCATAAAAATATTAAACTCACACGGGTGGCCGGTCTCATCACTATTTTTCCACCGTCACCTTCACTTGATGTTGTGCTACCCAAGGAATTGTTAGAAATATATCTTAGTGCTCCATTTGATGGGTGAATAATAATTACATGTGTAATTATTATTATGGTAAATTAGTGAAAGTACATTTACTATGTAAATGTAAATAGTAAATGTAAAATGTGGTTAGTATGTGGTAAGTTAGTCTTTAGAATAATAAAACAATTAGTATTGTTTTATTATTATATTGGTGAGAGAGTTGAAACCATATGGGTGTATGGTCAGTATATGAAGACAAATGCTGTTGTAAGATTGTTATTTTACATCTCCTATATAATGGAGTGTGATGAAATAGTGAATGTATAATAAAAATATAATATAGAGTTGTTGATTTCAATTATTGTGTATGTAGCTATTTCATGTATTCTTTGTATTAGATCAGAGTAATTTCTACATTTGGTACTTTCTCGAATAAGCAGTTAAATCTGTCTCGAAGAAGATCTTGTAACTTTTGTTTCGTGATCTAGGTTTCTCCAAAAAATTTGCGTGGAACGATCTGTTATACAAGAAGCTACAGTAAAAATTTCAGCAAAACCTAGTTCGTAGTTTGGGAGAAACGTGCAATTTACTATACAACACATTGATCACTGCTTTTTTTGAAGAAATCAGAGAATCAAAGGTAATTCAAATCTACATTCAATTTTTTTTGGATATTTAGATTCAGTAAAATGGATACACCATGATATAAATTTAATGGTTTGAACTTCCATACATGGAAAGTAAAAATCCAGATGCAGTTAATGAATAAAAACCTATGGAGGATAGAGATGGCAAAGAAAAAGCACCTACATATATAAGCAAAATCAGTAGAATGGAAAACTAGAGATGAAAAAATAATAGATGAAATTGACTATAATTTTGAAGACTTTCTATTCTAAGTGAAGTTCTTGGAGGAAGGAGGCACGGGAGGTCAAGGTCATTCAATGACCTCTCGTCTATACCAAACGGGGCCATATCAGCTATGGTGATTTTTTTTATAGTGTTGGAATATTGTTTCTTTGTGTTTTTGGAAGAGTCTTTGTTGCAGTGTTCCTATTGTGGTTTGCATGGTGATAAAGGAAATTTCACATTGAGGGGGAACATGATCTCAATGTTCCATTTCTAGTTTTCTATATTTCTGGATTTTCTATATATGAGCAGTGATTTCTACAGCATTTCCTATGTTATTCCTGCAAAGGTGAGATGTGATGAGGGCTAAGAATAATACTTGGCATATCATGAGGTGGTTGTAGGTAAACCACTTGAAAACCTTCATTTTGGCTCAGGTTTGGAGAACTCATGCACCAAATTGTAAAACCACCATTTTCGGTTGTTGGTAAACCCTATGCAAAACCATCACCCTTTTGGTTTGTGGTACACCACTTGTAAAACCACCATTTTTCGGTTGTTGGTAAACCCTATGCAAAACCATCACCCTTTTGGTTTGTGGTAAACCAGTTGCAAAACCATCATTTTTGGTTTATGGTCAACCCTATGAAAAACCATCTATTAGGTTTATGATCATCCTGTAAAATCATCAGATCATGAAAGTAAGTGCAAGTACAAAGGCAAGTTTTCCCCATGTTCGCACTAAGGGGGGGAATGTTAGGAAATATATCTTAGTGCTCCATTTGTATGGGTGAATAATAATTACATGTGTAATTATTATTATGGTAAATTAGTGAAAGTACATTTACTATGTAAATGTAAATAGTAAATGTAAAATGTGGTTAGTATGTGGTAAGTTAGTAAGTTAGAATAATAAAAAAATTAGTATTGTTTTATTATTATATTGGTGAGAGGTCTTTCCAAATCCATATGGGTGTATGGTTGACATATGAAGACAAATGTTGTTGTCACCATGCATGCCTAAGGATTGATATTTTACATCTCCTATATAATGGAGTGTAATGAAATAGTGAATGTATAATAAAAATATACTATAGAGTTGTCTGATTTCACTATTTCATGGTAGCTATTTCATGTATTCTTTGTATTAGATCGAGTAATTTCTACAGGAATATGGTGTCATTTGAAATTTAATGCTTCTACAACTACTTCTTCCCATTGTTGTATGCACATCAAACAAAAATGGTTTTATCATACACTAGATGGGAAGTAGAAGAGACGGTCTGCTCTAGTTTTTTTGCTACCAAGTATTTCTCACCTTTGGCTTCAGCATGGGACCACGAAAGACATTAGAACTCGCTTCACCAGATGCCTTACTCTGGAATGCCACCCTTTCGACGTATTTCATGATTTTGGATGGCTGATTTCATTCGGTAATTTGAAGGTTTCAATGAGGGCATTGTGGAAGAGTTCTTAAACAATTTTCAGTCCACCTGTCGCAAGTTGGTGGAAGACGAGTTGAAAATTACCGTTAGGCCATTTCGACCTATTTGGCCTACCAAACTTTGGTTTAAAGGTTATGATGAATGCCCCTTTACAAATCCTAATTTCTCAGTTTCACAACAAAGGAGAGGGACTCTCGGAGGTCATCTTGACTCCATTGGGTGTCCAGAAGGGTGTTAAGAGGACAAGTTTACTTGGAATCTGGGGTGAGATTGCGAAATGGCTCAACCGGTCTTTCATATGCGATGGTCAGGCCTCTGTTCTGGTGGTGATGCACTCAAAATGCTCATTCACCTTAAAAAGGGACATGTTAACCAGGCCCTTCAGGTAAATCTTCCAGAGTACCTCATAGACTCCATCATTAAAGTATGCTAGAAACATTGGTCCAGTGGAGGAAAGTCTATGATTAAACACCTGGGTTGATTCATTCTGTTGTGTTCACACCAAGTATTCTTTAGACCAAAGCGGAGGCTCGAGGGACATGCTGGTGGTGAAGGGTCTAGGCCAAAGCAATTAAAATCTGGTCTCTCTTCTGCACCTCGGTCTACCCTTGCATTGGGCCCTTGCCCTTCACATAGCCAAGTAGAGGCAACTGATGTTCCTGAGCATGCCGACATAGTTGGTACTCCTGAGGGTCCATCCCCATCCATTTCTAATTCAAAAGGAAAGTGTGCCATGGCCCCATCTTCTTCCATGCAACTACGGTCTTGGTGGCTTAGTCTCATTTTTTGCAGATGGGTAGTTTCCAATCACAAACCTTTGCCTGATGATACCACCCACATTCGGGAGGAACTACATAAGGAGGATGACCCGACCGCTCCATCATCTACTATTCCATCATCTATGGAAATTCACACTATGACTCCTAAAATGCTTGACACCTAAGTGGCACCTTCTCACAACTATCTGGAGGAAATTGCACTGCTAAAATCTCAGTTACAAGGTATGGAAGAAACCAACCTTTTATTACAAGCTGAATTTACACAAAAGACAATAGAAAAAGTTTAGGAGATTGCTGCCCTGTAGCTTGAAGTGAGTTGTTTAAAGTGACAGCATGATAAGAGTCTTACCCTCTTGAATAGTTTCCAATAGTTGTCCCTTCAGGAAAGGGAATTGCGGAAGGAAAATCAAAAATTAAAAAAGGAAAAAGAATCTATAGAGAGGAAAAACAAAAAGTAACATCTATTTTAGACTCTGTTGTCTCCTTTGGCCATCAAACTACTATCCTGTAGGAAACCCTCCTCAGTCTATAGTATGTATGTCCAAGAACAATTTTATTCTTGGCAGTTATTTCAATTGTGTTCTCAAGCCCCTCACGAAATTCCCAATGGCCCTAGTTTTTTATCAGTTTACAAGTGCAGTACTCCGGAAATTCAAAATTTGCTTTGTGAATTTTATCTACATAACATGATAGTTACCAATGTCCCTTATTTCTTGATCAACCTATTTGTGGGTGATTTTCAAATTAAATCCTTTCAGTCTATATTGTGAAATAAGATAATTTGGGGGAAGCAAAAAAATAGTTTCAATAACACTGTTCAGTCCATCGATTTCAAATTTGCCCAACTCATCATACAGATGTCACCCTGGAAAATTTTTTTGATCATTTTACTATCAGGAAGGGGTTAGGGTGAATACTTCTAAGATTTTTCTTCAGTGTGTTATTAATTTTGAAAATTACAGTCAGGAAAATTTTGGGCTGCTTGGCAAGCTTGTGATAGGAGATGGGATACTTTAAGCCTACCTTTGAAACATAGGGAGGTTCTCTCTCCCCAAAACTTGAGCTGGAGCATGCGCAGGGGTGATGCCCTCATCACCATTATCAAAAAACTACAGAGAAAACCAGCCAACAATACACTGATGAATGGGCAGGCCTCCAAGTACGGCCACCACTCCTCTTGAGCCCTCTCACTACCTAGCAGAACAATGCAACACAGTCCCATGACAGTTTCACTACCTGGGTGGAAATTACCTCCAATACTCAAGGCTGCAAGAATACCACAAAGCAATACGCTGATCAATTCAAGGAGTATGACATGGCTAAACAGCTTGGAAGGCAAGAAAGGTGTAGATGAGTTGCATTGGGACATGCAATAGGTAAAGTCAGGGGGAAAATGATGAGTGCATTGTTTGGCTCATTAATATCATTTCTTCAGACCGGAAATACTCTTTGTGATATGACTTATTAGTATATGGGGATGTTTTGTGTAGTTATATCTTAGTAGGTTTGATGCATTTTCCTTGCTATTGTTTATGAAAACCAATTATCACATGAACCTCCTACTAACTGTCTTTGTGAGATCAAATGTGATGATGTGTGCATGGAATGATGGAAGTTCTTAGGTGGATAAGAATCCCGAGTTCAAGCATGTGGCTGAGACTATTTCCATCGAATTGACCTATTAGCCTGGGCTTGATTCTAATGGCCCGTAGGAATCTATGTGTTTTAATTGATATTTGATGGACAATGTTTAATGCCGCATGATATGGTGGATCTTGTAACCAACATTATCTATATGAAGACTTCATCTTCAAAATTTGGTGGTACCACTTTTTGATTATTGAAGGAGATTATCTACATATAGTTCTGGATATCTTTTCTATGTTATGAATTTATTTGTAAGTTAATGAAAGCCACAACATTTTGAGAATCAGAAGTTGTTAATCTATCTATCTCGAGGAAGAGCAAGGGCCCACTCAACCGAGGAGATATGAGGTTACTTTGAGTTCATGCATACAATTCTTTGATTAGATTTACTGCAATTTTCATTTGATAAATCTTACATGCATGCTTTGATTAACTATATCTGCTTTCACTTATAATAGATGATTTTGTTATGCAAATCTAGTTAATGAATAGTCTTGCTTTCTGCTAAAAGTTCCATTTATTCAGTTGTGATTTAATTTGTTAAGAATAAGTGTGTGCGTATTTTATTTTACAATAGAAGATTAGTTGCTAAAATTCCTTTCAATGCAAATAGTTGAATTCCGTAGAACTATATTTAATTTTTGTATATTTTAACTGCATTTCCATAGAATAGTCACTAAACTAATAACCCCCTAATAGACCCAATGCATAACTGGTTCTCCTAGATTCCATTACATATTTCTTAGACACACCTGTTTAGAATGACACCGACAAATATTATGTCGCTTAAATGATTGGAAGCATATGACGA
Source organism: Taxus wallichiana var. yunnanensis (assembly GCA_018340775.1). Taxonomy (NCBI): domain Eukaryota; kingdom Viridiplantae; phylum Streptophyta; class Pinopsida; order Cupressales; family Taxaceae; genus Taxus; species Taxus wallichiana. The sequence goes on from CM031237.1 coordinate 915,915,738, forward strand.
CCCATCGCTTTCCATCACCCACTTTCAGTATCCATCGACTTGGCATTTTGTAGTTGTGTTTTCTACTTCTAGAACCATCCCTAGCCTCTACATGTGCTATGTATCTACCCCATCTTATTAACACCACCATCCAGTCTCTCTGTTGCATTAAAATCAATCTATCAATATCCCGGTCACCGTCACCCAACCCCTGGTCACACACCCGACCTTGGTCACCATCGACCAAGGTCCTACTTCTTAATATATCCTTTTCCAATCCTTCCTTTCTACCATTTCTGGTCTCTTCTCCCTCGATTCCTCCTGGTAGGTAGAATCCAACATAAAAAAACTTCTACGCTTGCTGATTGCTTCCATATCTTGCAAGGTTTGCATTATTTTCTTGTTGCTTCAAATCCTCATTCCTAGGTCACCGTTGACTTGCTTCTACATAGTTTGGGTCACCGTTGACCTAGACCAGGTATTATTCAATTTGCATCTATTCGATTAAATCAGTATATAGATCAAATCTCAATTATTTTTGATTTAATAGTATCTCAATTTATACATGAAATCTTCTTATTCATCCTTTACTTCACTTTTAATTAAAAAAGGGGTGGAAATCTGCAAAAGGAAGGTCACACTTCTTGGAGTTAGCTTTGTTAGGAAACCCCGCATATCATATCTAATCATTATTGTATTTAGTCACTCTTATTTACGGGTTTATCACCTACAACAAAGATCAACTACTTGGCACTTGTCCATCCTTGTCTATCATGTTTCCGAGGTACTATAAACCCTCCATATTAAGATTTTTTAGTTTCTTTTAGTAGCTAGCTTATTAATTTGAGTACGAATGAATAAATTTAGACAAAATTTCTGGCACACCTAGTGGGACCATCGCTTAGGTGACCCCTTTTATTTTCTTTCTATTTTTATTCTTCTTCTTTTGTCTTCTACTAACACTCAGCTGATGCGAGGCCCTACTTCTTGCTTGCTCATGTTGGTTCAACTATCGATTTATCTTCCCACTAAAGTTCAAATAAAATGAAAAATCTATATTTAGGTTTTTTTCATATTTTCTCCTTTCTACATCGTATTTCCATTTTTGTGTGTGTCCTCATCAAAAGATCACACTTCAATTTGGTTTAAAAAGAACCTTTTTAACCACATCCTTCTTTCTCACATAGTTTAAGTAGGGGTTAACACGTTGCATCTCACAATCTATCACACATAACCTAAAACTCATGCATTCAAATCGACACATCTAAAAAAAGATCCTACCCGATAGAATGATTGGGATTTCATCACCCAACAGAAAAATGCCCGAGACTCTCTCAAGCTATAAAAACCCGAAACCAAACATAGATTGCTTTCTCTTCGGTTCCTTATTTTTATTTTTTACTCATCTTTGTGACTTGATTGAACCCCATTTCTTACTATTCTATCTATTTTATCTAATTTTGAGTATTCTTATGGATATCTCGACAATTTGCTTTTATTATTTACTTTTATCCAAGCCTATTCAAAATTGTACAACATGGTTTGTACCATACATACTGGTGTTGGCTTATTTTATTTTTCACTTATTTTATCTTGAGGGGCCCACTTGTTACTCTTATATCTTTTGGATTATATATTTTGGGTCGAGACTTTTCCATCAATAAAGTCCTAATTTCAAAGTAAGGACTCAATATATATATATATATATATATATATATATATATATATATATATATATACAATCCTAACCTAAGAATTTATCATCCAAAATCGCTTATCTATCTACCATATATTGAACTTAAAAAGAAAGGACTAAATCTACACATTGCATACTCAACATATGAGGACATAATTATGAAGTTTGTCACTTACATACGCAATGGTTTTTATTGAGATGAAGTAACATAGCTCACTATTTGTGTTGAGGCATAAGGGCCAACATGGGATAGTTGCATGCACATTTGCATAAAGCACTAGGAGAAATACATTGAGTCTAAAATGTAGTGCAATGCTTGGTGATTCACAAATGGGGTGACCACCAAGGTCAATCCAACTCAAACATTTGAATATTTATTTTTAGAACTAATGATTACTTGATTGTGTTGTAAGATAGTTAGGGTTTATTTTTGATGTTTCACATGAGATATCTATGGTTTCACGTGAATTTAAAGGTATCAAAAATTGATAAATAGTGACACGAGTGAAACTGAAAGTTATTGATCCCAACTACTCAAAGGTCAAAGAACTTGTGATTTTTTTAAGACCATACCATATGGTATTGAACTTTGTCTAGTCACAACCCAATAGTTCAATAGATCCAATAAGTGGCTATTCTAGATTTCGACTCTTCTCTTACCTAGATCACCATAAACACATATCATGAATATGTTTAGAACAACCTAAGAACCTCTTTCCACCTTGTTTGTGATTCAAATTATATATGATTACTATGATCTAAAGTGTAAATTTGAGTTATTTTAGTAGTGTAATATTTTTATATCACTGCAAGTAGAACATAATTAAATTAACGTAAAATTTAATTAAGGGTTGAACATTTTGGTAAACCCACTTTTGATTGAACCCTTTTCCTAACCTAAGATATTCTTAGTTCCTTGTGTATTAGTCCCACTGATCTCAAAATCCTAGGACTATCTTAGTGAATGTCTACATTGTTTCTAAGAGTATCCCTTCTTCTTTGTGTGGCCATGGCTTGTTATAAATATTTTTAAAAACATAAGGGTTCTCATCCCTCTAACTAGGTTCATACCAATTTTGGTTTTGCACACTCTAATGATACTTCTAGGGATGATCCTATTTTAAGTACTCTAGCTGATGGTTCTATCACTTGGATTGCTATCATAAGCCATAACCATGAGGTGACCCACTTTTAGAGGATACTGCTCATGATTTTTACCCTAGTCTTGTTTCCTCTACTAATGTTACCTTTATTGATGAGATACCACTAACCATTTTGTCTTGATCCCACCGATGATGACATAATATTCAATTCTGATCAAGAGGATCATAATATTTTATTTTGATATCTTCCACCTCTTTTTCCTAATCAACCCCGAGATCTTCCTCCTCCCACTTTTTTCCACCCCAAAATATTGTAGATTTGTTACAAGAGACATTCCCCACCATCAACTTCACTATTAATGTCACTCCTACTTTTCCTATTATACCATCCATTTATCTAGAGAACTCTTATATGATGTCTTGTAATAATACTTGTAGTCTTGAAGGTAATATAGATGCTTGGGAAAGTGATGGTGATTGTACACACCCAAAAATTACATGATGTTACATAGAAAATGTAATGTCTCCAATGATGATAAAAAATTCTTCCAAGGAAAAAATGAGGTCCATATCATTCCCTTTCTATTTTGTATCCATCCTTTGTCTCAAATCAACACATTTTTGTTTCCAAACTTTATTTTTTCTTGTAATACCACTTTTAACGTTTGGTATTGTTTTAAGAGGAAGTTGCGTAATCTCCCTCGTGGTTACATAATCGTCTTAGCGGCATTTGTGTAACCCTCTCTGGAAGTTTTTAACTATCAGTTTGTCTACACCGGAAGTCATGTCACCTTAAATCGAGAGTTACAACACACATTTTCAACATGTGTTTGGATTTTGGGAGTTGTTTTCTCACTCATTTATTAACCATTTTTCCTATTTTTGGACTCATCAAAATCGTATTGATTTTATCTTCTTGTTTGCATATGTTTAGAATGTTGGATGCATATATTTTTGATGATTCATCACTTCTTGATCAACAAATGTAATTTACTTCTTCTTTCTTTTTTTTATAAAAGCAAAACTTTTACCTATATGATGGGTTCTATATTTCACATTCTTGAGGTAAAGTTATGTACTAAATTTTTGAGAGGAACCACATAGATAACCAACTCATTTCTTTGTTCTTTCCTACCATTTTCTTTCACTAATTTCTTTAACTAAGCTAGCCATAGCCGCTTCTTTTGTTTTCTTTATTACTAGCCTAGATCTATAAATTCCTAGATCAATTGGACTTCATATTTAGAAGAGGATACAAAGATGAGGAGACCAAAAGAACATCTCACCTTTGAAAAGATACCATAGTAAAGTAGTAACTGTGTTGGGGGTAATACGTAAATTATTTGAAGCTTTAATTAATTTCTATTTGTTAGAATAGAAAGAATGCATTGCTTAAGTTGGTAGAATTATAGAAGTGGAAGATTTACTCACTTCCCAAATGTATTTGTTTTTTTCTAGTATTAATTTCAAAATATGTTTATAAGTACAATAGAAAATTTGAGCATAATAATCAAAATAATTATATATATTATATTACGTTCTTACAATGGTTATTATAAAGCCATATAGAGGTAGGAAAACTATTACAAACTAGGAAACAAATAAATTATTTATAATATTATGGGTATAAAATTATAAACATTTTACCAACAAAATAATATAACTTACTAATATGTAAGAACTAATAATTATATTCCTAATATTCCCCCTTAGTGTGAACATGGTAGAAAAAAATACACACTCTCAATTGCAGTATGATCACCCCTGTGAAACATGTCCTATAATGTGATTCATGATCTTGATGGAAAGAAAGGATCTCTCCTTCCATGGTTTTAAACAGGATTACTAAAAACTTGACATGAAAAGGCCCCATCAATTTTCCACCTCGTGTTGTTTTCTCGGATCCTCCCACAAACCCTTTCAAGATCCATGAACTGACTTACTCTAGTGCTTTTATTCACCACTATACTTATACATAGGGGAAGTATATAGGAATCAAAACTCTCTTATTGAAAATTGAACAATATAACACATACTCAAAATATATTTCACATTACTTCCTATAAGAATCACAATGTTTATAATTTCCTCCATCTTATTGTTGATCGTCGTCACTCAATCTCGTACAAATAAGAAACTTCCACTGTCACTAGAATATGCCTTTAAATTTAGTCATTTTAGTCACATTATGGAAATGGAACATTCCAAAGGTGTCATTTCCACTTATTGAAAATAAGAACACCGCAAAACCACACACAATCAAGAAAAAACAAAACACAATAATGTCACCAAAACAAAATGCAACCTTGTTGTTGGCAATCGACAAGAGGTCATTGATCAAACTCCAACCTCTAATGCTTGCGTTCTCCATGTACATACTTTTGCCAACTCAATAGGATGCAAAAATGAAGCAATTTTTTTTCCACATTAAACTTATTCTTTTATTTCCTCCTGTAATGTAAAACAATTTATTTTGTCGGACATTGGGTAACACCGAAAATGCATCCGTAAGGATTTTTTTACAAATTTTGACAACTTGACTATTTTGACTTATAAAAATGACAATAGACAAATGCTAAAATCACCTATTTGACACCAAGACTTTTGATGAAAATAGTATTGATAAAGAAAATGACTCGACATTAATATGTGTGACTAATTGACTCGAATAAAACTTTAATTATTGTTTACTTTCCTAACATAAAGACCACTTGAATAATATTAAGTAAATAAAATATGTGTAGTTGACTCAAAAAGAATCTTACTAGAATTTAGACTTGAGATTAAAGAATATGAAATATGAATTACACACTAATGAAAATAATTGACACTCTAATATAATAAAACAATAATGTATACTTATAAAAACATTCATATGAAGCGGATGGTTAAAAATATACCTAACAAAACCAAGTTGGAAGACCATAATTTAAAAAAAAAAACCTTATTTAGATGACCATTTTTAAGACTATATAACAAAGAAACATGTGATAGAAAAATCAAATAAAAATTCCAAATGGACTCACATGGTAATTGAAAAATGTCATAAATACATATGATATGAGTCACATTTAAAAACTTGCAGAAATTTAATTCTTTACCCAAACATTAATGCTCCTTTGATCCATGCAAATCTATGTACAAGTGTCCCAAGGAAGATAAATAATGCATATGGATGTTATAACACGCCACTATGCTCTAATTGAGGATATTTTCCATTAGTTGGCAAGAAAATTTTTTTGGGGAAAATTTGTGGGTTTCTTGCCAACACTGGGAATCGAGTCCCTCTACTTAATCGTGACAACTTATATATATGCATGTGCGAGTAAAGGTGGATTTTCTTGGTGGCCTTATGGGGGATCCAACAGGGTACTTTATTAACCAGCTACAAAGCTATAAATTTATTTCTAGAGAATACTTTGTCACGAGAGTGGGAAAGGGACTGTGAATATGAAGTAGGGGGAAACTAATGTTGCAACTAGGAAATCATATGATTTCAAACACTAGTTAGAAGTTTCATCACATGCATTAAAATTAAGAGGAAACAAATCTACAAGTAGCAACAAGACCAAATAGAATTTATGATCACAAAGTATCAAGAAAACCTTAGTCAAAGAAATCTAGAAACTCCTTATTGTATTGATTGCTCAAAAAAAATTTATACATAATGGAGAAATGAAGAAATTTGAAAGGAAAAATGGCTAACTCTTTTCACTCACAAGTAAGAAAAATCTCTCTCATGAACTTACAAGAATACAACCAGCTAGAAGAATCTCAGAATTAGAACCCTTTGAATGAGGAGCTCATTAAAATTTATAGAATTTTGGAAGTCTCTTTGCCTATCCCTCATTGACCCTTCATATGTCTTGAAACTTTTCACATTATTAGGAAAACATTAAGTCCCCTTTTATAACTTAAGGGTGACTTATTACATTGAAAACATTGAGACATATGAAAAATTACAACCCAAAAAAAATATTAGAATCTTAAGGAGAGAGAAAGTTGGGAGGTAAGAGGAGAGAGAGAGGGAGAACAATGCCGATGAATAAAATGCCTTGCTGATCCACTGTTCTACTTGATCGATCTGATGCAATGCTCTAATGTAGTGAAATTTGGATCCTCAAATGTCTTATACCATGAGATACTTCCTTTGGATGATGCAACTTTAACACCACAAAATAAGTGTTTAAATAAAATATCGAATGATTCCATTGGTGACCATGAGCATTACTCATGAAGATCCTTTTGAAGAGGTTGAAGCTTTGGGAAAATATCTCACCCTAACTCCTTGCAACACTGCCACACTACTTAGTTGATTTGAACATGATCCTAATGAAACACATTGTGAATAGTTTGATGGTGTCAACCGTGAATTCAACATCACACATACCAATTGAAGCATGAAATGAGTGTTGAAAGGCACTGTTGAGATATATGAAAGTAACCTCACTATAGTCTACTCCCGCATATTCTGATGATAGAGACTACACCATTTTCACCCTGTAAATTTGAACTTAAATTTTACTACTATATTAGGAAAAGGAATTTTTTTAGAAAGTGTCAAGAATTTTCCCTCTCTAGTCTCCAACTGGTGATATCAACTTGAATTTTCAACTCCCAGAATGTTATTTTTGTGCAATCCACACTCTGGAGTGACTTACTATTTTTAGTAAGTGTCAATGAGACAACTTACTATTTTTAGTAAGTGTGCAAATTCAACTCTCTTGGATCTCAATTAGATGTGACAACTTGAATTCTTCTTTCTCCCTTTTTTCATCTCACCTTCTAGACCAATTTTCTATTTTTAGTAGGTGCTCATGGGACTACTTATTATTTTTAGTAAGTGTCAAATCTGGACTAAGAGGACCCTTTCAATGAATTTCACCTACAATACCCCTTCTATATTCACCGCTCTTTCACACTCTCTTCAGCTTTGTGACCTTCCTAAAATAGAAGTCCCCTATGTAGAAGACCTGATATTTTTATTTAGTGGACTTCTGGATCTCGGATCACTGGAATGAAGTTTTATGATATGGGGTTTTTCCAAAATCAACCCTCTAAAATCTTAGAAACTTACTTGATCTCCTATTCGTGAGATTTTAAATTTTCAATTTTTACTTCGCGGTAGCTCGGGATACGAAAACCATTAATGGAGCTTAAAAGTTACAGGTTTGGTTTTATTCTCTATTCTTGACAAAAATCATATTTTTTTGTGGGGTTTTTTTTTCTAATTCCACTGGTGAAATATCTCTTCAAACCAATTATCAGTTTGTGAGAAAAATCAAATGTTTTCTTTGTTTAGGTGAGGGGAAGCTTTCTTCACTACAATAAATTTATGTAATGGAAGGGATATTTGTAAGTGATGTTTTAATGGCCATTAATAATGAAGAAAACAGAAGAAAATGGTTCTTCATTTTGTGCACTAGTTTGTAAGATACGTCCAGATCTTTGTCTCACGAAAATGGAGGTTTCTAGGTGAATTTCTTCATTCTTATCTTTCAGTTCTTCAATCCTTTGAATATCTTTATCAATATTACATTTAGGACCTATGTATCTTCATGGAATAGAATTTTTGGCTTCTATGACATAGCTGGTTTGGAGCAGCAATGGTGGACTAGGTGAAGCAAAACACACAACTATGACAGGATATGAACTGATGAAGAAACAACAACGGGAAAGAAAGTTGCATACAAAATATAAAATGCTTTAAAATCGCATGCCGGGATGGAGCATATTTTTATGTCCTCATTTCCTTAGAAAAAAGGGATGAGAGGGACATCAAATTACACGATGTACCTCAATGTGAAACTTGGCAAAATCCAAATCAAGCACTCGAGTCATTAAGGCTTAAAACTTGAGAGAAGAACCCGAGGGGTGGAAAATGGTCATCTGAGGAAATAGGAGGAAATTATTGGGCTGCGTGCATTTTTTCTATTCCTCACATCCCTAAAAAAATGGATATGAGGGTTATCAATTTTCACGATGCGCTTGTGTCACACTTTTCACGATTTGAGCAAGTGAAGGGATGAGTTTTGACAAACACCGGGGCTGAACCGACAATCAAAGAGGTTCCATGTGTGACTAGAGGGATTATTGAGGCTAGGTGAATTTATTCTCCCTCATGTCCCTTATCTTGAGGGATGAAAGGGACATCAAATTATGCTAGGAACCTAGAGCCGACACGTGTCCTCATTGAAATTTGACTAACTCCCGAACTCTTACCTTAAGGGCAAACTTGAAACGACAATATCTTGAGATATCGAAGGAATGTTTTGGAAACATAGTATGTGATATTGATTTAAAATTTCCTTATGAAACCAATGGTGGGGGTATAAGATTTTTATTCCTCCATTTAATCCTTGTAAAACAATATTTTTGATCTGGACCCTTACTTGTGCATGAGAAATATTTCCCGATAACTCACCATGTGTTGTGAAAATATGATTCACCATGTTTAATTTTAATTAACTTTCCAAAGATGTATTTTTGGATCATAACTCCATCAATAGCTCTTATAATCTCTTCATGAAGCTCAACAACTCTTTTGACCTTGTGCACTACCTAGGCCTGTGAACCTTGTTTTTGGTGAAACTGCCCCAACTCCTCCAAATACTTCCTGAATATTCCTAAATAAATTCCATGATGTTACTTGACCTTAAATTCACCTCCATTTTGGATTTGGATCCTCCATTCCACTCTTGGGATTACATTAGTCTTGGGAAGGCCAATGGTAACCCTTCCCAACATTGCCCAGAAATAACATTTATCAAGAACTCCTAAAATCACCTAGGGGGTGACTTTAATTTCCTAATTCACCTAGGGGATTGAGTTAACATCAACTAGGATGTCATTGGACAAAATGGGTAGACCTAGGGTGCCTCAGAAGGGTAAAAATTAAAATGTTTGGCATAAGGGTATTGTTGTCATGCTAAAAAATTATCAATTTTCTTATTACACATTTGCATGACAACAACTGGCTCTAGCTTGGGGACATGAAATGGATTGAGTGCAGTGAAGAAATGAAACGAAGAAACCCATAATATCTACTTTAAAAATATAAATACCATTTCCTTATCCATTAGGCCCTATGGAGTCATGTATAACTTACACACGAGAGAGAGAGAGAGAGAGAGAGAGAGAGAGAGAGAGAGAGAGAGAGAGAGAGAGAGAGAGAGAGAGAGAGAGAGAGAGAGAGCACCAAAAATGACATAATGAAACACACAACACATGTGGAAAGGGAAATACACACACAAAAGAAAGGGAAACACACCTAATAATCACCTATGGTACAAGGCGGGGAAACCCGCTTTCACTTAAGCAATTTTCATATTATTAGAGGTTACCCTAAGTGGGAAACACTGTGTGATGTTGTTCCGTGAATCCATTAACTAGTTTGAGAAAGTAGCCTCCTCTCCTTAATTGTTTATGAAATCTAGGTGATTTCATGATTGTCTATGTACTTGGTAGGAGTGAGTCTACATGATATTTTGATGCTCGTGCCTTCGCTTAGAAATTCCATTGGCTTCAATCCCTTTGAAATCGATTTCATAGTGTCGAGTTTCATTTTGTGTTTATCCACATAGTTTATTCTTCATTGAGAATCCCATCGCTTCCCAAGGATTATTTTCATTCCAATTTCTTGAATATTTTAAGTTCTTTCCTTTCTCGGATCTATGCTTATTGAATTATTTTCCATGGGAAACCTTGGATTCATCATTTTGCTTGATTTCACTATGAGGTGTTTCGATCCTGACTGGAGGATCTGAAGTAACCTCATACATGTCTTGTGTGGTTGTAAAAGCTAAGATATCAATAATTAGCTTGGGGTCTTCCACACCTTCTACCGCATCCAATATTTCTTACATGGAGATCTCGTTTGTTAATTCATTCACTCATCTTTGCATACATTCGAAGAATCTTTATTTTAAAGCTAAAGGTAACTATCCAAAGGGATTACTTCATCATCTTGGGAATATTTGCATTCTATCACTCCTTTGTAAATGCGAGCCTCAGCTTCAAGGGCCTCAAAACTCATTGCTTTAATTTCTTCATCATGGAAAGAATCTTCCTCTTCAAATGGGAAAGAAAATACCTCCATTTCATTGTTGCATCCATCAACTATTGGCTCGAGAGGTACATCAGATTTCTCATCTCAATTTATTTCAACATAGCCAATATTCACATTGGTTGAGGCTTCCAAATTAGATTCATGTTTGTCTCATAGATTCATGGCTTTCATTTGGAGTTCAAGATTGAGTTCAGGATCTTTGTCTCTTTAGCAGCTCTTAAGAGATCTTGCACAAATTGTTCTTTCAAACACTTTTTGGTCCCATCATAGACTGGGTATTTCTCTCCATGAATAGCATAGTCAAGAGCATCTTCATCTTCAAATGGGAATGAGAACATCTCTACTTCATGAGTAAGCATACAAGCTGATTTCTCCATTTGAAATTCACCGAGCACCATTTCTTCTTCTTCTTGGCTTGCATAATCCAACAAATCTAGTATACCCCTTGGAAATCAAAGTTCCTCAATGCCTCTTCAAGATCCATACTCCTTTGGGAAGGAATTTTTGGTCCTATCAAAATGGGAATATCCTCTTCCTCTTCAGTTGTTATGAAAATATTCATCCTCCTGCTATCTTGGTACAAAATGTTAGCTTTAGGATTTCTTGTTTTTACATTGTGTACCTCATTTTATTCTTTGGAAGAAATATTTGCATGTCTCCCTTAACTGAAATGGTTGTGCAAGACTAGTTCCTATAGATCTTACCCCCTAACTATTGATAGAATTTCCTACTTAGCAACATTACAAATGAAGCCAAAATTTCTGCTACTACGAAATCATTGCTAAAACCTTCTTGTCTTGAAATTTTTTTGAGAGACACCTATGCATATTTGACCTTCCTAAATGTGGGACATCTTTTGACTCCAAGGTGTGACAAGAGCCATTGGGTGGAGTCATGGTGAGTCTAAGAGCCTTGGTGAGCTTTATAGGCATTACATTTTTGAAGGCACCATATTTTATTATGCGCTTTTCAATACATATTCTTCAAACGAGAAGGGAGACAGAGAAAGGCTCAACCTTGTTAGGATTGGATGCATTCAAAGAAAGCATGTTATGTGATGGAGGTTTAGGTGGGTTTGGTAGTATTCCTTTAGAACTAGGAGTTACAACATCATGTGTTAAACTACCATTCCTAATATATTTAAAAAATATCTCGAATTGTTCAAGGTGAGTCTGAAAATATTCAATTTCAGTAATCTACACCTTGGCTTTGTTCACATATTGTACAAAGTCAAAGGGAGTAGATGGGGAAAAGGGGGATGAAAGGACTGATTTTGGATCTGCGCATATTTGGAAGCAGGGTATATTTTGGGAATAGAGGGTATTTTGAAAGGCACATTGAGAAATTTTGAAGCATTAGATCCTACAGGAAGTAGATTTAGATTTAGAACTAGAAGAAACATTGAAGAATTACTTGGAATAATGGGTGACCTCGTGCTTATTATAGGATCAGGTTTCTCTAGTGTAGAATCCATACAAGGTGGGAGTGGAGATCCTTGACTGATTATTTTGTTTTGTGGAGTCACCACAGGAGGATCATCAACCTTATTTTTCTTTGCAGCAGTGGAGGGAGGTGCTCCTTTCTCAAACTGAGAATGAGTGAATACCACACATGAGAAAATTGGTGTATCTTCTTCGTCATCTTCATCACCTCTAAAATAATCACAAAATCTGATTTGTGTATCGTTCTCAAGTTCATCAACTTTTAGGAAATTACCATCTTCACTTTCTTGTTCAAGTTCTTCTTCATTTTCTTGAATCCTACAACTTGAATTGACATGTGGGTCCTCCAAGACAAGCCTTCGGGGTGCTCCTACAATCTGAATTATGTTTTTATTTGAGAATACATTCATTCAAAATTTCCTCTCTTCAATGATACCATTTCATTTGATATTTTTGCTATAACGAATCTGTTCTCTCATCTCTAGAACATTGAGCCTTATCCCTTGAGGGATTCTTGATTTTTTTAGAGAGGATGAAATCATCATCAAGTTTAATGGCCATCCTTTGTGTTTTTTCAATGTTCCTTGGTTGAAATATTCATAGGAAAAGTACTTCCTCCAATGACTAAGAATATATGAAGAACTTCTTGACGTTGTTTTTAGATGACGAATCTTCTTCTAGTATCATGCAGAGAAACTGGTCGAAATGAGCCATGAAGTCTCTCATAGTTTTGTTAGTTTCCTTCTTCATTTGTGCCAATTGAAAAAGGAGATCTTGACAATCCTCAATATTTGAATCTTTCCTCAAACTTGGTTTTAATATCATTCCAATGAGTTATTGATCTAGTGGGTAAGAGATAAAACCATTATGTTGCTTTTTCTTGGAGAGATTCCAAAAACAATCTTACTGCAACGTCCTCATGTGCAACTCCAAGAATTCCACAAGATGTGGTGAAGGTGGAAATGTGTTCTTCAGGATGTTGTGTACCATCACCTTTGAAATTTGGAAAGTTCTTATGGGAACCTGTTGGTAGATCATGAAGAGGTGGTTTAAGAGTGAGCGGGCCTGTATTTCTTCCCTATGGAATAATGGGTTGAGGTCTTTCTGCTTCATCCTCCATTGTTGTATCTTTTTATACTTATGCTATTGCATTTCTACAAATTCTTCTTCTTCCTAGACCTCAATGTTCAACAATGGTTGAAAATGGGAGAATTTGAAGGGGGAGTATAAATAAGAGATTGGATGGGATTGCCAAGTGAACTACTTAAACACCCAGATGGGGACGAGGTTTGAGAAAAATAGTAGGGGTTATCTCTGATTTAATTTTACTAGTTTTGGAAAGCTTCAAAAGTGGAATCAACAACACCTCTTAACCTGCTCAACTTGGTATATCTTATTTTAGCTAGCTTTGAGAAATGTTTATGATGGGAATATGAAAGGGCACTACAGAATGTGAAAATTCACGTGCATAAATTAGCGGTAGTGTATTTTAGAAATGGATTTTCATGAACTCTTTTTTTTCTTGATTTTTTCAAATTTTGAATTTTTTTGTATTTTTGGACCTTGCGGTCCTATTTTGGGTGCGATGTTAGATCTACCCCATGGTTGGTACATAAAACTGTTGGTGAGAAAATTTGTTAGGGGAAAAATTTGTGGCTTTCTTGCCAACACTTTGGTAATCTAAGTCCATCTACTTAACCAAAGGTAACTTTCAGTATATGGATGCGCGAGTAAAGGTAGATTTTCTTGGTGGCCTAGTGGCCAAGCATCTAACTGGGAACTCCACTGACTCTGGAAAAGATAGCAATTTATTAATAGAGAAGAATTTTTCAAGAGAGTGGGAAAGGGAGTGAGAATATGAAGTAGGGGGAAACTAATGTTGCAAGTAGGAAATCAGATGCTTACAAACACTAGTTAGAAGTTTCATCACATGCATTAAAATTAAGAGGAAATAACTCTGCAAGTAGCAACAAGACCAAATAGAATTTATGATAAAAATTATCAAGAAATATCTTAGTCAAAGAAATCTAGAAACTCCTTATTCTTGTCTTGATTGCTAAAAAAAAGCTCTACATAGTGGAGAAATGAAGAAATTTGAAAGGAAAAATGGCTAAGTCTTTTCACTCACAAGTAAAAAAATATCTCTCATGAACTTACAATATTAAAACCACATAGAAGAATCTCAAAAGTTAAACCCCTTTGAATGAGGAGATCATTAAAATTTATAGAATTTTTGAAGTCTCTTCGCCTATCCCCCATTGACCCTTCATATGTCTTGCAACTTTTCACATTCTTAAGAAAACATTAAGTCCCATTTTATAACTTAAGGGTGGATTATTACATTTAAAACATTGAGACATATGAAAAAGTGTAATTGTAATGCAATATTAGAATATTGAGGAGAGAGAAAATTGGGGGTTGAGAGGAGAGAGAGAGGGAGAACAATACCGATGAATAAAATGCCTTCTTGATCAGCTATTCTATTTGATTGATCTTGATGCAATGTTTGAATGTAGTGAAATCTCATCCTTGAATGTCTTATACCATGAGAGAATTCCTTTGGATGAAGCACAAACACAGCAAACTAAGTGTTTAAAAACACTATTGAATGATTCCATTCATGACCATGAGCATAACTCATGAAGATCCTTTCTAAAGAGGCTGAAGCTTTGGAACAAAATCCCACCATGACTCCTTACAACAATGCCATACTACTTAGTTGATTCAAACATGATCCTCGATGAAGGACATCATCAATAGTAAGATGGTTTCGACTATGAATTCTACCTCGAAATACCAATTGAAGCATGAAATCAGTGTTGAAAGACACTATTGAGATTCATGTAAGTAACCTTACTGTCATTTACTCCCACTGTAGATACCAAATTTTGGTCACACTCCCCTTGGTCCCCTTTAATTAATTAATGTAACGTATTCACCTAATCGTGACCCCTTATCCCACATTCATATTAATTTAATTACTTACAATTGAATTAATACTCATCCTCACACTATTAATCAATTTAATTACTTTATTTAAGTTAATTTACACTTCACATAGCCACATCACCTAGACACCTCACCATGGACTCATTCTTAGTCTATTAATTAAATAGGAATAAGTCTCCACTTACCTTAACCAACTTGGATTTAATATAAACCTAACATTAAATTCCTATTCCTTCTCCAACAAAACTTCTTCTTATCTAAGTGTTAACTATCACTTGAAACCTAGATGGACAATCGAGATCATGATGAAAATAGAAAGGATCTACTATTTTAGGTAAACCTAGGATTTCCACCTTAACCAATGTCAATTAACCATCAACAAATGCCTGTCATTCTAACCATCATTGGTTACCATATATACAGTTTTGCAACCTTTTTCCCAGTGTTGGTCGCTTCATGTTTTGAGAAAGCTATCCGCATTCAAGAAAAACCAGAGATTTTCTCAAAGATCCAAATGATGGAAAACATTCAACCATAGTCCAAAAAAAAGTACTTGATACTCATCCACATGAATTTGCATTCACATGAGAACTTTGGGAAGCATTGCAGCAGTGGCACTTACCACTAAGTTATTCATGATCAACCACTTCCATCCTTCACCAACTAGGCCTGCAAATACAAGTAAGTGTATTTGACTTGCATCATTTCTGTACTTACTTAATAAGATCTTTATCTTTTTGTTACTGGATCTTGTTCTTTCCTACATTCCTCCACCCTCAATTTCCTAACAATCTACCCAACCTACCACCCACCATATTTTACCTCTTTGTAGCTGAATTTTAGGAATTCTTGAGCCTTATTAGCATTTTTACAAGCCTAACCATCCTCCTTCCATTCTTTGTGCAATCATAGAGAATCCCAAAACCAAGTTTATTTAATTACCACCATTTTCCCTACTAACTTAAGTTACCTTAACCATCGCTAGTTTCTCCTCTTTACTGCTTCCGACACCTGACCACATAGGTTAATGTCTCCCTTGTCACATTTCACTAAATTTCCCCTAACGTCCCCAAAACCTCACAAAACCTTACCCAAATATGATACCTCACTTACAACCTCACCACAGGCCTCCCCAACTCTTTGTGTAGATACAGAGAGAGCTTAGACACCCAATTTTAACATTATGCCATTATCCACAGTAACTGATATCGGACATCCTGAAACCATCATCGATCCACACTGATCAAGGCGTCGTCCTCTCTATGCTTGTAAACTCGCCTTAAACCAAAAAACTTATTAATCATCCAAAATCAACCCAAACTACACCAGATCTTACCCAGACCCTGTTTGTGACCCTCAAACCACCTACCCAACCTGTAACTTGACCCGAGACCTTCACCAATTTAATTATTAAAGTATTTAATTAGATTGACATTGATAGTAATCTAAGATACCTAAATCAGAACACTAAAATTAGATTCTCTTATTTGCATGTTCATTTATTTTATATTGAATTATATATATAAGTGGATTGACAACTATTGAGGAAGTATCACACTTCCTGGATCTAGCTCATGCTAGGCAATCCACTAACCTTTTTCTATTGATTGTATCTTGTGGTCTTGCTTTGCATTATAGGTAGTTCCTCCTAGCCAAAGGGAAGCTCACACAATCAGTTTGGATTGGAAATCAAAAATGTGTGCACTCAACCTTCAACCATGTGACAACAAGTATTCCTCCTTGGCCTATTTACCCTTATCTGTTTCATTATCTACAACAATTTGGTGAAACATTTTGGCATGTCCGGTGGGACCCATAAGGGGTTTTTGTTGCATTTGTTCATTCCTAGGTAAAAATTGTGTGTTTATTTCCCTTTGAAAATTATTCACATTAATTTTATTCTCTAGAATCTTCCCCTTCTTTCTATTGTCTAAAATAAATCATGCTTTTTTGTGCTTTAACAATAACACATCTTTCTTTCTACTTTGCATTGCATTAGTGAAAAAACATTCCTCTTCATGTTATCCATTTGCTACATCAAATGTGTTGGTATATAAATTTGTTCTTTTATCTTTCAATCCGAGCAGCAAAAAAATTAGATGTGGAGCTTAGAAGTAGATAGATCATAGTGTTTGTCATTTTGTAGTTGGGGATGAAATTTAATCATAGTTACTCGATTTGTGGAGAGATGATAAACACCTTTAAGAGGATTTGACCTATCCTCACTACATTACGTCATGCCTCTTCAACCAGGGTGAGAGGACCCTTAGTGTAACCTTTGTTTGATGAAGGAGATGGAGATATCCTTCATTTGGAAAATTTTTATGAAGAAAACCTTGGGAAAATACGGTCAATACTCCATAATTTAACTCTTAAGAGTTGTCACTTCTAAACGATGGAGATACTTTCAACACAAGGCTAAGGTTACTGAAGACATTAAGAAATCCTAAGTGTTTTGCATATTTTAGTAAGTATATTTTGTTCCTTTGTTGATATACAGGAAAACAAGGGTAGTTCAGGATGGATCAATGGTTTTTGAATGATTTTGGTGGGAGATGAAGTAGGATAAAGTTGATTATACTAGATCTTCAAAGGGAATTCACAAAAATGAACAACTCAACAACAGAAAAAACTTCAAAATAGTTAAGACATTCCTTCAACCAAAAGGTGTGCTTCAATGGAGGCCCATATTAGCATGTTTTCACATAATATTTGAGACTCTAACACAAAGGCTCATATTGAAATACTCAATTAAACACCAAAGTCTCTAATCAATCATGCCTAAGGTACACCCAAAGACTTAAAGAAAATATTTATCAACATATGACAATGAATTGATTTTAAATTTTATTATCTCATCCAAGATGAAGGATCTTCTTGAAATGAAATTGCAAATACCATTAAACTATCATAGGGACGAGATCCTCTCGTGATTTAAAAAAGATTTCAATGTACGATTATAATAGGAATGAAACAAAATATTTGCATATATTCTAAAACAAAGAAGACACAAATTGCTATAGATTGGACAAAAATTAATTTCAAAATTGCTTAAATTCATCAACAAGGGAAAGCTTCCAGAGAAATCTCAGTGCTCGTCAATGGCTATACATATGCAACCAACTTGACATAATAGAAAATATAACATAGAAGAAAATAATAGGTTATCTTGGCTTTGGTCTCTCACGAAGATGACTTTCTCAAATTTTCTCTTAGGAATTCAAACTCTGACCATTTACAAGAGTATTCTCATTACATTTATACATTTTACTCACTCAATTTTCCCCCAAAAAAAAAGAATATTCGAGGGACCTTTGCTTGTTAACAATTTGCTTCAGAAAGTGACATTTAACAAATTCAGATCTGAAAGCTGTCACCAAGTGGACCAATTATGAATTGATCACGTTTCTTGGGCCCTTAACTAATGACTAGGATGCCATGCCACAACTTTTTAGAAATCCTTCTAATAATTCTGATTCTATCATGTGAGAAATCCCCTTTTAATCATTTTCCAGAGACTCTGCACAACTGGATATGACAGGTAATCCTTTTTGCTCTCGAGGAAACACCTTTTTCATCTTTTGCACCTGCACTTTCATCATTTCATCCTTTTTCCCTCTCTTTCCTCTGTAATTTTCCCCACATACATCTCCTCTAGTAATTCCCATTTTTGCAAGTGCCTGAGAAATTCCAAATTCAAAATATTGACCTTAACAATCCTTAGACTCACAAATTAAGTTTTGAATCCATCAAATGGCACTTTACAGACAGAGATGACAAGGAATTTCATCAAAGAATGATGAAAATAGTGCGTATTCATGTCTCCAGGAATCTTGGAGCAAAAATGGTGAAATGACATTGATGCAATACATAAAACCACCGATTCTGCCCTTTTCCACTTTATATCATAGCCTTCCACATGTGTTTCCTTGGCACAAATGAAAAGGAGAAGCACAGAGGCAAGTCCCAAACAAGTGCAGGCCTTCCACATGCCCTGGGCCTAAGAAAAATGCCTTTTAGCCTTTTAAAAGCCTCTCAAAGTAAAAAGGAGCCTCTGAGAGAAGACTCCACGTGTGTCAATGGTGCATTTTGAGATGGTCCCCAAAGTAGAGACCCCAAACAAGTGTGGGCTCAACATGTGTCTCAGTCTCCATAGAGTTTGTTAAAAAAATTTAAGGTTCAATAGAAGGCACCATGTGTCTAGGGTCTCGAGACATTTTTCTTTGGCTATTGAAAAGTCCAAGCAAAGGGCAGAGTGAGCGGAAGCCTCCAAGTGTCCTCCTAGCACTTCTTTAAAATAAAACTTAGGGGCTAGTCCCCAAATAGGTGCGGTCCCTCCATGTGTCCCAGGCCTTTAGAAAGTTTCTTGAAAATTCTAAGTATGGGAAGACCCAGTGGAATCCTCCACGTGTCTTCATGGTACAACTTCGAGATGGTTCCCAAGAGTGAAGACCCTGAACAAGCGTGGGCTCACCACATGTCCTAGGCCTTAGAAAATTACTAAAAAATTTTAAGTACAAAGTGGAGCCGGTAGAAGATCCTCCACATGTTTCTCTATCGCAATTATTAAGGTGGAACCCTGAGGTGGATCCTCAAATGAGTTCAAGCCCTCCACGTGTCCATGTTCTCGCCAAAACCGTACTGCACTACATGAATTTTTTTCTAAGTCTAGGCAAAGCAATAGAAACCTCCACGTGTCCCCAAGTGTAACTCCAAATGGCCAAACCAAAAGGTGAATTTTCAAATGAGCATCGTTCCTCCACGTGGACAATTTTTGGGTTGAAGTGAGCCTTAGAGTTTTTAAAGTGCCCCACCGAGCCACATCCAACCAAAAGGGCCACGTTTCCACTAATGTTGAGATGTAAATTTGACCAGAAAATACACCCGTCAAACCGTAAAATGTAGGAAAATCACCATTTGAGCCTAAAATGAATCTTTCTTCAAGGACAGAGAATTTAGAAATGTTATAAGGATAACATATGATCCTCTGAGCTACATTCAATCACGTTTCCATAGGTATTTGGGACAAACATGAAAGGGAAGATAAAACGTGATTGTTGAAAATGGAAGGAAAGGAAAAACCAAGTTTTAAATTAATTTTTTAGATGGATAGAGGAACGAAAAACAAATTCTATACCTTTAAGTGATCCTCAACCAAGGAAGGGACTGATCATGGTAACCAAATGGAGGACAATGTTTTTATGCATCAATATGGGAGATAGAGAAAATGACAGAGCCCGAAAATCGAGAACTTCAATGATAGGGCTAATTTGAGCTAGAATGTAATTATGGATTTAAGCACAAATAGAATGGGATTTACGCTTGCTTAAAACATTTTCATTTCATCACCCTTAGAAGAAGATGTCAACAATCACAATTAGTGGATTGACTTTCTCTCTCACATTAATCATCTATCATCCCAGAAATCCAATCATAGACTTTCCACACTCCCCCACCAAAAATTTACCATCTTCTTAAAACCATCCTTAGTTCTTGGATTTTCATAGGGTACCTTCTATCAAACCAAAAAAATTTACCTCGAAAACCATTTAGTTCTATTCACAAGTCAGTCCTAAATAACATAAGCTAAAACATAAAATTCACTAATAGGATTTCATGTTTCTTAGTTTTTGCTTGATTTGTGTTTTGAGTTGAGAGGTCATTTTCTCCATTTATTTTCTTCCTTTCACACTCCACAATCATATTTGGTGTATTTCAACTATTTTTGAGTGTGTCAGGGTTCATCATTACCATACTCAAGTTTCTGGGTTGGTATTCTATCTTATCTAAGTCACTAAATCCCATTTTTCTTCATATTTTTAAATTTCATAAAGGAATATTCACGGTCCAATGACCATCACCGGTTTACATCTGACCATCATTAGTTTACCTAACCGTTGTTGGTTTCCTACTTTTTTTGGTTATTTCACCAAAACAACACTCATCACATTTCTATTCTTTCTGGGGTTTCTCAGATACATCATCATACCTTTGGACCTTTGAAATCACTATCAAATCCATATTTTCTTCATTTTCATCAGTTATTACCACATTTATCAAACTTTTGATTATTCCACAATAACTAGTATCGATCACCCTAACCATCATCAGTCACCCTCTATCACCATCATCGATTAACCCAACCATCGTCGCCGCCTCTGTGTTTTAATTTTTAATTAAAACAACATTAGTACGTTTTTCACCTTTAAACTATTTTTCTCCATTTCATTTTTCTATGTGTCATTTATAGAGAGTAGATTACTAATCCTATGCCAACTCACATGGTTTTGACTCATAGTCAAGCCAATGCCCTTGTATTCCATGTAAGCCTTCAACCACTCCCACCTAGCCCATCGCCACCTTCCATCCTGTCACCTATGGATCCTACTCAACCCATTATCATCAGTACTGGTGATGAGGAGTTTGCAAGACTCCTTGACCAAAATACTACTTACAATACTATTTATCCATTCATCTACTCGGGATTCATCAGACAACTGGTATACAACATGTATGTGTCCATTCCTCCCCACCCTCACCCACTTCCACATCATCTACACTAGTACTAGCTCACCTTACCTTCTTCCACTTTACCACCCATGGTATCCCAACTTGACCCAATCATCATATATATATGCTACACCTATAGCATCGGTAATACTTTTGATGTCAGTTTCTCCCATGGTGTCAACCATTCCTTCATTAACCACCTTGAGCATATCCTCGTCTATGTACCCACCACCTCATATATACCTATTTCATCACAACCACCCATGGTGTCGAAACCCATAATCCATTCCAAAACATTGTCCTCTCCATCCCACAATCTTTACCTCCAATCACTACAAGAGTCGTTACATCCACCCCACCTACTTACACATATCACCAATAACCCCCTATCTCATCTATCACCTATTCGGGATATTTTCCACCTACATCTATTCCCCCTCGTAGTTCTCATACTCAACCACCACCATATATTGGGATGCCATCCTCATCATACATTCATCATCTACCCCCTTATACTATAGGGGGTGCCTAATCATCACAACCTACCAACGACCTTATTAAAATGATGATGGAAAAGATGTAAACATTGAAGCATCGGTTTCTAGCTCTCACAACTCTTTGACATATGAAAAATATGCAATGATCCCATTCATCCATCTATTCCCATTCATTTCATACCCTACACATTGGGAAATTCCCAAATTCAACCAATTCAATAACAAAGAGGACCCACAACAACACTTATGGTCTTTCAAACATGGGTGTTATCTAATCACTCATGACGATGCTCTACTCTTATGTAGACATTCCCAATGTCCTTGACAAGACTCGCATTGGATTGGTATAGTGGTTTACCTAGACATTCCATTTACTCATTCAACCAAGTGGCTCAAGCCTTCCTGACCATTTTTTGATCAATATCATCAAGAAGGTCACCATGACCGACTTGTACTCAACATGACAATACAAAGATGAATCTATCATAGATTTTGTCACTCATTGGCAAAGCCTCATCAACCAACTCACATTCCAACTACCTCAAACCGAGCTTATAGAGTTGTTTACTGGGCTTGTGCCCAGACACATCTCACCAAATCTCCAAGTTCAAACCTTCCACACATTTGATGAGGCATTCACCATGGCTAGAAAACTTGAAATTCATGCCATATAAGAGAAGAAAATTCAATTACGTAAAAAAACACTGTTGCATTCAAGTCAAATGATGCCTCTTCCTCTTCCAAACCCCAAAACAATTATTCCAAAGCCAAAGGATCTACCAATGCAATAGTTTTAAAATTTGGCCCATCTCACCCATCCAATCAATCAAAACCTTCTTCCAACCTTTCTCCCATTCAAGATTTCTAGTTTAAGTGGGAGCAATGAAAATACACTCCCATAGGAGAGCCCTATTCTTCATTAGATTTTAGAAAAAATTCTAAAATCTAGAGCAATTTCTCTTCCACCCATCAAACCACATACTAGTTTTGACCCCACTCATCCTATGCCTGCATGGTACAAGGAACATGATTACTATAACTATCATCATGTTAAAGGTCATAGTGATGGTAATTGTATAACCTTCAAAAACATTGTCCAGAAATGTTAGATAATGGAGATCTCGTCTTAGAAAACCCAAATGCACCAGGCTAATCAAAACTTACATATCTTCAAGAAGCCATTTCCTAATCACACCTCATCATCTAACCAAACTAACAAACCTTCAACTAATGACAGTAATGTCCATGAAGTTCATGTTGTTTTTGAAGTCATACCAGCCCTTCCTCAATTTCCTCCTATCCCCTCTATCGAGGAGATTCTTGCACGAGCTCCTTTACCCATGGAGGAGCCTATTTCATCTACTCCTTTACCCATAGAGGAGTCCCCTTATCTCCCCTTCACCCATGGAGGAGTCCACAATATCATTGATGTCATTTCCCACACACCTCTCAACCTAATGAACAACCCACGATGTTAACTCTCTTACCCATGGGAGAGTCATGCTCACCTTCCTCTCCACCAAAAGAGGAACCTACCTCATCCCACTCATCATCTCCCCTACCCATCAGAGATCCTTTAGAAGTGCCACTTCCTGTTGGTGACAATTCCCCATTAGCCTTCCAGATCCTATTGATTTTCTCTCGGCTCTCTTACCCACAGAGTCCAAAGCCAACCAGTTCCCTATCTCACAAACATTTTTATATAGGATTACCACCAAGTCAACATCATCTCCTCCTACAACAATGTCATTTTCATGCCTGGATGACCACTTGGATTATGTTGATAATTCCATGCTTTGGGATGCCTTCGCTACCTTTTTTCAACCCAAATGCAAATGTCATCTACTGATACCTCCATGATTTATCCAAAGGTGTTTCAGACAACCAAACCAACCATGCCCATACCAGTCATAATGGCCTCTTCTTCATCACCTTTGCCCACACCTAAACCCTTACCAACAATTGAAATTTCACAACACCTAAACCTTTTCCATCACCCATACCTTCCCCCATATCCAGAACCATTACCACATTGGGTGTCATGCCGACATCAAGCCTAGTCCATCCTCCTATCAAATTGGATTTAGCCACATCCTCACAAGCCCATGCAAAAACCATTCCTCCACCTAAAAGGAAGACCCAACCTTCTAGGCCACATACACCGATTTTGCCTACTACCCTTTTCACCTTCACCACTTCCATCCATCCTAGGACCTCACCCATCCACCTTGGCCAAACAACCTCCTACCCAAGGTAAACTAAAAATACAACAACCCACATCCTCATCACGAGCCTCTGTATTACACCTAACTTACCTACACAATGTACACCTTTTTCCATCACCTACAACCTTTTTACCACCTATACCCACACCACTTCCAGTAGCCTCATCCTACCTATGGTATTCCCCACTCTTCAACCAATACCTTCCACTCGCCTCTTCCAAAACCTTCACCACACCTCCATTATCACCTTGGCTAACCCATCCTCTTCCACCATCTACCTTCCCTTCTACATCACACACTCCTTCTTCACCTTTACCTAGAAGGTGCAACCAAAATCCAAGAGCCCACTACCCCCAAAGAGGTAGTTCAAACCTACAACACCTTCAATCACTAGCTCATCTGCTACACCTTTACCCAAGAAGGTACAACCAAAACCTAAAAAATAGTACAACCTACCAAAACCAATGGTCAAACCTATTCCACCTCCAATTCCACCTCATGTGCATCTCTCCCACAAAAATCACTCACACCTCCATCTCGACCCACACTTACTTCACATTGTGATCCATTGGTAGGGTCTTACGCCAACATCTTAGCAAACCTTTTAGAGACCTCTGATCATCACATTTCCACCACTTAGACCTTATGACCCACTCAAACCTAAACTAATAGGGTTTGATGATAAAAAATTTGTGCCTACCATCATGTTCAGGGCATGATGTAGAAAATTGTAAGGCTCTAAAGACCATTCTTCTCCAATTATGTCCTCTAAAGAAAAAAATTTTGATGATGATGATCTTTTAGATGAGGACCATATTCCCCTTCACCTATCACCACACACCCTCATCCCTTACCTATCCAGTGACCTTCATCTCCACCTCCATAACCTTTTTATCCACCTCCAACATTTGAGATCAATATGGTCCGCATAAGAGAGCTAGCCAAAACCCCACCAAATGTCAATGCACCTAATTTTTTTACAAACACATATATGCCTCATCATTCTTATTTTACCATCTCCATCACTACACTTATCATGACTCATCTTCTCCCTCACCCCATATTAATATGGTTAACATTTCCACTCATGCCTAGAAAGACAAAGGAAAGGAGAAAACAACCAGCCCATCCACCAATCTGTGCCCAATATACCATCTAGCACCTGTACCAAGAATTACCATTCGGGGACCCACATACCCTATTTTTGATGGGGTCTCCCATCATACAATGATCAAAAATTACACCAATCTCCTCTCAAAATGTCATTATACAACCTTTGTCCAAACCTCTGAGTCTCACCGACAAGCCCTCATGGAGGTTCTATAATCTATTGAGGTTTTACCTAATGACCCAACTCCTGTGGCATCCATGATCACTCCTCACCATGTGGCATCTCTCACCACTTCATCACCTTCCTCTACACCCACTACCACTCATCAAGTAGCCTCTCAGTTTCTCTGATGATGAGATTGTACCTCTCCAATCAGATGATCCTGATCCCACCCTATTCATCTCTCATCTACATTGATAATATATGTTTTGACAATGCATTATGATCGATGGTGGTGCCAACATCAACATTATCTCTTCCCATGTGTATACAACCAAATGTGCATCCCTACCAATTACATGCATAATAACCTAGTTATGTTGTGTTCATTCAATGATGCCATAACTTCACCTTGGCACCATCATTCTCCACATTCACATGTGGGCCCCCATACTATTCCAAAATTATTCTATGTCTTAGAGGGGGAATTCTAGTATAACTTGTTGCTTGGCCAACCTTGGATCCATGTCATGGGTTGTGTTCCTTCAACCTTACATCATTATGTAAAATTTGAACATGAAGGACATAACTATACCATTCCAACTGACCCTTCACCATTCAAAACCTATAACATGTTATATAGACCTAATGATGTCCTTATACTAGTTAAGGAATCTACCACCACCACCACTCTCTTCACCCACAACCCCATCCACCAATGTTTCTGCTACCTCTCCCACACCTAACTCCTCTATTCCCACTACATCCAGCAACTCTCTAGAACTAACCCATCCACTAACCCATCTACTTCTCAACCAACCAATGCTTCTTCTTTCTTTTTCACCCAAGTAATTCATCCATTTCCTGCTACCCATATACCAACTACCGATCCCTTAGAAGGTGTTTTTCAATGTCTCACTCTGGGGAGTACCACTTGTATAACATCGACACATTCCTTACTCCTCAAGAGTATGGTAACCTTCACCAACATCCCCACTATGATCACCACATAGGTGAGGTTTTCCCTTATGGTCCTCCCCACCTTCACACCAACTTAACATATGGGGACTTGATACTTCTACCTACTCACCCGAGCCACCTTCCCAAACATGACCATTTTCATCTAACCTTCAATCTCTCACCAACCACCACTTTTCCCACACCTTCCTCCATCATTGTGCATGGAAGGGTTTTGGATTTTGGTTTCTATGAACAAGGCCACCATACTATCATCCCATGCACCACCCATAAACATAAATACCACAAGTGGTATTGGATTTTCTAAACCATCTCCCAAGAAGGCCTAATCAAACTCATTGAGGATGATAAACCTTCTTCACCCCATTCACCAACTTCACCAACTTCACCACCTTCACCTACAAAGTCTATGGATCCATAATCCATTCCTCCTAACTTTTTTTGTGAACACCATTTCTCTAGGACCTCTAACTTATCAATGAGATGGTGAGGCTCCCTCTTCTCTTCCCTTCCTGTATCCTAACATGATCGATGATGATACACCTTCTATTAATGTCATTCAATGTCAAGATGATGAGTCTATTCTCACCTACCTTGTGTAGAAGATTCTATATTCACCAATTGCATTACCTTCTAAGACACAAACCATGTTAAATGAATCGACCATCAAATCAATATTAACACTCAGGATGACCCACATATTCTAAAGATAGGCCAATCTTTAGATGTTGTTTGAACAAGAAGCTTTTACTTCTTTCCTCCAGGATCATAGCAATGTTTTTCTTGGTCCTATGCTGATATGCCCAGTATTGACCCAAACATTATGGTCCACAATATCATCACTATTCTTGAAGCCAAACCCATGAAATAGAAGCTATGGAAAATGCATCCTCACATTTCCCTTCTTATCAAAGAAGAACTCCAATGCCTTCTTTCAGTTTCCTTCATCCTACCCATTGATTATCCTTAATGGATCTCTAACATCATTCCTTCAAAAAAGTGATAGGGGACTCCGTATTTGTATGATTTCCATGACCTTAACTTAGCTTTCCCTAAAGATGACTTTCCTCTACCTAGTATTGACCAACTAGTTGATCTCACCACCGGCCATGAGATGCTATCACTCATGGATGGTTTCTTGGTTATAACCAAATATTACTTACCCTAAAGATCAACACAAAACCCTTCATCACTCCTTGGGGACCTTCTACTATCGTGTCATGCCTTTTGGCCTTAAAAATGTTGGTGCCACATATCAATGGGCTATGACTTATATCTTTCATGACATTATGCATCACATATTGAAGATTACGTTGATGATCTTCTTTCCAAATCCAAACATCGGGCCAAACACCTTACCATCCTTAAGGTCATCTTTGACCATCTCATCAAATATTGTGTTCACATTTAACCTAAGAAGTGTGTCTTTTTTCTTTCTAAAAAGCTCCTTGGTTTTATTGTTTATTTAAGTGGCATAGAAGTTGACCTCTAAAATCAAGGCTATTCTCAAAATTCCTCCACCTACTAACCTTCATCAACTTCATAGTTTTAAGGAAAGTTTTAATCTATTCATCATTTTATTTCATGTATCTTTCCGACCACTTCACCCATTTCATCATCTCCTCAAAAAGGATGTCTCCTTCAAATGGGATGATGAATGCCACAAATCCTTTGAGGCCTTAAAACAATACCTCCTCCAACCACCTATGCTCATTCCCCTAAGGATGACCAACCATTTTACCTTTACATTTCTTCTACTGATCATTCCTTGGGTGCCATGCTCACTCATCGTGATGAAAACATAGGAAAAAGTGGTTTATTATATAAGTCTATACACTTTTAGACTACGAAACTAGATACACTCATGCTAAAAACTCTTCTTAGCCTTAGTTTTTTCACCACTAAACTTTTCATTACCTACTTAACCACAAAACCTTCATTGTCACCAATACTGACCCCTTACATTACATGTACGCTAAGCCCTATCAACATCAACGTGTGCACATTGGCTCATGCTTCTTGCAGACCTAGAACTTGAATTCATCCATAAAAAATATTTCAAAGGAAAACCATCACTGACCAACTTGCAAACACACCTCTCTCCGGAAATCAATCCTCTAACTTTGATTTCCCAAATGAATCCATCACTACCCTCTCTTTGATGATACCATTTACCAGATGACCTTATTTTTGATGGTTCCAAATGTCAATGGGGGTGGTGCCAGAGTTATCCTCATTCCTCTTGATGGTGAGCCTATGCCATTATCTTTCAAACTAGATTTTGATTGTACTAACAATATTTTTGAATATGAAGCACTCATATTAGGCCTTCAAACCACCATCACCTTAGATGTTAAATCAATTAATATCTTTGGTGATTCTCAACTAGTTATAAACCAAGTTAATGGTATATACCAGTGTCATAATGAATACTTCAAAAGTATAAGCATCATGTTGACATACTTTTGACTACCTTTGACCATTATGAACTTCAAACCACCCCATGTTCTACTAATAAATTTGTGGATACCATGGCATGTCTTGCTTCTCAAATCCCCACTTCACCCTCCGACTCAAAATATTTGTCATAATACAAAGGTTGTAATCACCTTCTTATCTATTTTGAGACATCAACCTTATCGAAACCATTGAAACCTAGACCCACGTGACCTTTGGTATAAGTAGTTTGCTGACTACCTTTCCCTTTCCATTCTGCCTCTAGATCTTACTCACAATGGACAATGAGCCTTTCTCAAAAGTGTCTCTCACTATGTCATCATGGGTGGTCTTCTTTATAAATGTGGCTTTGATAGTATCCTCTTACGATGCCTTACAAGTTCTGAAATTCCCTATACCATAAAGGAAGTTCACGATGGAATTTGTGGGGTCACTTCAGTGGTTTAGTTATCGTTAAATGCATTCTCTACCTAGGCTATTATTGCCAACCCTAAACCATGATTTTTGACTATGTCAAACATTGTGTGAAATGTCAACAACATGCTAATCTTCATCACACCCCTAGTCATGCCTTACAGTCACACGAGACCTTTGGCCTTTCTCTCAATGGGGTTTGAGATCTTGTCGAGAGATCAATCCTCATTCTTCCCAATGTCATCAATGGATTATTACCACTACTAAATACTACACTAAATGGGTGAAATCCATACCTCTTATTTCTACAAAAAGATGAGAAAATATGTGAATTCATCAACCATCACATCATTTTTCGCTTTGGTGTTCCTCACCGCCTCATCATTGATAATGAAAACAATTCAAAAAAAAACCCTACGGAAACTCTGTGATGCCTTCGACATTCAACTTATTTTTCTTCACCTTATTACCCTCAAACCAATGGCTAGCATAATCAACCAACAAAACCTTTAAAAAAATTCTTATGAAAGTAGTTGATGATACTGGAAAGGATTGACATATGTACATTCCTTTTTCCTTATGGGCTTATCACAGTATTTATACCTCAACTTGCTTCCACATGCCTTTCTCTCTGGTCTATGGTATAGAGGTTTTTCTACCTCTTGAAGTCCAGATTCCATCTCTTCATATCTCACTCAAAGAGATGCTCAACAATGATGAATTTCACCAAGACCATTTGGCACAACTCGAGTTATTAGATGAACGTCATCTCAATGCTCTTGATCACCTCCAAATCTACTCAAAATGTATCAAACATGCCTATGATAAACATGTCCATGAATGAACCTTCCAGTTGAAGACCTCATCTTCAAGGAAAATAAACATGTAACAAAAGAGGAGAAAAGTAAATAGGGAAAATTTTCTCCTAATTGGCTTGACCCTATATCCTTACTCATACCCATGGATAAGGTGCTTATCATTTGTATTCACTCAAAGGTAAACTTGAATGTGATTCCCTCAATGCCTTACATCTTTGATCATTTTATTGTTGAATCAATTCCTATATCACATTCTTTCTAGTTAAAAATAATCGTTCCTTGAGCACCATTCACCTTCCATTTTACCTATTTTAGGGATAAATGAATAAAAAATAATCATGTGATTACACGCTTTTTCATCCTTGTGTTCAAGATGAGTACCACGGCTTTACTCATGGCATGATTCTCATGAATGATTTTCATCTTTTTCAAGATAGAATCCCATGGCCATTCATTCCTAAACCCTCTCTTTCATAGTTAACCTATGTATTATATGGTTTTGTCTTCATAAAAGAAGCCTATACTTTTCTATAGTCTTGTCCATGATCTAAAAATCCAAAAAAATTCAAAAGAATATAAGGGATTTTGAAATTCAAACTCCTTGAGTCAAAATTCTAGCAAATAGATGACTCCCTCAAAAAGGACATCTATCTTTCTATCTTGATCCTATAAATAGACTTCTCCCTCGAAGGAAAACTATACAAAGCTAGCCATATTGTGTACTTATTTTATCAAAAAAGAAGATAATTTATGCAAAAATAAAATAAAATATTCAAAAGCTTCCCACATCAATAAAATTCAAGGAGACATCCATGAGATAATCTACTCATCCCATATAGACTTCCTGCATTGATCATTCTATAAAAATAAAAAACAAAAACAAAAACATATAAAACCTATCAAGTAAAAAAATGATGCAAGTCAAATATTTTTGTATTTGCAGACTTGGTTGGTGAAGGATGGAAGTGGTTAATTCATGAAGAACTTGGTAGTTAGTACCATGGAAATTCTTCCTAGAGTTCCCCCATGAATGCAAATGCATGTGGAGGAGTATCAGGTACTTTTTGGGCTTGTGGTTGAATGTATTTCATCATCTGGATATTGAGAAAATATCTGGTTCATGCTTGAATGTAGATAGCTCTCTTAAAACTTGAAGTGACCAACTTGGGAAAAAGGTTGCAAAATTATATATATGGTAGCTGAAGATGGTTTAAATGAATGGCATTGGTTGAGGGTTAACCGGTGTTAGTTAAGGTGGGAAATCCTAGGTTTACCCAAAATAGCAAATCCTTGTTATTTTCAGCATGCTCTAATTGTCCATTTAGGTCTTAAGTGATGGTTAGCACTTAGATAAGTGGAAGTGTTGTTGGAGAAGGAATATGAATTTAATGCTAGGGTTAGACTAAGTCCCAGTTGGTTAACATAAGTGGATACTTAGTCCTAGTTAATTAATAGAATAAGAATGTGTCCATGGTGATGTGTCTAGGTGATGTGGCTATGTGAGGTGTAAATTATCTTAATTAAAGTAATTAAATTGATTAATAGTGTGAAGATGAGTATTAATTCAATTTTAAGTAATTAAATTAATATGAATGCGGGATAAGGGGTCATGGTTAGGTGAATACATTACATTAGTTAATTAAAGGGGATTGTGACCCAAATTTGGTGTCTACTTTTACCTATTTCATCATGGAATTTCCTATTTTGATCTTGGGTCTCCTACCAAATAGGCATGATGTCTCATACTAGGTTATAGTAAAACCAAACTATTTTCACCTCATCACCTTTTCACTCTAATTTCCTTCCCACTCAAGGGATGTGAAAAAAATGTGACTTTCCGATCATGTGACTTTCTTCACCCTTAGAACATTCAATTACACAAAACCTTTAGGGTCTTACGTTCATAAGCTCATCTTTGGTATGATAGACTTGTTATGGTTCTTGTCAATTAGGTGGATTTTTTGTCACCTCTTACCAATCACCTTATTCATTACTTGTTGATTATCCTATACATGACCAAGCCTTTGACAACTAAATTCAACCATGCCTACCTGACCTAAACTTAACCATGCCTAAAATGACCTCAACTCAACCATTCCTAACTGACCTAGAATCAATCATGCCTAAAACCTACCAACCCATCCCTCTACCTCATCATATTCTTCCCTAGCTTACAGGAGAACTACATCGGCCTGAGGCCCCTTTTCACCAGGGCTATGTAGGCAGCACTTCAAGAGCATGGGGCCCTTGGAGGTTAGCTCGACACTCTTTACTCTAAAAATTTTTCCCCTTTTCTATTTACAAGCTACCTTAGTTTTCCATTTTACACAAAATTGGGAAATTAAACACTCAACAAACATGCATACCTACCATTTTATCACATCATCAAAACATTCAATCCATCATTTCACATTTCCATGATATCAAACAATTGGAAATTTACACCATAACATACATATGCATTATCATATATTTTCCATACTACCAATCATTTGGAAATTAAATCAAACCCAAAAACATGAGCAAACAATGCCTAACCAACCTAAACTCCACCATGCCTAACTAACCTAAACTCAATCATGCCTATATGACCTTGACGTAACCATGATTAATTCACCTAGTTTCCATCAATATACAATAACAATGGAAATTAGAACACATACATAATTCATCCAATAAATATAAACTATATAAATAATAGACTATATGTATTAATACATATATACATAGATAAAATAAATACAAGTATCTCAAATCACGTAGATATAGCCTCAATATCTTTGACACATAGGCCGGTATAAAACTCAAAATCACAAAAATCTCATATATACCCTCACTATCTTTGAAATACAAGCCCATATAAATATAAAAAATCAAAACAGGGGATCATATCAAGTGACTAATCATCACCCGACCTGATATCCTTTGGGCTAGTTGTTAGGAATAATTAATAGTGTAAACATTATATTGTTATTTGTTGTGGAACAACAAATTATTACCTGGTATTATATGTGAAGTTGTTGTAAACAACTTCACGTATTTAGCTTGTTGTTTACAACCACTCCTAAATTATAGGAGGTTGTTTTGCTATTTGCTTGGCTATTTATTAGCCATGTATTGTCATTATGTAATTCAGAGAGAAATAATATATCGAACATATTTGTGTGAAGAAAATTATTGTGTAAATCTGTTTCAGAGCTATCATTTGGTACCAGAGCGGTTTGTTCTCCCATGCCTGCGATGGAATAAAAAATCATCAAGGGGCAATTAGTATTCTTTGTTGTCCCGTCTATGAGGAAGGCCCTTCAAATCCACACCTTCATTCGGCATTGGGTTGCTGTTAAACAATTGAATTTGTATCACTTTTTGTCACGGATTCAACTTTCACACCAGCGGTTTTCCTCTCAACATTGGATGCCCGCGTATAGACCTCATCAACAGTTTTTTTCTCCAATTTTGACACGTGTCTCCACGTGCAACTGAGCAGTAGAGTGACAGGTTGGTAGGAATTCGTGCATGGAAGATATTGGAAGGCGTAAGGATTTGAGCGGTTCATTACCTTGTTTTGGCGTGGTAAATCCTACAGCAAACAATCAGATCTCCAAACTATAGGACCACGCACTCAGCCTCTGCAAATTACTACTAAAGTTTGATCTTGGAGCCATAAAAATGCACTCAGCCTGTAATCATAGCCGTATAAATCTACACGGCTGCACCATGTATCTATTTCATGCTCCTCCCTCAATCTTCTGCGCAAATTGATGAATGGATGTTGCGGAAAATTCTCAGGCATAACACAGATCCATGTTTTCCTCCAACGGAAATTGGTAATTAGGCGTGTTAGTTTTTTGTGATACAGTCGAATTGTATTGTTATAATAATAGTCATTTCCCGTAAAGTTTATCAAAGTAAAAAAATCTTTGAGTCTTTATTTTTATAGTTTGTAAAAAGTAATTAAATATTACTTTTTATTCTATAGGTAGAATTTTAGTGTTTATTTATTATTCAAGTCAATAGTTGTAAGGTATTAAAAAGTAATTTTCTATTACTTTTTTAAATAGGTTGTTTAAAAATCAATATTTTTGGTGTCTAAACCATAAGATACATTGTGTATAAGTATTGTCAGGTCATTTAGGTTTCATAGTCATTTTTTGCGTCAAAATTCTCAAAAGTTGTATTGTCAACATTGTTAAATAGGTGATTTTAGGATTATTGTCTTGTCAAGTGTTAAAGTCGTGTCATTGTATTAAGTCCAAAAAAATAAAAATTTTGCCTTACGAACGCATTTTCGGTAGAATCCGACGTTCGGGTAAGGTGTGTAATTTTTGAGCTTCATATCCAAATCCGGCTGAGTTAGCAGCATGCAACCGGAGGATGGAGGGCGATCAGCGCCTCTCGTTAGTCACCAACGACGGGGTCGCATTAAAATTTGGTGGCAATATTTTATATTATTTCAGTTGTGTGGTGTGTAGAATAAAATGATGTGTGGTTTTCTTCCCCTGTTTTGATTCAAATGAGGAAGATATGCATTTTGGGTGCTGAGAATAGTTGTATAGGAGGGCAGCTGAACTAGAGAGATCCTCTGACTGCAGAGATTCTTCGACTGTCATACTTCTAACATCGATCGGCCGGTGAAATCTAGCGTTCACTGGAAGTGAAAGCGGAACTGTTGAGTTCACGTATGTAGGTGAATCGGTGGAAGTGTGATCATCCGGTATGGGGTTCACTGTGGTGAAGCGGATTGGTCATGTGCAGCAAGATCCAGACAGCAAGATCCAAGCCAGCAGTATGCAGACCTAAAAGTATGTAGAGGCATACGATTCTGGTTCCAGTTCTATGGTGAATTTTTTCCGTGTTCACATTAAGGGGGTGATATCAGTAAATAATGTTCACACTAAGGGGGTGAATGTTAGGAATAATTAATAGTGTAAACATTATATTGTTATTTGTTGTGGAACAACAAATTATTACCTGGTATTATATGTGAAGTTGTTGTAAACAACTTCACGTATTTAGCTTGTTGTTTACAACCACTCCTAAATTATAGGAGGTTGTTTTGCTATTTGCTTGGCTATTTATTAGCCATGTATTGTCATTATGTAATTCAGAGAGAAATAATATATCGAACATATTTGTGTGAAGAAAATTATTGTGTAAATCTGCTTTGAGCTATCACTAGTTTCACTTGTTTTCTCCTCCCTACCCATCTCCCATCTTTCTAGGATCTCTACATCCTCCACGGGTCTCAATCTGATCCCCTCCCGGCCCTCAATCAGTCCTACACTTGAGAACCCCTAACCTTGCCATGGCCCTATCTATGGGCTCTATGCCCCGTACTCCCCTCGAATGGTGAGTCCTAGATATCATCTATTCACTAGGTGCCTACAGGATTTGTACTTGACATATGAGGGAATATCTATCCCACTAGTTGTTAGGTGATCTTGATAGTAATGAGACTCATTTAGCTCATTACTTAACCTCACCATCAACACCATCTAAGGTGGTTCCATGGGTCTCAAAGAAACTTGTCTTCCATATCCTCCTAATACTTTCCTTGGTCCCTATACTTATGATCCCTATCCTTCTCTTTATACCATGGTACCCTAGCTTGCTACTCGCTACTTATAGTATGGGATGTTGTCCCTAGGCTTGTGGAGGTACTGTACTACAAGATGGGCCTATAAGGCTGTTATCTATGCTTGTGAAATTTCCAATTGGCTCTACAAACCCATCACCTATGCTTGTAAGGAGGCCACTTGAACTCTATCACCATTGTTTCTCTATATGGGTACCTTTCCTTGTGTGGGTGCCTATCCCTATGCTAACTGGGCAAGTACAACCATCACCCGAGCCTCGCAAGGTAGCCACCTATACATGTGCCCCTCTCAATTGAGCCTAAAATGTATGGTTTACATCTTTAGGGTGGTAACTTTGCACTTGTAATTGATCTCTCTTGCACTATGACCGTAGAAAGATCGGTCGGGCATGGCCTTAGTGGAGCCTCTCATAGATATGCTTCGCACCACTACCTATATCCATCATTGAATCTTACATAATAAATATTTCTATCATCTTCCCGATCCTCCTACCCTATTGGCACACTCAGACGTGGTTGAGACATGGGTCTCTCCACATCATCTCAATGATATAATGAAAAGGGTGGGGGTAAATCTTGTGGTAGGCCAAACTTCTATCTAACTCTGTCTATAGGTATCATCTCATGCTTTTGGAATGATTCCCTGTATCCACCTACAAAACTAGAGATCCTCTAACTCCTCTACCATGCCCCTGTATGAGGGATAGCCAATATATGGCCTCCACATAATATCAACTCCTAAAATACCCTCCAACAACTACCTATAGTATGAAACATCATAATTCACCCTCGCTTTCCTCGGGTGTCCACCAATTGGTACCCAATGTTTGTACCCAACTCGAGTAAGTCACACCAAAACCAATAATTTCATGGGAAACCAATTTGGCATACAAATATGATGTGCTTGTATGCCTAACAGTGTAGTAAAAAAGTGCAACACATCCCGAATCACCACAATCTCCCATAAGCCCATAGCTCCATTTATAACTAAACTAGGAAATCCAATTCCCAAGAAAATTAGACCTTATCCTCTATCATATCCTGAAGCACTCCCATCAGTTCTCATGGGAATATCCCACCCTTAAAATATGGCAGAGAAAAATAACCTACCACCTCCATCATCAGTACAGATAACCTCGTCTCCTATGGGTAGGTTGTGTACATATCTCTATAGCTTATGCTTTGCGGCACTGTGATACCTCAACTCACCCATCACCTCCCACAAAAATGCCAATATCAGCTCCATTAATTCCTTCCCAATAATAGGAATCCACAAGATCCTGTACACATCCTCTAAGGTGATGGTCATCTCACCCTTTGGTAGATGGAAGGTATTGGTCACAGAATCCTATTTTTCAATGAGAGAGACCATCAAACTATGATCTCAAACTATCTACCTATAGTGTCAAACCACGATAAGTCTAAGTTTGATCATATGTGACCACTCCTCCATGGTCACGTTGCACCGTGTCTGTACTAATAGGGGTGGTATTGTGTCTTGCATCCTAAGATGATCTCTAGCCTGCATCATCCAACACAACCATGTCAATATTTAACTACCTTAAATCACATATTACCCAACAAACCATGCCCAACCACATCAATCATACCTACCCTCTTTTACCTAATTCACCTATAAACCTACTAACCCTTATCATTATTACCCATTCTCTCGGTTCACTTCACCTAATTACCTATCCCGTATCGCCAAAATCATATTTGTACCCTCTTCTACCTACATTCATCTTCACCTACCCCTTATTCACCTATTTTCCTTTCCTACCTAGCCTTTCTTACCCCTATTTACTCTCCACCTTAACCGTCACTAGTTTTTCTTGAATGTCGTCAGTTACATTTAACCATTTTTTGTCACCTAAGACTTGACCAATGCCATTCAAATATAACTGATGTCGGCCAATCCTTGACTAACGTCGGTATCTATCGTGTAAACCAAAAACCGAAACCCATCCTCCCATTATTAAAAATTCACAAAAACCACCTAAAACTCTATTCCCACCCACCTAAACCTGCCATAGCCTCATTCCCAACCCTATTTCACCTATGTATGTCATTCCCACCCTTAATTTCATTTCATTTTACTCACAAATTTACATTTACAACCCCTACCCAAATTTACAATAAAACCACATTTCCAACAATATTTTCAACCAAATGAGAAATTCAAATTTCCTCCTACCTCATCTCGGTGTCATCTCTATTGTGACACCTATGGTCTTTGTACCGTGGACCTCATACACCTTCTACCACTTATTCCATGCAAAAATACACCTCGAATCTCTCTCATTAATGAACTCCGCTCCACTCAATCTTGTGGACCCACC
The DNA here is from genome assembly GCA_018340775.1 of Taxus wallichiana var. yunnanensis. Classification (NCBI taxonomy): domain Eukaryota; kingdom Viridiplantae; phylum Streptophyta; class Pinopsida; order Cupressales; family Taxaceae; genus Taxus; species Taxus wallichiana. The sequence goes on from CM031237.1 coordinate 915,954,082, forward strand.
GCCGATAACAACTCATGTACTCATAGCTAGCCAAATACACTCAAAACTTCACATTGTTGATTTCCATGAAAGCACCACCTCTTTATCATTTTCACAAATGCTAACAACTTTGAATGAATTCGCCAAACCACGAATTTTTATTTTTCTCCCCAAAATCGACTTTGACCAACATTGGTCATGACGTGCCCTACTAAACCGATGTTGGTTACACCCTAACCAACATTGGTCACCTGCCATTACCTTTTAAACCCACCCTATGCCCATTTTTCCTCAAAAAATTAGTGACCCAACAACTATTTACCTTACCAACACTTGTTACACACTACCCACAAGCCTAAATTACCTATACATTTCCTTAATTGTATTTAGGGACATGTTATTTACCTATACCTTGGCCTTACCCATGCCATGACCTACATACCCTGACCTGAACTACCTTTTGTGACAATGGAATTTGTGTACTTGTTATACCTTGTGATGATGTTACTGTATTGCTTGGCATAACAAACATACCTTGCTTATTACCGTGTTGTTTATCCCGACCAAACCTTTGGTGTATCGAATCATACCTAAACGTTCCTACACCTAACCTAAGTTTTGTTTCTAGACCATATCATGTACCTTGGATACTTGAGTCACTTTAACCTTGTTTGGATAACCTACCGAGCTTGGATGACATAGAGCTTATAATCTCTTCCACCGGTACCATGTCGCAATCTATACATGTGTGTGCGTTTAATTCCCATTACCCATTACCTAATATGACCCTTACCCATTACCCAATATGACCCTTACCCATTACCCAAAGTTCCCATACCATTCCCTACAACCCACCTACCCTCACTTTCATCACTTACCCATTTATCAAACCACTCACCGAATCCATCTAGCACCTCATCAACTCCTGGTTTGAGGGGATCACCTCCACCCACACTTGGGGTAGCCTCACCTTCAACCCTACTTGGGGAAACCCCACTCTCACCTATATTTGGGGCAACCACTTCTTGTTTTTGTCAACATCGCTTACCAATACAAGCTACGTGACAAAAAAGGGAAAATGTAGACACCAAATTTGGGTCACATTCCTCTTATCTCACATTCATATTAACGTAACATATTCACCTAACCATGACCCCTTATCTCACATTCATATTAATTTAATTACTTACAATTGAATTAATACTCATCCTCACACTATTAATCAATTTAATTACTTTAATTAAGTTAATTTACACCTCACCTAGCCACATCACCTAGACACCTCACCATGGACTTATTCTTAGTCTATTAATTAACTAGGACTAAGTCTCCACTTATCTTAACCAACTGGGACTTAGTCTAACCCTAACATTAAAGTCTTATTCCTTCTCCAACAACACTTTGTTATCAAAAATTCACCTCTAATGTAATTTTAATAACTTGCACATTTTTTTCAATATTGAGCAAGAAGAAATGGTATGAGGCCCAAAATCAGGTTTTGAGGGATCCCTTCTCTTTTCTCTAACTTCCCTATCTAAAGAAAAATCCAAGGAGATAACTAAAATTTGAAAAAATGAAGTCAAGGGCCTATTTTAGTACAAATCGGGTCTGAGGGCTATGGGTGGAACCAATGTGGATTCTACTAGGTTTTTCATACCAAGTTCGACCTAAAATGCTAAAGAGTCGGTGGAATATGGTTAAGGTGGAAAAATTTTCCCGAGATGGTTAAGATGGAAATATCCCAAAAAATCGAAATATCCGCAACTAGTACAATGTGGTTAAGATGGAAAAAAATGTTTGGGATAGTCAGGCCCAAAAAATCTGAAATATCCACTTTGCCGGTCTGAATGCAATTAAGGTGGAAAAATTTGTCCAGCGTAGTTCGTGGGATGGCTGGGACAAAAGTACCCAAAATCACCACACTCAAGGTATTGCGGATATGTTAGAAGTCAACAACCCACCTCGGCCTAGTCAATAATGGATGCATGCGAGATAGAAAATGCCAAATTAGGTGATGTAGAGAAAGGAGGCCCACACGGTCTAAGTACCGTGGGGACATGAGTTCCTTGAAAACATGAAAACACCACAATACAAAGGGAAGTGGTGTAATGTGACCCCCAAAGTTCAAACGGGCATAAATTTTGAGCTAAAACTCTGATTTTCACAAAATTTGACTTTTCAAGCTCTAAAAAGTTAAATGCTCAGTCTGTTAAATGCAAGAACTCCTTGGTAACACAAAAATAACATCTCACACTGGGAAGACCATAAATTTTGTAATTCTCAACATATTTTTACAAAATTGGTCTCACTAGAATTGTGATTCCAAGCCCGACACACAATAATCAAGAAATACATAAATTGATGAAGTTTTGATTCTTATTTTTCTTAAAATGTGTCTAGGTTCGTAACAATGATTTTATTGGTGATTGTGAGAATAGTTAATGAAGCATGGGAATATAGTTTTCAGTACTACAAGTTATAGGATAGAATGGGGAGCCTTTTACAAACAACATGCCAACATTTAAATTCGTTGGTTACCTCTTTTGAGTTGTGGGAAGTAAAATTTTGGGATTTTCATTTCTCCCTCTCTCTCTCCTCTTAGAATTCTATAAATTAGAGTGTTGGGCTCATTGTAAGATGATGGTTTTTGAGTAGCAAAACTTTGTCATTTTGGTTTTGTGAAGTCAATGTCTTTGCAAAACATTGTATTGGAATCCTTGCATGGTGATCCATGCCTTTACTTTGTAATATATTGAATTGTGTATATCATGAAGCAATAGATGTAAGTTTGTGGATGTATCTTCCCTTGTTTTGTTATTTGCATTCTTCTTGCCTCTTTAATCTTATTGCAAATATATTGTGTCTATTTTATGCTCTTGCAGGATTCATTATCATTGTGTGTGTATGAAATATTGTTGTGAATGCATTTGCTAGACTATGGAGAACTATTATCACCCTCTCTAGTATGCACTTCACTTCCATTTTTCACACATTAGAAAGTTATTCTCATTCCCTCCTTTTCTGGTGTATCACCGTTGTTAGTGTAGGATTTAATTTCATGCACTCTCTCTCCTTGGTCCCTTGGAAAGTTAGATTAGGATAAGATAGTTTTTCCTACATTAAAGTAGATTGTGGCAGGTAGTTTAGGAGTAAGAACCAACTTTCTCTGGAGGTATATCTCAAGTAATAAGTCTCACAATGTGGAGATAGCACCCATGTTACCAAGTCACACTTTGTGAGCTCAAGAACACATACACACTTGTGAAAATCTAAGGGTGTTGTAATTTGGGGATAAAAACACTTCCACTTATCTAAGCACTAACCATCACTTGAGACCCGGATGGAAAATCAGAGCACGCTGAAAATAACAAGGATTTGTTATTTTTGGTAAACCTAGGATTTCCCACCTTAACCAACACCGGTTAACCCTCAATGAAACCGTCATCCTAACTTTCATTGGTTACCATATATATAGTTTTGCAACCTTTTTCCCATGTTGGTCACTTCAATTTTTGAGAGAGCTATCTACATTCAAACATGAACCAGAGATTTTCTCAGCATTCTAGACGATGGAATACATTCAACCACAGGCCCAAACAAGTACCTGATACTCATCCACAAGCATTTTCATTCATGGGAGCACTCTGGGAAGCATTTCCGTGACACTGACCACCAAGTTCTTCATGGATCAAACACTATCATCCTTCACCAACTAGACCTATAAATACAAGTAAGTGTATTTGACTTGCATCATTTATATACTTACTTAATAGGTTCTTTATCTTTTTGTTATTGGATATTATTCTTTCCTACATTCCTCCACCCCCACTTTCCTACCAATCTACCCAACCTATCACCCACCACCTTCTACCTCTCCATAGCTAACTTTTAGGCATTCTTGAGCCTTCCTAGAATTTTTACGAGCCTAACCATCCTCCCTCCATTCTCTGTGCAATCACATAGAAGCCCAAAACCAAGTTTATTTAATTACCACCATTTTGCCCCTACTAATGCTGGTTACCTTAACCATTGTTGGTTTACCCTATTCATCGGCATCGGTAACCCGACCAATGTCGGTTATTGTCTCCTCATCAATTTTATCCAAACTACCCCTAACGTCCCCAAAACCTCACATAACCTTACCCAAATCTAATACCTCACTTATAACTAGATCACGGGCCTCCCCAACTCTTTATGTAGATACAAAGAGAGCTTATAAACCCAATTTTAACATTCTACCATTACCCATAGTAACCGATATTAGTTATCCTAAAACGTCATCACACACCCTGATCGGTGTTAGTCTCAATGCTCTGTAAAACTACCTTAAACTAGTAAGCTTCCTAATCATCCAAAATCAACCCAAATAGCACTAGATCTTACCCATACACTATTTTTGACCCTCAAACAACCTACCTAGCGTATAACTTGACCCGGGACCTTCACTAGTTTAATTATTAAAGAATTTACTTAGATTGACATTGATAATAACCTGAGATACCTAAATTAGAACACTAACATTAGATTCTCTTATTTTCATGTTCATTTATTTTATATTGAAATATATCTATCACTGGATTGACAACCACCGAGGAAGTATCACACTTCTTGGATCTAGCTCAGGATAGGCAATCCACTAGCCTTTCGCTATTGATTGTATCTTGTGGTGTTGTTTTGCATTATAGTTAGTTCCTCCTAGCCAAAGGGAATCTCACACATTTAGCTTGGATTAGAAATCAGAAATGTGCACTTAACCTTTAACCACGTGACAAAAGGTACTCCTCCTTGGCTTATTTACCCTTATCTATTTTATTATCTACAAAACTTCAGTGAAACACACACATAGTCCGATGATAGAGACTGCAACATTTTCACCCTTGCGAATCAACTTCACTTTTTCTACTATATTTGGAAAATGAAACTATTTTTAGTAAGTTTCAAGAAGTTTCCCTTTCTAGTATCCAACTAGTGATATCAAATTAAATGTTCAACTCCTAGAATGCTCTTTTTGTGCAATCCACACTCTTGAGTGACTTACTATTTTTAGTAAGTGTCAATGAGACAACTTACTATTTTTAGTAAGTTTATAAATTCAACTCTCTTGGATCTTGATTAGATGTGAAAACATAAATTATTCTTTCTCCCTATGTTCATCTCACCTTCTAGACCAATTTATTTTATTTTAAGAAGGTTCTTGTGGGAGTACTTACTATTTTTAGTAAGTGTCAATTCTAGACCGAGATGACCCTTTCAAAGAATTTTGCCTATAATACCTATTTTGTGTTCACCACCTCTTTTCTAGTTTCTTTAGTTGGTGAATTTCCCAAAATAACAATCCCTTATGTAGAAGATCTGCTATTTTTAGAAAGTGGGCTTTTGGATGTCGGATTATGGTGGAACAGAGTTTTTTCGATATGGGTTTTTTCCCAAAATAACCCTTATGAAATTTTAGGATTACCCAATCTCTTGTTCGGAGATTTTAAAATTTCAAATTTTTACCTGGCGGAAGCTCGGGATACGAAGCTATTAATGGATCTTAAAAGCTATAGGTCTTGTTTTCTTCTTTGTTCATGAAAAAAATCATATTTTTTTGTGGGTATTTGTTTCTAATTCCACTAGTTAAATTTCTCTTCAAACCAAATGTCAGTTTGATGGGAAATTCAAATTTTGTCTTCATTGAGCTGAGGGGAACCTTTCTTCACTACAAGATATTTATGTAGTGGAAGGGAGATTTGTAAGTGAGGTATTTGTGGCATAAAATAATGAATAACATAGAAGGAAATGATTTTTCATTTTTTGTACCAGTTTGTAAGATATATCTAGATCTTTGTCTCATGGAAATGGATGTTTCTACATGAATTTCTTCATTCTTCTCCTTCTGTTCTTCGATCCTTCGACTCTCTTGATTAGTATTACCTCTAGGAAATGTGTATCTTCATATAATGTAAGGTTTGGTTTCCATGGTTGAGCTAGTTTCGAGTAGCAATGGTGGACTTGGTGAAGGCAAACACATAGCTATGACAGGGATATGAACAAAGTGAAGAAGATGCATCGAGAAAGAAAGTTGAGTACAAAATTTAAAATGCTTTAAAACTGCATGCTAGGGGTGGGGTGATTTTTTATGTCCCTCATGTCCCTTAGCATAAAGGGATGAGAGGGACATCAAATTTCATGATGCACCTCAATGCGACACTTGGCAAAAATCCAACGATCGAGTCATTAAGGCTTAAAACTTGAGAGAAGCACCTGGGGATGGAAAATGGTCGTATGAGGAACCAAGAGGCATTCCTTGGTTTGGGAGAATTTTTATGTCCCTCATGTTCCTCAATAGATGGAAATTAGGGTCATCAATTTACATGATGGGCCTGGTGTTCACACTTTTCACAATTTGAGCGAGTGAAGGGATGAGCTCCAAAAAACACTTGGGGGATGAACTGGTGATCCGAGAGGTTCCATGTGTGACCAGAGGGCTTATTGGGGCTGGGATAATTTTCTTGTCCCTCATGTCCCTTATCTTGAGGGATGAAATGGACATGAAATTGTGCCAGGATCCTAGAGCTGACACATGTCCTCACTAAAATTAGACTAACTCTTGGGATCTTACCTTGAGGGATGTTGATAAGAGAACACTTGAAAAAGGCACACAAGAAGTCTATGTAGGAAAGAAGGTCATATTCAAATGTTTGAATGGATAGGGAGAACACGCACGTGGAGCAGAAGTTTAGCTTTTGGGACTTAGCCATTTTTTCTCATGAAGGTCTATTTTTAGAGATGACGTGTAGAGCACACAAATGAGGCGAGACATGGGTGAAATGCATTGGCTATTTTTGGAGGATTGGATACAAAGTAATTTGCATGGACATAGGATGGAAACATATCTACTACTGTCGCTAACTACCAATAGTCTATTGTTAGCGTAATTACATGTGTGGCTATTTGTGTAACAACGTGTGGCTAATAATAGCATGTGACCTATTTTGGGATTGGATAAATAGTGAAGGAAAGTCCCCACCCTTATAAGTACATAGAAAAATGTGTAGTAAAAAGAGGGAGAGCGAAAGGGATAGACATATGCATATATGGAGATGTAGTGAGATTATCTTTGTTAAATCTATTACATGCATATTAGTGTTATTGTAATGAAGATTATGTATACTTATTGCTTTTAATGGTGGATATTGGCTAAATCTAAGTGTTAGTTCTATGTGTATTTGAATCTACTATGTTCCTGATCTCATCATGGTTAATACTTAATTATGTTCTCCCTTAGATATAGATCTGGCATTCTCTGTAGAATGATGTGTTAGTAATGGAACTGCATATGTTAAGTCTTCATCATGCTAACACCCTACAAAAGTAACCCTAAAGAGGGACCTGGTATGTTTTTGTGCTTTGGGTGAGCACTCGGTCTAGGCTAAGTGATGTACCAACATGTCTAGGGCCTTATTGGGCTTGTCTTGTTGAATTCTAGGCTGCATCATTAGTTCCATTACTTTGGGACCTCTTTTCATTGTTTCCAAGATGGTTCGTGATGAAGATGTACCGGTTGACCTTAACAAGTGTTGAAGAATGGATGCACGATATGGAGGAAGAATACACATGGTGATTCATCATTGGATCTAATTTTAACGCACGTGTGTGGGTGGAACAACATATGTATGAAAATTTCGTGAGACTTTTTCACTATCTTTCTAGTAGAACTGCACGAGTGGCTGATTTCTTATGTGTCTAAGTGGAATTAGAGGTATCACACACTTGTCTACATGCAAAAAGAGTTTTAGGACCTTTATGATGCTGATCGATTTGAACTCAAGCTATGGATACGCGGTTCCATGGTGTCTTAAACATTTATATCTTAGAATACTCAATTTCCACTTATTCATGTCCATAGGTAGCTGAATTCTAGTTCTTACGATATCAAAGGGGATCTTACCTACAAGGCATTACACTTTGGCGATAAAGATCTTGATGGTAACTATTGGTTTCTCAAACATGCACCCACGTCTCGGATCTTAGAAGGGCCGAGGTGCTTGAGACCACAATGGAAGCATCCCCAAGTTGTTGGACCTTACGAGCTTGGGATGGATCTCCGGAGAAGGCTGGTTCCTCTATCTATTTCTACTGCTACTGCTACTCCTAGTGTTGAAAGGGGAAACTAAGCTAAGAATACCAAGGGACCAGGGAAATAAGGATAACATGAAGTAAACTACACTAAAAGGTGATAGCACTAGAAACAAGGGATGAACATTATTTGTTCGAGTGAGAATGATAGGGAATGCATGAAAGGAGTCTAGGCATGAGTAGCACAATGAAATACGCATTCACTAGATCATTCTCATGGAACACAACCAAATATGGAACTATAGGGGACCTAAAGTAGCACAACCAGCACACAACGCAAAAGAAAAGGAAAGAAGAAGGAATACAAACACGTTAGGAAATAGAATAGTCACAAAATGATATTTCTATTACTTCCGAAAAAACACAGAGTTTATTACAATGATGAAGGAGCCTAATATCCACATGCAAGACCCATATATAGAGGTCTATAACTCAAAATAAAAAAACTATAAATTCCTTGGTAGAACGTGTAAGGATCCGTGAGTGTCTAATATAACAAATGAGCCTTGCTCTTACATTTATAGATGAATCCATGGAGGAATAAGGGAAATGGAGGGAAAACCAAAATTAGAAACACAACCACTAACAAGAAGCACTCAATGTATGTAAATCCACTTAGAAATCTATAAAGTACACTTCCCCATGCCTATTTTATGTGTTGAAGAAAAAGGATGGCGGATCATACCAAATTGGGTGGTTGGAGCAATCAAATCTTCTCATCAATGTTCAAAGAGATGTTTTCCCATTTTTCACGTACCAAATCCACTAGAATTTGAATTTCAAATTTAAGCACTATAGATGATGTCAGCAACTCTCTGAAAAGTCCAAGTACATGTCGATCTGAGATTTTTAGTAGAAGATATGGTGTCCGGAAGATGTCGAGTCATTAATGCATGCAATTGTTTTGTTGTTTTCTACCACATGTCACCCATTGGTTTTTTATAAGGATTCGGTGCCCTATTGGCATTCTTTGATGGGTAGTGTATAAAAACTTGAGCAGGTAAAAAGATGACTTGGCACAAAATAACATGAAGAAGGTCGTGAGACAATGGAAGGAGAAAAGGAAAGGGGCACACAGGTAAACTACAACTAAGGGAATGTGCCAAGTGATTTTGAGCATGCGTAATTCTTCAATGAATAACTTAGGGCTAGAATGTGTATGCAAGTTATCCAAATCACTAGGAGAGCTATTTAGATAATAGTTTTGGAAAATTTTGGGGCCATCTGCCTACTAGATGAAAGAGATCAGTATCCTAAAGCATTCATTGGGCATGGAGTCTACTTGTGAATCATGAAAATGCCCTTGTGATCACTTGAGAATCATTTCTACACTTTGTTCTGAATCTCACAATTGCTGAGAGAAGCTCTACACTCTGGAAGTAACAAAGAGCATGCGTAGGAAGCATGCGAGAGCAAAGAACTATGTATAAATAAACAATATGCATGGATCACACTTGGAGGAATTGTAACTACTCTAATATATACAATATGATGTAACAAACCTAATGGAAGGGTTTGAGAGAGATTCCTTTCTTTGGGATTTACAACGTGCTTCCATCCGGATGAGATAACTTGAAATAGTTATCTTCCTTGTAGGACTTGATGATGTATCGCCACTCCCAAGTGCATCAAACTTTTAATTACATCCCGGCTCGCTCACAAGATCCCATTTTAGAACCAGTCCCCAACTTTGAAAGCTTAAGTCCTAGATTTTCTGTCAAACAATTTCTTTGTTGCTTGCTGATGTTGTTCTAGCTTGATCATGGCTAAGTTTTTGAGTTCTTCAAGATGATCTAGCTCGACATCCCGATTTCCCTCTAGTCTATTTCTTCAAATTCTAGGCTGTTTGGGAAAGTACTAGTGAATTTAGTTCTAGTGTCAAAGGAAGGCCAACCTTCTTTCCATAGACAAGCTTGTAAGGAGAATTTCTTATTACCTTTTTGACTATGATTCTATCTTCCTAAAGTGAGTGCAAGACCCTCATATACCACTATCTTTGTATGATGCTCATTGTGTGCTTCATGATTCGATCGAGTTTTGTTTATTGATTTTGCCAGGACCATTTCCTTGAGGGTAATAGTTGGAAGAGGTTTTCGATAAATACCTAGACTTAGATTCTAATAAGTGATTTTAGCACCAAGGAATGCATTTTCATTATTAGAGATAATTTTTTGAGGAATGCTAGACCTTGTGACTAAACCCTTGAGAAAGTCAAGGATGACTTCCTCACCGATTCCTTGAGCGTGAAATCTTCTATCCATCTAGTGAAGTAATTTGTAGCTATCAACACCCATTTATGTCCAGCACTTGAAGGTGGATTGATCATGCCTATGAAGTCGAGACCCCATTGTGCAAAAGGATGATCTACTTGGATTGGTCGGAGGGGAAGCACTATCAATATTTTCTTTCTGCAAAGAAAGTGCATTCCTTGCATTTTGTGACCCACTTGTGTGTATCTACAAATAGGGTAGGCCAAAAGATACCTGCCATTATGATCTTCATTGCTGTAGTTTTGGTAGAGAAGTGTCCACCGACTATCCATTGTGAAATTCCACTAACACTTGCTCGGTTGTGTGCCGTTGATACATATTAATAGCATACCATCAAGATTCCTTTTGAAGAGAAGTCCATCAACCAACACATAAGGGATAGATTGTAACCTGATATGCCTTCTCTTTGATTTATTTAAACCAGGAGGGTATGCACCCTCGAAAGGAATGTAATCATGTCCTTCATCCAGTCATGTGCACCAAGGTCTATATTATGTTCAAGTTCTACATGTAGAAGGTCTTCATCCAAAAATAATGAAGCTTCAAGTTCAGCTCATGCATCCTTAGCAATCTCCTTGTAGAGTGCACTACCTCTCACCAGCTTTGTGGCCTTTATAGTCACATCATATTTCATGATTTTGGTCACCCATCGTGATCTTTTCTCATTGATTTCTACTCCCATGATTAAATCTCTAACAAAATATTGGGAGACTAACAATTTTTTATGATTGGTGGCAACCATACTTTTTAATTTCTTGAGCGTGCACATGATGATGAAGACCTTCTTCTCTATGTGACTATATTTTAATTCATAATCCTTTAGCGTCTAGCTAAAGAAAGCCATTGGCTGTCCTTGTTCATTTTCCTATGTTAGAACAACAAAAAAACTTGCATCCGTGCCATAAGTATAAAGGATGAAATCCTTTGAATAATATAGATTGATGAGTGTTGGTGCATAAGAAATATCCTTCTTGATCTTGTTAAATCTTTCTCTTCCTTCGTTGTCCATCTAAAGGATATGTAATTCTTGAGCATCATGGTGATGGGCCGAACCGGTCTTACTTGCAACGTTAAGGATGAAACACCTAACAAAATTGATCTTGCCAAGGAAGGACTATAGGGCCTTTTTGTGTGCTAACAGGAAAGGGATAGGATGGCTAAAACGTGCTCAAGATCAATCGTGGTGCCATCTTTCAAATCACATGGCCCAAGATCTTTCCATACGCCAATGCCAAATTACACTTGTTAGGGTTAAGAGATACCCAAAATTCTCTACATCTCTCAAAGACATTTTCGGGTGTGCCCTATGATTTGTGCTATGTTTTGAGAAGACAAGTATATCATCAAGGTAAACCAAGATGAACTCATTAATGTATCCTTTGAAGGCAATATCCATAGTGCACTGAAATGTGGCACCCACATTTGATAGACTAAAGGGAATTTTTTCATATGCATATGTTCCCATTTGGTTGTAAATGTTGTTTTGAATTGATCCTCTTCCTTGATAAGGATCTAGTTAAACCCAGTATCCATCTAGCATGGAGAATGTCGTCAGCGCTAGCTACAGGTCTACAAAATTTTCTCCATTGAAGGCAAAAATAATGATCCTTTAGAGATGCCTTATTCAAATATCTCGAAATCAACATAGAGCCCGATTTCACCATTTTTCTTGCACACCAGAACTAGGTAGAGTATTTGATAGGAAAAATATTTTTTCCTCAATGAGTTTTGATAATTCCTTTCTCATGAGGGGCTCTATCTTTGGATTGATTGGCCGCTGCTTCTATCTAACGGGATTTATACCAGGATCAAGGTCAATGGAGTGTTGAGAAACACTTGAATCAAAACCTTTGAGGTCTTTATACTCCCATGAGAAAATATCACTGTATTTTTGACAAAGAGAGATGAAGGCATGTTTTTCTTCATGCGCACAAGCCCTTTTGAGAAGTAGCTCTCTCCCGTGTGCAATAGTGATGGATGAGAAGTCCTCTTGCGCGATGTGTATATATCTTTCTTCACCCTTGAAATAATCATCAAGGCTGAACATTTTCTCTAAGGTGACCAGCCTTTTAGGAAACTTATTTTTCTTCAACTGTATTACTTGGTCACCATAGTTGTCATGCAAGCCAACTTACATACTTGATGAAAATTCAGCTTCATTCTAGATAAACTAGATGATTTGCGTGTCATTGTCAAACACTTTCTAGCTGGTGTTATTATTTGGAATGGATGGTTTGATTACCATCTTAATGTGATGAGTGTTTCATTTAACAAATTCCTTAGCGGGAGAATACGTGAACCAAGCGCGGCCATCTAGTCAACTTCTTTGTTCATTCTACACGGGACTACCTATAGATTAAGGGCATCAAATCTCTCAAGTAGGTCCCAAAATCTATATTTATAAGCCTTAAGAATCTTATTCTTTTAGAATTTGTTGGTGACTGGTGGATGGTCAATTCTATGTCCCCAAAGATTTGCAGTGCTTTAATTTTCTTCTTTTCAACAATGAGCAAGCCATGCACCAATGCTTCATATTCTACCACATTGTTAGAGCATGAAAACTGTAGCCTATGCATGAAGAAGAAATTCTCATCCTTAGGGGAAATGAGAACCACTCCTACTCCCTCACCATTTCTACTTCTAGATCCATCAAAGTAAAAATTCCATAGACCAGTTTGAACTTTGTCCCCCATGAGTGTGCGGGAAAGTGTAGCGTCTTCTTCTAGAATGAAATAAGTACCAAGCCTAGTTTGTTAGGCTTCTAGTTCTTTAGCATAGGGATCAAATTTGTGATGCCTTTATGCCCATTCATCAAGCACTAGGTCTAGAATAGAGGGTGGAAGAGACTGTTCTTCAAGAAATGAAACTTGTTCTTCTTGGATAAGACAATTGGCTTGGAGAGGGGATGGGACATATAATTCTACATGATAGAAAAATATAGGATCAACTTGTATAGTAAGCCAAGTACCATACCTTTTCTTGTGTAACATGTGAGACCAATCAGATGACAAGTAACCACCCACCTTGGTAGTAAATTCTCTTGATAGACATAGGGAAAACAAAGGAGGAAGGTCGATAATTGACACATCTTGAGTAATTTTCAGGCTTAGACATGTATGGATGGTTAACTCAATATCCTTGATGACTCCTAAGGTGGTTAAAATTGAGCCATCAAGTTATAGGAATCCTTTAGACAAAGGGCTATATTTTAGACCTAAGACATCAGCTATCTTCTTAGGCATAATAGAAGTACTAGCGTTTGAGTCAATCAAGCGATTATGTGCAAGGTGTTTTCCTATAATCAAGTACATATAGAAGGGTGGGATTTTAGAAAATTTACTTACTTGTTTCTCCTCTTCTTGGCAGATTTTGATAGAAGCGTGTGGCTTCGTGCATAATCAGTGTCAACGTGTGGTAGTTGCACTGAGCTTCATGCAAATGATCTCACCGAGATGTAATGGTCGAGCATCCCAAATTGTGACATTTATGTTTGTTCTCTTCATATGGTAAATAATGTTGAATGGAATCCCCCATCTTCAAATTTTTGGGACACCATCCCTTCTTAATTATTCGAGCACGGAAGCTTTGAATTTTAGTTAAATTTGAGGCTTGGCCTACCAAATGAGGGGTGCGTGTTGTTTTAAATAGAGCTTTACGAGGGGCCTCTGTATAGGGATTTTAGAACCTTTACCGCATAGTTCCTTATTTGATTCTTTCTTCTTCTAAGGATTTTCTTGCATCACCGGGGAAACCTATGTGCTTGAATCTATAATTCTTTTCTTATATCTTGTGTTGTCTGCAACTTGGGCATGTGGTCTGTTTGTATCTTCGAAGCTTGGTTGATTACACAAAATTCCTCCACACCAAAGAACATCAAATTAGACTCTAAAGGAACTTCTGGTCTATATAGATTATCTAATTCATGGGTTCTTGTTGAGGGCTCACATGATGAAGCATTCTAGATCATGAAGGCTTAGGTGCAACATTATAAAAATGATATTGACTATGAGGCATGTTGTAAGGGAAGCACCATTCTGAATCTTGTGCCAAATTGTTCTGAACTAGAACAAGCACTTGGCTCGTGCTTGGTGCTGGGAGAGAAGTCATGGGAGGAACAACTTACATGGACAAATGTGCATTAGGCTATCATCTATCATTCTGCTGATTGAGCACGTATCTTTGATTTCCATATTGATTCCACCGGGATGATTTCCTTGGTGATGTGCCTAATTATAATTTCCTCTATAGGCTTGCACCTACTACTTTTCTAATGATATGACCTTGTTTGATAAATTTCTAATCAAGGCCTTCAATTCTTCATCTTCCTTTTATTTTGATGGAGGATAGGATGTTGAGGCCACTGGTTGCGCGCTTTGCTCAGAATAGGAATAGGGGCCATAGAAGGCTGGGGCACTTGTGACATCTCTAGGAAGAAGGGCATGGGTGGTCTAGGAGCCAACTTTCCCACCTAAATGAGACTATTTTCTTCCCTTACTGTAATGCTATAAGTAGCTAGTAAAGTCGTTCCTCCCATAGATTAGATCATAACTGAAATATAATCTGTTGAGCACCTTTAGATAATAAAGGAAATCATGTTGGGATGTAGGTCTTACTACAAGAGGAATTCTGTCCCAAGTCTTCTGAAATCTGATGTTGAAATTAGTCATCTTCTCATTGGGTTCCCTCCTTGTTGTTGTCAGTTACTCAACCAACGATAGGTGATTTGACTTATCATCAAAGTAATTACAAAGATATGTTCCTAGCTCATCCCAAGTGGTGATAGATCTAAGTCTCAAGCCTCGATACCATTGAAGTGCTTTGCCTTTGAAAGAGGTTGTAAGTAATCTGACCACTATATCATCATGTGTGATCAGATAAAGTGAACACAAACTTGCTACATCTTAGATATGCTCCCGAGCGATAGTTGATTCTCACCAAGAAAGTAAAATAAATCTTGAGCACTCCATTCCACATATCATGCTACATGGCCAAGAGTAAGGGAATCCCTCTAGTAAAGTTTACAGAGTTTCTTAGTGGAGGGGGTTGCTGATGTGCCATTGCATGGTGCATGTGTTTTGTTTTTGAGGAGTTGAATGGGTGAGATGCACTAGAGATAGAGATGTGTGTGTGGGATTTCTAGAAAAAAATCTTCTCGGGGATAGTTGGAGGTATTCAAAAGAATCTTCGATTCGCACTTCCTCTTGTGTACACTCTTTTCATGAAAGGAACTCAGGACTACTAAAATAGAGATTTTAAAATATTGGGAGTTGCTAGATGTGTTTGAAATGAGCCTCTTCAAAGGATGAAACACTAAGTTCACACACAAAAACTTAGAGATATGAAATTTGAACTTTCAATGCTTTGGTCCCACCGGGCGTGCAAACTGTTGGTTTCTCAAATGTGCACCCGTGTCTTGGATCTCAAAAGGGCCGAGGTGTTTGAGACCATAATGGAACTTTCCACAAGTTGTGGGACCTTACGATCTTGGGATGGATGTCCTGGAGAAAGCCGGTTCCTCTATTTATTTCTACTACTACTCTGCTACTCCTAGTCCCGAAAGGGGAAACTAAACTAAGAATTCCAAGGGACCAGGGAAAGAAGGATAACATGAAGTAAACTACACTAAAAGGTGATAGCACTAGAAAAGAGGGATGAACACTATTTGTTCTGAGTGAGAATGACAGGGAATACGTGAAAGGAGGCTAGGCACGAGTAGCATAGTGAAATACACATTCACTAGATCATTCTCATGGAACACAACCAAATATGGAACTATAGGGGACCTAAAGTAGCACAACTAGCACACAACGTAAAAGAAAAGGAAAGAAGAAGGAATGCAAACATGTTAGGATAGAGAATAGTCACAAAACGATGCTTCTATTACTTCCAGAAATGCATAGAGTTGTTACAATGATGAAGGAGGCTAATATCCACATGCAAGAGCCATACATAGAGGTCTGCAACTCAAAATACAAAAAATATGAAGTCCTTGGCAGAACATGTAAGGATCCAAAGTGTCCAATATAAAAATGAGCCTTGCTCTTACATTTATAGATGAATCCATGGAGGAAGAAGGGAAAAGGACGGAAAACCTGAATTTGAAACCCAACCACCAACAATAAGCATTCAATGTCTCAAATCCACTTAGAAATATGTGAATTATGCTTCCCAATACTTGTTTGACACATTGAAGACAAAGGAGGATAGATCATGTCAAATTGGGTGGTCGGATCAATCGAGATCTGCTCATCGATGTTTAAAGAGATGTTTTCCCATTTCTCACCTACAAAATCCTCCAGAATTTGAATTTTGAATTTTTGGCACTATATTTGATGTCAACATCTCTCTGACAAGTCTAGGTGTGCATCGATCTTAGATCTATAGTAGAAGATACGGATGTTAGAAGTTTTTAGAGTCGTCGGTGTATGAAAATACGTGGCATGTGTGGATTGGCTGGAGTGAAGGCCAACTGTACAACTATTTTTCCATTTTCTACTATATGTCACCCACTGGTTTTTTGTAAGGATTCAACACCCTATTAGCATGCTTTGATATGTAGCATACAACACACTCAAGTAGGTTATAAGATGACTTGGCACAAAAGGGCGTGAAGAAGGGTGTGGGAGAGTGGAAGGAGAAAAGGAAAGGGGCATGCAGGTAAATTTTGACCAAGGGAATGTGCCAAGTGATTTTGAGCATGCAAAATTCTTCAATGAATAACTTAGGGCTAGAATGTGTATGTAAGTTATCCAAATCGCTAGGAGAGATATTTGGATAATAGTAACTTTGAATGCAAAGAGTAAACCGATGGCTAACTAAACCCCACCACATGTGGGGAAGGAGCATGTTTGGTGAAAGATGGAAAACCTAGTGGTATAAAGGTAAATAGAGGAAAGATGGCTTAAGTATAATGAGGCACATGAGAGGGAGATAGAGAAACATCGTATCATTGCAAAAAGTATGGCATTGATGAGAGAGATGGCTCGTGAAGGATTTGAAGCTCACGTAGAAGACGTGGAGCTAGAGAATCAACAACTCCCCCATCTTGGAAAGCATGAAATGGACCCTTCCTTAGCCTCATGCAGTAAGTGAACTAGTAGAGACTACGGCTATAGGTGTATATCTGAATCCAATCCACCAGTAACCTAGACCTTGCCGTTGGTTTTCTAGTATCTAGTACGACAAGTAATAAAAAAGTGAGTTTGGGAAGTAAGAGAGAAATTACATCAATGGTAGGGCAGATGAATTCATTGTTATTTGGAGGTACTTTTTTAGGCACATCATCCACATAGAACATGAGCACGCAGAATGTTGGATTCACCTCTAGAAGTGGAACTACTTCATAGACCATAGGGGTTCAGTATAGTACTACTATCGAGCACATGGGAGTATGTCTATAGGTCCTATTCCAACTATAGGTGGAGGATCAGAAGGTATGCGTGGTTCTAGTTCTAGTGGATCTACGAGTTCTGGAGGTAGGGGAAACACAAGAGGTTTCAAATCAGGTGGGAAAGGTCTACACCAACCCTATAATATTTACATGGAAATGTCTCTTCGTCTTCCAAAGTATAGGGGAAAAGAGGATGTTGTTGAACATGTGCATATGTGTGAAATATTGTGGCATGCAAAAGGGATAATGGATTTAGAGTGCAAGATAAGCCAATTTGTTACCAAATTACGGGGATGTGAACATAGCTGGTATAGGAAGTTTGACCACGATCAAACTTGCATGTATTTTGCAACATTAAAGGATGCATTCTTGAAATATTTCTATATTCCGGAGTTTGAGTAGAAGAGTATAAGTGTGCTCAAAGATATAAAGCAAGGAATTACCAAAAGTGTTAGTGAGTATGATGCATGGTTTAAAACACTATTATTCAAGATTTCTTATGACATACATGCAAGCCAACATGTACAATGGTTTGTTAAGGGCATGATTACACCTTTTAGGAGGGCATTATTACTTAATATGTATATTGATCCATGCGAAGCACTTGAAGTAGACCTATGTGTTGAGGAAGTTAGAAGTATAGATAACTGATGTGAGCCCATTTTTAGAAGCACAAATAGAAGATATGGCACAACAGATTGGAGAAAATATCAGCAAATTCAACACATGAGATGTGCACAGGATTTGGTGCATATATTGTGTAGTAGAAGGTAACACAAAGGATAGTTGTCTTTACTGAGAATAGTACACTCATTGCTGATGGATTGTGAAATATTCCCTTTAAAACATGATGGTAGCCACTTGCCCATTATTACAACGTGTGATAAGGAAGAACATTTCAAGTTCTTGTAAAATTTGTAGTTCCAAAACTCATGACACGAGAAGACTGTCGGCTGATTAGAAAGATCCGTGATGTTATAGTTATTGGTGTATGACAAACAAGAGTTTTAGATAAAGGTGAGAATGATCATCAAGAATGAGATCATAATCGGGTGTGCTATGATCGAAATGAAGGGAATTTTGAAGGTAGTTGTGGCGAGGTCGTGGATACCGTAGTGGATTTAGAGGATGAGGCCGTGGTGGTGGAAGAAGTTAGTTCCATCATGGAATATGTTATACATTCGGATCTCGTGACCACTACGAGGCATGAATGTCCTCAAAATATTACATGTTATTTTTGTGGGAAGAACCATAGCTATGAGGAGTTCCTTGACTTATATGAGAATCTGAATAAGCAACATAAATAAGAAAAAAAGGTACAAGGATGGTTAGTATACAATGCGCTGCTGAAAACCAATGGATGCCCAAGATGGAAGCACAATACTGGGAGCTAAAAGTAAATATTATGACTGTGCTAAGGCAACATGTGAAAAGGAAGCATTGCATCGAAACCTACCATCACTAAAGAATAATTTCTTCATGCATGGTACCTAGATCCTACCTATCAGAAGGAGGTTTATTAGGAAACCATAGAAGTTCTAATGAATCTTCAGGGTGAGATACAATACTTAAAAGAGTAGAAGAAAGCATCGAGACTATCCAAATGCACATAGATGACTTGAGGGAAGTGTTTAAAATGTTTCACCATGAAAATATCATTCCATTATTAGGGAATTGGCTAAAAGGAAACACTTCACGCATAAGTACTAAAATTGGATGAAATATCTTGCATGCGAATATTCCCCCTCATATCTTGGATTATGACAAGGAAATCACTATAAATTTTGTTGTGGATGGGTGGCTATTGAGTAATATACTTTGATTGATTGATACAAGCGAAGTCAATGTTCTTACCTTAGATGCATGGGTACAAATGAGAAGACCCCCATTGTAGCCATCCTCTAATATATTGTTCATGGCTAATCAGACTAAGGCCACTCCCATTGGAGTTTTGAAGGATGCATCCATTACCATAAAAGGAGCCAAGTTCACTGGAGACTTTGAGGTTTTAGCACTAGAAGAGTCAAATAGTTTCCCAAATCTATTGGGGCTTTCTTAGTGATATGCAAATAATGCCAATCTTCGATTCAACAAGGGCTATATCAGTTTT